>OZ024908.1:18946418-19001418 GCA_964017125.1 Flabesymbios commensalis | reverse complement strand
AGAAAACAATGTATAACTGAAGTCTCAAAGTGGCACCAGTTATTTTTTTGCTTGACTTTCTATTTCTTAAGTTTCTAAAAGTGTCAATACTTCAAAAAATAATGCATGACAAGCAAATCTCAAAGTGGCATAATCTGTCCTGGGTTGGCACGTTGCCTTTATCCAGAGATCCTGCTAACAATTACAGTGCTTCCACTGGGCCAGAAAATTGTTGCCAATGACATTTCTATCACCCCTTTGAGTGCGGGCACCGACTTGATATGTTAGAATATGACGTTTTTAGAAGTCAGATCATGACGGCTCAAGTTGATCCCCGCACTCAAAGGGTAAGCATTTATAACGGCCGTGGACTAATAGGTGTTCAAATGAAGCTGAAAGCGATATCTAAGACATTTATGATGATTTCAAATTAGAAAAAACATTTGGTCTCTTGCTTTATATAGACATATTTTAGCGCTTCCAAGGTTAATTAAATATTTTTCAATCATTACAATTATAATTACTCATATTATTTCAGAGACTGACCTATTGCGAATTGACATTTTAAAATTAACTACTTGAACATGTTTGGTCTGAATCTATGTTCCAGGTAATTCGTTGAACATTAATTGCTTCTGTGGATTGGTATCTGATGTTTTATTGACAGAATTAAAGGTTATTATTGACTGATTTATCTGACTAAATAGATATTTACATACATGTACATACACAGGGTTAGTACTGTGAAATCACATGCAAATAGTATACATGATCAATAGGCCTACACTTAAAATAAAACTTGCCCTGATACATTTTAACAAAGATCCGTTGTAATTTGGTCCTCTGGAAAACCATATAATATACAAGATATATCGACATATATAGCCTAGACCTTTTAATGTGGAGCAGTGCAATGTTCGAGAACCAAGACCCAGACCTTGTAATGTGAGGCTGTCTAATGCTCGAGAACCACGACTCAGACCTTGTAATGTGGGGCTGTCCAAGGTTCGAGAACCACGACCCAGACTTTGTAGAGTGAAGTTGTCTAATGCTCGAGAACCACAACCCAGACCTTTTAATGTGGAACAGTCCAAGGTTCGAGAACCAAGACCCAGACCTTGTAATGTGAAGCTGTCTAATGCTCGAGAACCACGAACCAGACCTTGTAATGTGGGGCTGTCCAAGGTTAGAGAACCACGACCCAGACTTTGTAATGTGAAGTTGTCTAATGCTCGAGAACCACGACCCAGATCTTGTAATGTGAGGCTGTCCAAGGTTCGATAACCACGACCCAGACCTTGTAATGTGAAGTTGTCTAATGCTCGAGAACCACGACCCAGACCTTGTAATGTGGTGTGGGGCTGTCCAAGGCTCGAGAACCACGACCCAGACCTTGTAATGTGAAATTGTCCAAGGTTCGGGAACCACGACGGTGGCCCAACATTGAGCAACCATTGAGTCGATGTCTTGTGTTGTCTGAAAAAGATTATGTTCATCAACATAAGAAATTGTTGATGTAATGCTGGACCAGCGTCGCGGACTGTGTGCCGACATTAAGCAAGCATTGGTTCAATGTTTGTTTCTTTGTTGAGATGGTCGGTGGGTGCTGAATAAGATCAAGGTCAAATCGCTACAAGTAGATAACAAGAGGTTGATGAAGAGGTTGATACTGCTTTACTTTCAATGAACCTGGTAATGGCCATCTAATTTAGCGATTTTATTACATATTGAAAGGTTTTGGGAAATCAACCTCCCCTTATTATATATGACAAATAACTTCATAGATATGCCCCACAGGTTTGTGTCATGGGCATATGGCGGGGTAAAATATGTATAATAGCCGTAGACCCATAACACAGGTATTCAAATGGAGTGGAAAGAGCTGTGTAAGACATTTAGATGATTTTAAATTAACAAAATCCCTTTGATCTGCATGGTTTATACGTTGTAAGACTTACAGATTCAGCCATTACAAGGAGCCTCCATAACAAGGACCATCGAATCCTGTGTCTGCAAGCTGGCATCTCACAATCTCATTTCACAATCCTCAAAAGGTTATCCTCACCACAACCTCAACCTGTATGTGCCTGAAGACTGATTGATTGATTGATTGATTGATTGATTGATTGATTGATTGATTGATTGATTGATTGATTGATTGATTGATTAATTGATTGATTGATTGATTGATTGATTGATTGATTGATTGATTGATCGATCGATCGATCGATCGATCGATCGATCGTTCGTTCGTTCGTTCGTTCGATAGATTGATTGATTGATTGATTGATTGATTGATTGATTGATTGATTGATTGATTGATTGATTGATTGATTGATTGATTGATTGATTGATTGATCGATCGATCGATCGATTGATTGATTGATTGATTGATTGATTGATTGATTGATTGATTGATTGATTGATTGATTGATTGATTGATTGATTGATTGATTGATTGATTGATTGATTGATTGATTGATTGATTGATTGATTGATTGATTGATTGATTAATTGATTGATTGATTGATTGATTGATTGATTGATTGATTGATTGATTGATTGATTGATTGATTGATTGATTGATTGATTGATTGATTGATTGATTGATTGATTGATTGATTGATTGATTGATTGATTGATTGATTGATTGATTGATTGATTGATTGATTGATTGATTGATTGACTGATTGAATGATTGATTGATTGATTGATTGACTCATTCATGCATTCATCGGTCGGTCGTTTGTTCGTTCGTTTGTTTGTTCGTTCGCTCGTTCGTTTGTTTGTTCGTTCGTTTGTTTGTTCGTTCGTTTGCTCATTCATTCATTCATTCATTCATTCATTTATTTATTCATTCATTCATTCATTCATTCATTCAGTCAGTCAGTCAGTCAGTCAGTCAGTCAGTCAGTCAGTCAGTCAGTCAGTCAGTCAGTCAGTCAGTCAGTCAGTCAGTCAGTCAGTCAGTCAGTCATTTATTACCTGTGAAGTAAAAATAAATCGCGTTTAGATTTTTGTAAGCATGAGAAACCTTCCAGCTAATGAGGGCAATAAAACGTGGCACAGCTCGTTAGCATATATTAGAGCCTCTTCTACTTTGATGAGCCTCAATGTGTCTGTTACGTGAGAAAAATGCATATTTAGTCTTTGTGTGCCGTGACAAAAACCCAAGATATATACGTGAAAAGCAGCTGCTTGGGCTGGTCTAACGACACCTTGTTTGATAGCAGGTGCAGCTAATTAAACCATGATAGCCCAACGCTGTCTTTTGAGCCATTTTAATTTTGCTAATGTAGCCTGGGCTTATCTAACATAGGTCGTTGACCTAATGTGGACTTAACTTTATGTCAGCGTCGCAGATGGTGTGCCAACTTAAAAACAGTATTTGCTCAATGTATTGTGTTACCTAGATGTCATAGTGGGTAGGTTAACTGCACAAACTAGGGTGTTTACTTCAGATCATGATGCAAATGTTTCCTTTGGCAGTAATGTACCTTAGGTCCATAGGCAAACAATTATCCAAAGACACAAGCTCTATCTGGCCTCAAATGTGAAATATTTGCGTTTTTCCAAAATGGCCGTCAAAACAATATTTTTTTTACTATTTTCAATTCTATTATAGCTGCAATGACCATTTTGCTAATGTCGACATTGTTAGCTCAGGGATATATAAGAAGCATGTGTAAAGGTAAAAATACATTTTTGTTTACTTTTACTATGAATAATCCAATTCAGATAGAAAATAATGGTAAACAAACACTCGTAATTGGTACATCGTTTATTTTCCCTCGTTCCGCTTACAATACATTAAGTAAGACGTGAGCATGCACCTTTACATCCAAATAGGGACATGGACGGCTGCCTCTGTACACAACATTTGCAAGGGGCTTTGCAATTTTGCATTGACAAATTGCAAGTTCTGGTAAATCTCGTGAAATTATGGGTGTGTTGTATACCGGAGCCGGAGCTGTTTTACTATAAAACAAAATGTGTGGTTTTAGGTAGGGGTATGCCCTACAAATTTTCAACTTGATCAAATTCAAAATGGCCGACTATCGGCCATAATTAACTTTCATATGCTTGATACCGGGCAAACCCTGCCTGAAAACTAGACCGTTGCTATACAACAAAATGTATGATTCCAGGTAGTGATATGCCCTGAAATGTTTTAACTCGATTCAAAACGGCCGACACTCGTCTATAAGTTTAATGTAGCTGATATCTGACAAGCCGTACCAGATAGCTAGACCATTACTATGGAACAAAAAGTGAGGGATATCCCCTGAAAAATTAGCAACTTTATCAAATTCAAAATGGCCGACTATCAGCCAGACTATCAGCCATAATTAACTTTAATATGCCTGATATCTTTCAAACTGTGCTAGATATGTTAACCATTACCAGGTACGATAGATGCAATATAGATACGCAGTATGATATATTGTGAATGTACTGCTTCGTTTCTTGATATGTCCATAATCCCGTTTTTCTTATTGTGTACGTGCATGTACTTAAATTTTGTATGTGCTACAATATGGCCACATTGTATACCTACATATAGCAGGTAAATATATACATCCGGTGAAAATATGTATACGTTTGCGTATGAAGATCTTCGTCCGGTAAAGATATAAATGCGATAGTTTTATTGACATGGTATCGAACTTGATTACCATGAAACAAAATGTGCTGTTTCAGGTATGGATATGCCTTGAAAAATTTCAACTCGATCAAATTCAAAATAGCCGCCCATTGGCCATTATTTACTTTAATATGCATGATATCTGGCAAACAATGCCAGATAGCCAGACCATTACTACAAAATAAGGTTCAGGTGGAAATATGCCTTGCAAACTTTTGACTTGATCAAATTTTAAATGGCCGACTATCGGCCTTAGCTAACTTAACTTTATATGCCTGATATCTAGCAAACCAAGCCAGATAGCTATACCATTAAGTATGAAACAAATGTGCAGTTTCAGGGAGGGACATGGCCTGAAAAATCTAACCGATCAAATTCATAATGGCCGACGTGAGGCTATTATTGACATTAATATGGGTAATATCGGGCAAACTGTGCCAGATAGTTAGACCATTACTATGAAACAAAATATGTGGTTTCAGGGAAGAATATTGCCTGAAAAATGTCCAACTTTATCTAATTAAAAAAATGACCGACTTGTGATCATCATTCACCTAATATCTCTAATGTATACATGGCATACTGTGCTAAATCAGGTAAACCATTACTGTAAAACAGAATGTGAGAGTTCAGAGAAGGATGATCCCTGAACAATTTCTATCACGCGGACGGGGCTTGGGATTATAGTGGCCGGCTAGCCTCTTGTTTCTGTATGCATTGGCTCAAGTATGACCAAGAAAGAATCTTCACTAAATTATGTTTTAGGGAATTTCCATTGGATTTCTTGGGCAGAGAAAAAAGTCGTTGATCTGCAGCCATAACAGGGGTCTGATTAGTTTTCAAATACTTGGTTGTGGTACGGAGAATTTTCATTGCATGCCAAGCCATAGCTGGGCTGGTGGAAGACTCCATAAACAATGTCAGCATGTACAATTAAGATGGTTGGAATGGAGGTGGTTCTGTAATGCTGGCATGGTACGCAGCCCAAGAGATCCATTCTCCATCTTCAAGGTTATCTTTCTCTAGAAGTTTCTTGACATCGTCCAACCACATATAGCCATTTTCGATACTAGTTTTGATGACAGGTTGGAGAACTGGATATGAATGACTGATATTGAGAGGAAGAATATTGAAAACTTAGTCATGTGACAGGGTGATATCTAGATCCATCGTTCTGTAACAAGCATGTAAATATTTCAAATGTTTTTTGTCTCTTTCCTCTGGATTTAGGATGTTATGAAAATTTTACCTTTGCTGGTATTCAGAAGAAAAATGCTGTTGAATGCGTATGCATGTTTCATGGAGGGAAGATGCTGCTGCGGTCGATGATGGGTTGTGATCGATATTATCAAACCCACCTGTAGTGAAACACCCTTGTTGGCCTGAGGTGGAACAGCGACACTAATCTGTTCCCAGTGCTTTATTATTGCATGTGTGACATCTGTGCTAAATGTTCTCAGTCTGTCGTATGATACACACAGTCCTCGTTGATGCATGGTTTGTAGTAGAGAAGCACTGCAGTTTGAAGATGAAGCTTAAGTGCAACATAAAGAGATGCCGGTGTTTCTCTCTCTATCTCAATTATATGACGAGGACCGCTGCCAGGGTTTTTATATCTATGCCTCACAGAGTTGAATATAATCTGCTGTCCAATGGACTTTTACCTTTTGATTTGTCAGGTGCAGATGGTGATTGATCAATGCCTGATCCATCAAGCAGCATGTGTTAAAATGACTTCAAAATTTGCGGTATAGAATTAGATTCATATATTGTAGGAAAGGAACCTGTAAATTCTTGCTGAACATAAAGATATTCCTTACGTAGAATTAGACTCAGATATTGTAGCAAAGTAACCTGTAAATTCTTGCTGAAGATATTTTTTACGAAGTATTCAGCTGCCTTGAAGATGGAAACATCGGCGGTTCTATTTCCTTTCACATCGAGAACATCATCAAATACAAGAGAACAAGCACAATGTGTTCGTATTGATTTGATATAAAGTAGTCATGTCAGCCATAGTTCAGAGTCACAATACTCTTCAATATAATTAATTAACTCATTCACAACGTGTGCTCTGATTCGTTGCTCCCAGTATCATCACAGCCAACAGTTTTTGCTTTCCTGTAAAGTTTGGTTAGGCATGCTGGATGGTAGACAGCATCAAGTGGGATCATATCACCTACAGCTCTAGTGTTGCCAAAATATGCTTGTCAAACAGGAATTAATATCTCATAGCTTAGCCTATTATTTGCAGAGATGTTCCAGCATAGATCCACCTACTAAGCTGGGTTTTCAACATAAGCATATTTGCTATTTGAACATTGAAAAAATAGCATCATAAGCCTATGGAAGGACATGGTTATTATGACGTCTTCTGTATAGACGTTTATGACGTCTTCAATAAAAAAAATCGTATAATATCTGATTTGGAGCACAGTGTACATGTACATGACTATGCATTAGACCAAAAATCTAGTGTCTTATATATCTAAAAATTTGCACCCGTATACGGCCCATTAGAGGGGAATAATGTTACCTTTAAGTCATTGGTGGTCGTGTTAAGCTAAAAATATTACTATTTCCTTTCTTGTAATTATTTTACTCAATTTCTTGACCATTTAAGTGTACATTTGGACGCCAAATTATAATATTGAGCATGACAGATATAAAAATTGCGATTTTTCTGTTTTTTGGCGGCCATTTTGAAAAAATGCAAATATTTGGAATACAAAGGCCGATCCCACTTGTGTCTTTGGATAGATATTTTTATATGACCTTAGGGTAACTCCATGCCAAAGGAATCGTTTGCATCATGACTTGAAGTCAAAAATCACTTAACCTATCCACTATCATAGCTTTCTCATCATTTATCCATCTCTGCCCAAAAACACAAGTCGTCGAACAAATGTTGATTTAACGTTGGGCCATTGTTTGAGACGGTGGACCAACAGTAAATAACATGGTTTAACGGCTTGTGTTTATTGGCTAGGCGTAGAAAATGTGCATTTAATTTGGGGCCAGGTTGCAGACATTGGGCCAATGTTAAACAAACACATTTCGACGTTTTGTGCTTCTTGGACAAGGTTGATTTAACACCTAAAGCGCTGAAATATTGTGCATAAACCATGGAAACCAAAGGGTTTTTCGTAACACTTTTTTAAATCCGACAAATACAAAAAACTAAAGCTCATTTGGTGATCTATACCACAGTGTGATGGATCTATATCTACAATTTCTCCGGCAATGTTAAATTAATGACTTCCTATGTAACATTGCACCATAACTAATTACCCTGTAATGATGTGATTTAGCATTGTCAACTTTCAGGGTTTCTCAAGACTTTCCGAAACAAGGGCTGTAAATATTATACTGTAAGATAGTCTTGATGTATAAATTAATGACTTCCTGTGTAATTACCAAGGGCTTCTCCTTGTCAACTTTAAGGGTTTATCAAGACTTTCTGCCAACGTCCAACAAATATAATGATGTGAGACTGCCTTGATGTATGTATAATAAAATGTTGATAATTACATATTAAAAACCTGAATTAACATTTCCATTTTTCGATGGATTTAATGATGGAGATCAAAACCATCAATTATTACAATAGCTACTAGTGTCACTCACCAGAACATTGATTTATTCCTATTTAAATTGATTTGCATACTTTTTACCTCTCATTGAAATGTTCAGACAAGACCAAAAATTGCTTCAGTGATCGGCTGACAATCAGTATTTTTTGTTGCGTCCACGGCTTTGAAATATTCTGGCTTCGGTAATTTTGAAAAAAAATATATATCCAAGCATGCTCGCTTGAAGAGACGGGAATTCAATTTGCTGAGCTCTTGATAGCGAGGATCTAGGCACGTTAGAATTTTATTGATGACAAACATGATGATGTGATGTTTCGTCAAAGATAAATGTAGTGACATTGCCCTTGGGATTTTGCAGCTTTGTTGATGATTTTATAATAAAAATGAAACTTGTTTGATCGAAACCGGAACAGTGATTCGGTAACAGGGAACAATCCTAACCATTAGCACCAGGTAGAGACGATATGAGCCGATACTGGGTTAATGTGGGGCCAGCGTCACAGACGATGAGCCAACATTTAGCCAACATGAACTTATCATCTTTGCCTCCTTAGCTTGATGTTTCTTAGGTTTATGAAACGACATGATTGTCAATAATTTAAGTGCGATAACGTATTTTTATCAGACAAAAATGTATAACTAAAGTCTCAAAGTGGCACCAGTTAATTTTTTGCTTGGCTTTCTATGTCTTAGGTTAATGGAAGTGCCAATATTTAAATTACAATGTATGACAAACAAATCTCAAAGTGGCATAATCTGAATGTCCTCTATCTCCTCAATAGTAAAGAGGCAGGGCTGGTATTCTCGTACAAGTTATGGTATAGCGTAGGCTTCGGATTGGTCGAAATGGCCATCTCGACCAATCCGAAGCCTATGGTATAACATAACTTGTACGAGAATACGGACCCAGGAGTTTTCAGATTATTTCAGCTGCTGAGAAAGCTGAGTGCCCCACGCTGTCATGTGACACCCATCCCGGGTTGGCATGTTGCCATTATCCGGAGACGCTACTAACAATCACAGTGACAGCTGAGCGCTGAGTGCCCCACGCTGCCATGTGGCACCCGTCCTGAGTTGGCACGTTGTCATTATCCATATACCCTGCTAACAATCACAGTGAAAGTTTAGCGCTGAGTGGCCCACGCTGTCATGTGACACCTGTCCAGGGGTTGGCATGCTGCCATTATCCAGATAGCATACACTGCTAACAATCACAGTGACAGCTGAACGCTGAGTGCCCCACGCTGCCAGGTGACACAGGTCCTGGTGTGTGTACGCTTCCATTATCCAAATACACTGCTAACAATCACAGTGAGAGCTGAGTGCCCCACGCTGCCAGGTGACACTCGTCCTGTGTTGGCGCATTGCCTTTATCCAGAGACCATGCTAACAATTACAGTGCTTCAACTGGGCCAGAAAATTGTTGCCAATGACATATTTATCACCCCTTTGAGTACGGGCATCGATTTTAGTTGTCAGAATCTGGCATTTGCAGAGGTCAGATACTGACGTCTCAAGTCGATCCCCGCACTGATAGAGTAAAACATTTATAATGGCCATAGACCCCCAACATAGGTATTATATTGAGCTGAAAGGGCTAACCTCTTTATGGTGATTTCAAATTGAAGAAATGGTTTATATAGACATATTTCAGCGCTTTTATGGGTAATTAAAGATTATTTTAATCATTACAATTCTAATTACTGATATCATTTTTAACACTGACCTATAAAAGATTGCCATTTTTAAATAAATTACCTGAGCATGTCTGCTCTGAAACTATATGCAAAGTAATTCGTTGAATATTAGTTGCTTCTGTTGATTTGTATTTTAATTTGACTTTAAATTTCCATCTACGAAATAAATGTATGTAGTACTTATTACCTTTTTAGGCCTATCAGTGTAGACTGCGATGAGCATTTTAATCTGGTTTTATACTTACATACACACAGATAGATAGATTTTTTATTGACACAATTAAAAGTCACGATTATTATTATAACTGACTTATTTGTCATGAAGAAATAAATATTTACATGTATATATACACAGGGTTAGTTCTGTAAAATCACATGCACATATAAATGATCTATACATTTAAAACAAACTTGTCCTGATACATTCAAACAAACATTAGTTGAATTTGGTCCTCTGAGAAACCATACATATATAACCCAGGCCGTGTAATATGGAGCTGTCCACGGTTTGAGAACCACGACCCAGACCTTGACAAGATGGATCTGTCCAAGGCTCTAGAACCACAACCAAGACCTAGTAATGTACAGCTGTCCAATGTTGGAGAACTACTACCCAGACCTTGACAAGGTGGGGCTGTCCAAGGCTCGAGAACCACGACACAGACCTTTTAATGTGGATTTGTCCAAGGTTTGAGAGCCACGACCCAGACCTTGACAAGATGGCTCTGTCCAAGGCTCTAGAACCACAACCCAGACTTAGTAATGTACAGCTGTCCAAGGTTCGAGAACCACGACCCAGACCTAATAATGTAGAGCTGTCCAAAGTTTGACAACCACTACCCAGACCATGACAAGATGGGGCTGTCCAAGGTTTGTGAACCACGACCCAGCCCTTGACAAGATTGGGCTGTCCAAGGTTCGAGAACCACGACCCAGACCTTGACAAAATGGGCTGTCCAAGCTTTGAGAACCACGACCAAGAACTTATAACGTGGGTATGTCTAAGGGTAGTGAACCACGACCCAGACATTGACAAGATGGGACTGTCCAAGATTTGAAAACCACGACCCGGACATTGTAATGTGGGGCTGTCCAAGGTTTGAAAACCACGATCCAAACCTTGCCATGATGGAGCTATCCAAGGTTTGAGAACCACGACCCGGACCTTGACAAGATAGGGCTGTCCAAGGTTCGAGTTGCACGATCCAGACCTAACCAAGATGGGGCTATCTAAGGTTCGTAAACCACGACCCAAACCTTGACAAGATGGGACTGTCTAAAATTCGAGAACCACAACGCAGACCGTGTAATGTGCGGTTGTCCAAGGTTTGAGAACCACGACCCAGATCATGTAATGTGGAGCTGTCCAAAATTTGAGAACCACGACCCAGACCTTGACAATATGGGGCTGTTGTATCATGCAATATGGACCCCTTACTGTCATTTGCATATGCCGTCATATTCAATTTCCAGGCTTCCGACTAAATGCTGAACAGATGGGTGACCTTATATGATAATCTCATGACCAAATGGTATCCGGGGCGCATGCGCTCTCTGTGTTAACCTTTACAACGCTGAAATATTGTTGTATCAACCATAAAGACCAACGTATATTATAAATGTCTTAGCTAGCTCTTTCCGCTTCATTTAAATACCTATTTTATGAGTATACGGTCGGCCATTATAATTCCGTCGTTATACGTCAGAATCTGACGTATAAAGACGTTCCCCGCGCTGAAAGGGTTCACTCGTCACTTACCAGATCCCATGATCCTAAAATCGCTCATAAACTACTTATAGTCGCAATTTTGTTCTTTATTAGGCTTACATAAATATAAAACAGCAAACAACATGACTGGTAATATCAGTAGAAAACGGGATGACCTAGATTCTAATACTCTAGGATTTATAATAAGTTGCATGGCGAAAAAAAAAGTATTTTTCATTATTTCTTATTGATATTAAATTTTATGGTATATGAGCTGCACATCCGTCACTTTAGTATCATGCTGACCATAGTTGAGTTCTTCATCTCTACAATCACGCGGAGACGATCAGGTATCATGCAAGACAAAATCTGTACTGCATCACCCTCTGGTGAAATAATACACAGAACACAAAGAATGCGACTCTCCATAGAACATCCATGCACACGCGCCGTAAACTACATGGTATAGACCTAATTAACCCTTTCATCATTAACCTCTATAACGTGTAAATGTGTGTGTATAAAGTTTTTTTTTCAAATTGATATCATCATAAATGTCTAAGCTAGCACTTTCCGCTCCATTTGAATACCTATGTCATGGTTTCTACGGCCATTAGAAATATTTTAATTCTACACTCTAAACAATATAGGTTCTTTCAAAAGAAGCTTTCAGTACTATTACCATGCAACCCCAGGAGGACCCTGCAAGGGTTTTCCCGGGGTTGCATGGTAATGGTACTGAAATGTTCTTTTTGAAGAACCTATATTGCTTAGAGTGTATCAGTGCGCAGATCGTCTTTATACGTCAGAATCTGACGTCTACAAACGTCAGATTCTGACGTATTAAGACGGTCCTCGCGCCTAAAGGGTTAAGCACGACCATAGTTGTTTCTGATCCGTTTTGTACCCGTCTAAATCGCAGTTATGTGGAGCGAAATGAGTGTATAAACATCAAGCTTTGCAAATGTTTGGTCTCAGATTTAACAAATACGAGTAATTTTCACCCACTTGAAGTTGTAGGTCGCTGTAGCGAGACACAACTTCAAGTGGGTGAAAAATAAAATTATTTAATTTTGTGGTCTCAGGGTCTCTTTCGCTGCGAAATTATTTCAAAATTATGACGTCACATTGTCCGATTATTTGAAATTGACCCTTTTATGCCAGATCCGTCATAGCCGGGAATTTCAACCCATAGTTATTATTTTATATTATTACGACATTATCGAGTATGGAAGGTTTGATGACATCTACGTTCCCCCTATCACGCTTGCGTGCCGATAATGGTGACTGGGAGCCGTCACTACCACAACCAAGTGAATCACGCTGCTAGTTATGTAATGTCGCGGTAATGCGACATCCGCGTTGACATTGTAGCACAATTTCGCATTAGTGCGACATCCGCAGTGAAAGGGTTAATAATGAAATAACACAGAGACACGAGACATTTATTCAATGTTGTTTCAATGCTAGCCCAGCGTTGCAGATGATGAGCCAGACTGCAAAATAAAATCGCCTGCCGAATTTGGTTTGGAAGTCCGTATGTCACGTTTTTTGTCTCTGGGAGGAGAGAACCACTAATTGTATATACTAGGTGAGCTATACAGTACTAGAACCGCTAATTGTCTATGCTACAACCACTCATTGTCTAGATTGAGTTATACAGTATTATGACCATTGTCTAGATGATTTATAGAACCGCTAATTGTCTAGGTGAGCTATAAAACCACTAATTGTCGATGTCAGCTATAAAACCACTAATTGTCTAGGTGAGTTATGAGACCATTAATTGTCTAGGTGAGCTACAGAACCACTAATTGTATATATTAGGTGAGTTATACAATATTAGAACCACTAATTGTCTAGTTGAGTTGTGCAGTATTAGAACCATTAATTCTCCAGTGGAGCTATACAGTATTTGTCCAAGTTTTAGCCAATGTGATGAAGTTTATCTGTAGCTAATCAAGAATCGAATTTGTCCACGACACCAAACTTTCAGCTGTCATTTATTGTTTTCAATATTCTATAATATAGGCTCATTAGGTGGGCTATGGTGAAAGACAATTTGACTTTATGTAATTACATGGTCGGCTCGTGCTTAGCAAAACAAGATTGTGAATCAATGTTGATTTAATGTTGGGCCACCGTTTGCGACGTTGGCCCAACCACAGACATTCTATGGGCCTAACATTAGGTCATCATTGATTGCGCCGTTTAGTGTTTACTGGGGAGGGGGGGGGGGCATTTGATATATAGCAGAAACAATCCCTTTACAATTAACTTTTTTCAAATGAGCTATGCCATCCGTCAAGCCACGACAACTTAAGAATCAAGCTTTAGAATGTAAAAACATCCAGACGTCTCTTGGAGCCTCATATATATTCTCTTAAACTCCTGTGCGTATGGTGCATGTTTTTTTTTTCAATTACACTAAGCTAATTCTAAATAAATATCTATGCAAAAGACATTCTACCATGGTAAAATAACGCAAATTCGATAGATTTGTAAATCTGAATTTACATGCGTGAGGTGCGAAGTGCGGAGAATAATTATTCTCAGATTCTGTGAAACTCGATGACCTCGACCTCCTTTGTTTTCACCGAGCTGGCTGATACAATGAAGTATGGGGGAGGGTTCTTATATATAACCTTGTTTTCACCGAGTGACGTCACTGCGTTTGACAGAATGAAGTATGGGAGAGGGGGTGTTTTATAATCTTGTTTCCACCGAGTGACGTCACTGCGTTTCACAGAATAGGCTAATTTACAAAAGCCCCCATTTAATAGTTAAAATATCACTGTCTGAATTTACCATTTTGACAGGATGCCATTTGATTTAACATTAGATCCGCTCTAGGTTTTTTATATTGAACAAAACAGTTATCATGTTTATTAACCCTTATGGTGTGGAGATCGACTTTAAACGTCAGAATCTGACGTCTGTAGACGTCAATTTCTGACGTCTAAAGTCGATCCCCGCACTGAAACTGTAAAAATATTTATAATGGTCGTAAACCCATGACATAGGTACGCAAATGAATCAGAGAGAGCTAACTAAGTGAGACATTTATTATGATTTCAAATTAAAACAACCCTTTGGTCTCGATGGTTTATACAGAAATAATTTAGGGCTTGAAATGTTAATACAGATCACATTAATTAACTTAAAACATAACTACTCCTTCTCACTTAAAGTTTGTCATTATTGTGACAGTCTGCTAATATTCATTAAGTCCTAAAATGAGAGATAAAAAGTAAAATGCACCAGCTTGAGATTGTTATATTACTGCGGACAAAATTAATATCTATAAATTTATTACCAAAATATAATTAAATTATCTTATTTTTGTGAGACAATTTTTGTAGAGCCCTTTTTGTCGAATTAGAAATATCGGTCTGTGCATGCCATAATTGCCATTAGTGGTGATTAATTATGAAATTTATATTGTATTTTTTTCTGGTCAAATATACTAGAAGACTCTATTTGGGAGAGTAATTAATAACTTTGATGAGCCAGTTTTCCCCAGGTACACCTTCTGCAGTTATAGTGCATTTAATATCCAACTTGATAGCTAAGCTGGTAGAAACCGATCAATCCTGGCCTCTTCTGAGATAAATCGACAAAAGATGTAATTGGACATAATAATTTCAATTTATTTAGTTTGCCCACACGACTACTTTGACCTTACACAAATGGCAGCCATGTTGGATTTTAATGCACTTTTGAAAACCCATTTCTAGAAGGGAGTCTGTATCAAATTCTATGATTTTTGTTAACAATTCCACTACGATCATCAAAATACGATATAGATGTATATTGAGCATTTTCGAGGTTTTGGTGACGGCGGCCATATGAAAGCCAAGAAGGGGTGAAGCAATATGTCTTCAAAAAACTTTGCTGACCGATACTTCAGATTTCCACTTTTCAAGATTCCAGGTTATGCCCTTATTTCACAAGGTGCAATTTGCAGCTCCAATGCAGGTTTGGCAATTTATGTACAGGTTCATTATAAATATATATTATTGTCTGGTTATCAACACTCAAAATATGGGAAGTATTATTCATTGCAATAAAGAGTAAAGAGTTTAAAAAGAAAATTATATTAAGTAACATGTATAGACCGCCTCGAGAACACAACGAAAATCAGTCTTTCCTAAGAGAAGTAACTCCAGTCCTCATTTAGAAAAATATAGCGATGACAGAATATGAACAGGTGACCTCAACATCAATCTTCTAATAGTAAATCAAAGACCAGTTATTAATGACTTATTTGACATCATGCTAACAAACAGTTTTTTTCCACACATAACCCTGCCGTTCCCAATTATCAAAAAAAAAAACTCCGGTTCCCTTATAGACCACTTTTATTATAAATTCACCCCTAATGTATCTGATGTATTGGCTTGTACTTTAAACACTCAAAATATGGGAAGTATTATTCATTGCAATAAAGAGTAAAGAGTTTAAAAAGAAAATTATATTAAGTAACATGTATAGACCGCCTCGAGAACACAACGAAAATCAGTCTTTCCTAAGAGAAGTAACTCCAGTCCTCATTTAGAAAAATATAGCGATGACAGAATATGAACAGGTGACCTCAACATCAATCTTCTAATAGTAAATCAAAGACCAGTTATTAATGACTTATTTGACATCATGCTAACAAACAGTTTTTTTCCACACATAACCCTGTAGTTCCCAATTATCAAAAAAAAAAACTCCGGTTCCCTTATAGACCACTTTTATTATAAATTCACCCCTAATGTATCTGATGTATTGGCTTGTATTTTAAACAGTGGACTATCGGATCATTTCCCATATTGCATTACATCAAACATAACGTGTCCAAAAACTCCGCGTATAAAACATGTATATATAAATTATATGACAAATGATTATATTGAATAGTTCAAATCAGAAATTAAAAATGCTAATTTACTAAATCAAATAAACATATATCAACATACCGATCCTAATATAAATTATAGTGAAATAGACAATATTCTAATTGCTGCTAAACTTATCGCGTGAAAGGGTCAAATTTAATAAATTCAAACATGAACAGAATGGATCACCAAGGAATAATAAGGTCTATAAAGCGAAGAAATGAATTGTATACAAAGAATTTAAGAAAAACACCCACAGACTCAAGTAATTACGAAGCTAGGAAAATAAATCTGTTTACATATAAATGAAGAATTATAATAAAGAGAAGTATTTTCAGTGCAAAAATAAAACATATTATCATCATATTTTTCAAAACTATTCCTAGGACATTAAAAATACGTGGTCTATAATAAAGAACATATTGCACAAAAAGAAAAAAATAATCTATTCCCCGATAGACTAAAAATAAATAATATTTTAAACGAAAATAGAGAAGTAATTGCAAAGTCATTCAACAAATATTTTGTGAACATTGGTCCAGATCTAGCATCAAATATAAAAGAGCCATATATGAAGTTTCTCAATAATCCCACTTCTTCTCGTTTCTCCTTTGAACACGTTGATGAAAATACAGTATCCAAAATTATTGACCATTTATCGACAAAAAAGAGCTATGGAGTTGATGAACTATCAACCCATTTAATAAAGTCAATCAAGTCTATAGGTTTAAGTTCTTTAACAATTACAATTAACCAGTCTCTTGTCACAGGAATATGTCCCAATAAGCTAAAAATAGCTTTGGTCACCCTTATCTTTTAAAAAAGAGACCATACAATTGTTGCAAATTATCGTCCTATTTCTCATTTACCAGTATTATCATAAGTTATTGAGCGTGTCATCTTTAATCAAATCAATAATTTGTTTGTTTTTAATAATTTGTATTATGAGTGTCAGTATGGCTTCCGCATAAAACACTCCACAGAACTTGCTGCGTTGAATGCTGTGATTCCATCATAAATCGCATGGAACTAGAACTTACTCACATAACAGTGTACTTATATCCATCTAAAGCATTTGACACGCTAGACCACTCCATTTTAATATATAAAAAAAAAAAAAAAAAACTTTAATTATGAATTAATCAACAGGAGTCCCACAAGGCGCAATATTATGTCCTCTTTTGTTTATCATTTACATAAATGATTTCCCAAAAGCTAGCAACATATTTGAAACTGCGACCTTGATTGCAAACTTATCTGATTTTAAACAACATAACTATCATACATTCAACAATAACATGATAAACATGAAGCTGCAGAACACTGTCAAACAAACTTTCCTTGAATTTTCAAAAAGTAAAATATACGCTTTTTCACAAACCACAAAAGCGCGTCAAAATACCAAATTTGACAATCAATAACACAAATATAGAGTGTATCGGTGAATTTAATCACTTAGGACTTATGCTAAACAAGCATAATTATGAACTCCCTGACCATATATAATTCTCTCATCCTTCCCCCATTTAAATTATTGTATACTTGCTTGGAGGTATGACTCGAAACGCATATATAAACTACAAAAGAATGGGTATTCACATAATTTCAAAAAGTATGTTCTATTCACACTCAGATCCTAAGTTCGAAAAAACTTGATATACTGAAAATAAATGACATTATCTGCAACAAATACAATTGTACTATACATATATAACTAATCTTCTTCCAAATTATTTTACTAATTTTAATTTTGCAACAAATGCTACTGTCCACAACTATTCAACACGAGGGTGTCACCAGATACAAAACAATCTAGTTAAGCATGATTTTTCACGTAAATGTATTAGATATAGTCTACTGATTTTAATAAACACGACACCAACCATTATTTTAGACAAAACAAACTCACATGGTATCAAAGGTTTTACAACATATGTTAAGCAATTTTGCATTAAGATATATAATGTTTTGTGCCGGTTAGCACATTTCTATACATGTGAACGAGCCCGCACATGAGCCATTTTTAGAGTTATTTCATATTTGTTTTCAACACACTATTCAATTTCCACCATATTTTGTTTTGCTCAATAATGCCATTATAATGATAAAATACGCTCGACCAAAAGACAGTTCGATGTGCACCATTTTTGTTGCTTGTAGTGGCGCCACTGCAAGCAACAATGGCGCACATGGTATATGAAACTGGTAATATATAATAACTTTATACATTTTTCGCTTGATATCATTATTGTCTCCATCCACACTACGGATTTCACGGCATCAACATACTAAGGTCTCACAAGGAGAAAGAACGAAATTTAATAAATTCGTGGATCTGAATGCACGAGGCGCGCAGCGGCAGCGCCGCGTTTATTCAGATCTACGAATCTATCGTAATTGAGTTCTTTCTTCAACTTAAAATACACAAAATGGGTACATGTGCTCCAAGAATTGATAGATAATATATTCAGTGTGGTTAACCAAGAAACATTGGGCATTAGTGTCATGGCAAAACCTGCATAATAATCACTGCCCGGGCCGGTATGAAAAATAACTGTATATTCGTACATCCGAATCTACTAATTTAACAATGGACTGACGTCACCGGTGTATTTTAAGAAAAAAGAATAAATGAATCTGTACAACCAGTATGGTTTCTGGATAGTGTGTAGACTCCGACCCAATGATGGCTTTATGTGTGGTCAGCGTCGATGGCGGTGGGAAAGCTTTGAGCCAACATTGGAAAAATGTGTCGTGTTTTCCGGGTTAGGCCTTTATTGTTCTGTCAGATTGGTAGCTGTGAAAGCAGTCATTTCGATATAAATGAATACTAACAATAGGAAGCTCATTTCCATACCATTGTTGGTCGAATTGAAGTCGTGCACAACACGTTTCACGGGGATGGCCTATAGATAATCTAACAATATTGGAGAGGGTAAATTTTAAAGTAGCAATTTAGTTTAATCATGGCTTTGTATACAAGCTTTTGCATTAAATCCGAACTCATTAGCAACGTCTCGCATAAATAGGCACGCAGAAAAAGTTTATTGTTCAAATAGGGTAGTGGTTAGCACCGCTGCCTTTCACGCCAGAGTTCGGGGTTCGGTTCCCGGTCTCGGCGGTTTTAAAGAAACAAAAAATGTTTCTTCCCCATCCACGTGTGAAAGTCAGTATTGTGGGGAGCCTCCGTGACCGAGAGGTAGCGTGCTCGGCCTCAGACCGCCAGGGCTCGAATCTGGAATCCTGTGTCTGGAGGACAGTGTCATCTCAATCATCTCACCATCCTCAGGAGATTCTCCTGCCCAGTTTAGCCTATATGTGCACAAAGGTGGCCTAAAGCCCGATTCATTTCATTTCATTTTTTTTGCACGCATCGTACTATTCGGCAGTTTCCATTTTCCCATACTATTGAAAGCCTTGACGCTGACAGTTTTACGGGCCCTGGTGCATTGGTTAAAGCTACCTGCTTGGAAAGTAGGACACATCGGGTTCCTCCCCCCGCTCTAGTATTCAAATTAAAAAAAAATGTTTCTTTCCCGCTCACTCGTAAAAATTCAGTATTCTGGGGAGTCTCTGTGCACGAGAGGTAGCGTGCTCGGCATGAAACCGCCAGGGCTCGAACTTCGAACACTGTATATGGAGGGCAGTGTCATCTCATTCATCTCACCATCCTGTTCCCATGACCCAGTTAGCCTATATGTGCACAAAGGTGGCCTCAAACTCCATTCATCCATCAGACCAAAATCGCCAGAAACAAACCTACTTGTTGTATAGTATGCAATTTAGCAACACTGTGAGTAACGTTAAACTCACTTGCTGTTTTAATGTTGTTTCTGCAACCTTAAATTTCCAAAAAAATAAATAAAACTATGAAGTTACTTATGTTACTTATGTAGTCACATGAACAATAACATTAATTGGGCATTCTAACAGGGCGCGAATGCTTTGCTGTGTCACATTCTAAAATCAATGTGCTATATATTATTATGATTAACGATACTTTCCATAACATTGTGCTGGTCTAATATGTTATATTATTAGATGTGTGTGCCTTTTGTCAGGTACATGTATACATGTGTGTTTATACAATGCCGTATTGGCCTGTATCGTAATGCGATGTTTTTGGCTACTTTAACCCTTTAACCGCCGGTGCCGATGAATTCGGGTTTTCATTTTTTATCTGCACATTGAGTACCACCTTTTAAACATGTTACAGATAAAATGTAACATAAATCAGCAAGATTTGAAAAGAGTTGACCTCTATTTTGTCAAATCTGAATAATTTTCACTCACTTTAAGTTGTGGATCGCGTCAGCAAGACACAACTTCAAGTGGGTAAAAATTCAAATTGAATAATTTGGCGGTGAAAGGGTTAACCCTTATGGTGAGCTTCTTTCGCTTCATTAGTTTTAACCCTTATATAAAAGCGCTAAAAAAATTTGCATAAGCCATGGAAACGAAAGGGTTGTTTTCCAATTTGAAATCATAATAAATGTCTCAGTTAGGTCTTTCCGCTAGATTCGAATACCTATGTTATGGGTACGGCTAGTATAAATATTTTACTTTTTTTTAGTTCAGTCAGAGACTATAGACGTCAGATTCTGACGTCTAGAGTCGGTCCCCGCACTGAAAGGGTTAATGATCTAGGTGGCATTTTACTCAGATTGTGGCTTTATTAACCCTTAAACCGCTAAGGACGATTATAGTCATTTTTAACCCTTTGAAGCCTGAATTTACCATTGTCATTTTCATCCACTACAAGCCGCGAATTGCTGTCGCAATTCTCGACTTGTAGTGAATGAAATATGACTTAAAGTGGGTGACAAATAAAAAAATATACTATTAGTTTTAAAACAGTTCCATGAAAAGTTTCGTTCTAAAACCACAAGGTTTCAGGAAACTAAGTCATTCTTCAGATAAGCGAAATGATGCTTTAATGCATCGTGAGGGTTTGAATGGTTAATCTATTTTACTACCAGGTTAAATCACAGTTGAGAATGAAATGTCTGTTTATACATCAATGTTTGGTCTAAAATTAAACAAGTATGAATAATTGTCACCCACTTGAAATCGTGGATCGCGGTAGCGACAGACAACCTGAACTGGGTGCAAATTGAAATGATTCAATCTAGCCCGTTAGGGTTTAAAACCGCATCGAGCCTACACATTGAGAAAGGATACGTTGTAGGGTGCGCGAAATAAACGTCGATACACTGGTTTCAATCTTAACTCGACGAGGCGCCATTAACGTGATCGCCTGGTCACATTGGGAAGGTAGAAACAAGCACCCACGCAGGTTTCGGCCAGGTTCGAGCCCCGGACGCATGCATGACCCGCGAGGCAGTCTGGCACTCTACCAAAGCTGCACGTCCCCTTGTCGATGTTGTAGGGCTTACAGGCGTGGTAATTTGTACTTAGATACTTGGGTACATGGACTAATGTTATTTTGACACACTGAAGGACGGAGCTGAAGTAATTTGCTGCGCTTCCTTTTTTAGAACGGGCTTATTGGATCGTGATACAAAGGCACGTGGGCTGTGCCAGGTTATCTGATTACTTTAAAAATAAAATAACAACCTTCTTTTTTGTAATACCAATTAAGTTCAAGGCCTGGTGTGAAAACATGATAGTTTCCAGCAAATTATTAAATCTTGAATTACCAGAGTGTTATTATCAATTTATTTTTATTTAAGCTGTCATCTACTGCCAAAATTACCCCTCAACGTCTGTGAAGCTGACCCGATTTTATAAAAGACCAAGCTTAATTATAATATTTAAAAAACAACCTAAATCTTCTTATTTTGGTGGGCTGGAACACGTTCTCGCTAATTATCTGTGTTAATTATGAGCATTACGATGTGTGTGTAGATGCGCCAATGGTACACAAAGAATTAATTACTAATTAAACCGCTTTTCAGCAGCAGGCTAATTTATTTTCTGATATAGAATATCACATATGATATGAACACTCTGAGCTCCATCGTCCAAGTAACATGAAATAATTAAAAACATTTTGAAAAAGGCATTCGAAAATATTTTGCAATATTTAGAGTAGTCTGGGAAATATGTATAAAACATTTGTTTAAAAGCTCTACAAAAAAAAAGAAAATTGTTAAAAATGTCTTTAAAAAGTTGCGGAACAGTATCGTCAAAATGCTTGAATATATTTTCTAAAATATTTTGAAAAAATTTGTTACAATAATTTTAAAAAAACATTTTTAAAGATTTTTTTTATGTAACATAAATATTCTCTAAAATTTTTGTGGTGATACTTAGCTAAACATTCTTTTATTATCTACAAGATATTTGTTGTGTTTTTAGGGTTTATTCGTGCGCCACTTGTCAGATTTAAAATTATAGAAATAAAACAAATTGTGTTCAATCACTTCGAGATGGGAATTGCGCCAGCAATTCGCAACTCGAAGTGATTGAAAAATGATGATAAATACCTTGGGGCTAAGAGAGTTAATACACGTTGAAGTTGACGAAAATGATTATAACTACCTTGGGGCTAGTAGGGTTAATTACCAGTAGCATTGTGGCAAATGTCCTCCAATATCCGGTTATGATACCACACAGTTTAGAAACGCAAAACAGTTTTGAAACACTATCACCAAGTTCATGTGAATGACCATGATGAAATTTGATTCTAATTTGATATCGGTCATGTCGGATCAGTGCGAAATATCAACAATAGATAGTTTGAAATATCAACGAAGAGAATGAAAAACGCACTGTTTGAAATCATCGCCCACGGCGTCCTGTGTGACATGGGCGACATGGTTGACCCTTTCAGCGCAGGGACCGTCTTTATACGTCAGAATCTGACGTCTGTAGACGTCAGATTCTGACGTATAAAGACGATCCCCGCACTGGACGGATTTAAATATTTCTAGTGGCCGTACACCCATAACATAGGTATTCAAATGAAGCGTAAAGAACTAACTGAGGTATTTGTTATGGTTTCAAATTGAAAAAAACCCATTTGTTCTCCATGGTTTATACAGAAATATTTCAACGTTTTAAGGGTTAAACCCCAGTGGGACGAAATATAAAAGTTTGGCTCGGATACAAAACACAGTAAGTTGTTCTCGGGTTGGTGTGATGCCACTTATAATCCCTTTAATATAATTTACTGCGAAAAAACGATAGTCAAGCAGACTGTTTTTATTTAAAAATACGTGCGATTGTTCTTCTTCGTTGAAAATTTCATTACCAGTACCGGCTTGAAGTAAAATATGAATAATCCAGCAATCATTACTTTGCACGAATAGCTTTTTAACCCTTTAACCGCCGGATTATTAAATCTGAATTTTCACCCACTTGAAGTTGTGTCTCGCTGACGCGATCCACAACTTCAAGTGAGTGAAAATTATTCAGATTTGACAAAATGGAGGTCAACTGTTTTCAAATATTGATGATTGATGTCACATTTTATCTTTAGCTTGTTTCAAAGGTGGTACTTAAAGAGCTGATAAAAAATGAAAACCCAAAGATATGCGGCACCGGCGGTTAAAGGGTTAAGGTGAAATCTCATATTCCATTATATTTTTGTTCACTCTGAGGCACATATTTAACCCTTACAGCGCGGGGTATAGACTTTGGACGTCAGAATCTGACGTCTGTAGACGTCAGATTCTCAGGTCTAAAGTCGATCCCCACACTGTAAGAGTAAAAATATTTTAACACCTGTAGACCCATAGCATATGTATTCAAATGAAACAGAAAGAGCTAACTAAGACATTTATGACTATTTCAAATTGAAAAAATAGCCATCAATTGATGGCAGGACCCCTCGGCCGTAGGCTCTGTCCATGAATATCAAGAAATAATAAGAAAGAACGACCCCCACTACCAACATGCCAATTTTTTTTTAATTGGCTGCTGCAGCTATTTTGTGTTTAATGGATTCATCCCAAAAGTTAATCAGATCATCAGAAATACCTAGAGAACAACCATACCAAATTTGAATGCAGTCCAACCAACGGTTCATAAGTTATCGTGCTCATAAGCTATTTAGACGGCCATCTTGGAAAATGGCTGCTTATGGCTTGGTGCCAAAAAAATACATGGAATGAATTTCCCAGACACATAGGTCATGTCTGTAAAAAATAAACACAATTTATAAGTTAATTTTTTAGTGAGAGCTGAATTTCTGACCGACGGCCCGCCTGCCCGTCCGCCAGACCGCCTCCGCCTTTAAACAAAAAATGATGAGAAAAAAATGACCCCCACTACCACCATGTCGATATTTTTTAAATGGCTGCGGCATCCATTTTGCTTTTAATGGATTCTTCCCAAAAGTTAAGCAGACCATTAGATATATCTAGAGAACAACCAAACCAAATTTAAATGCAATCCAACCAACGGCTCATAAGTTATCGTCCCCACAAGCTCTTTAGGCGGCCATCTTGGAAAATGTCCGCTTATGGATTGGTGCTAAAAAAATATATGGGATGAATTGCCCAAGCACATTGGTCATGTCTGTGCTTCATTAGCGCCGCGAATTCATAGTTGACAAAATATCAAAATTGTACTGTCCATTGGTCAATATTCATGTCCATGTATTTAAAGGTAATTGCGCTATTCATAGTCCATGTATACATGGAAATATTAGTTTATATTTGTATAAATATTATTATGTTTTAGCTTAAATTTATTTATTTTGCTCTAGTATAATGCAGATTAACCTCAAATAAATAAATGCAATATCTATAAGGAAGAGGTGCTTCTTCACGTCATGTACTGGATTTAGTGGTCTGCCATTTATTTGATCTTTTTTTTGTTTGTGTGTCGAATAAATAGGAACTGGCTTCTACGCAAGATGGCTTCTACGCTAGCGGCCCAAAGTCTATGTAGAAGTCTCCTGATTTTTTACAATTGTTTTTGTTCGTGTTGTTTCTTTTTATGATTATACTATCAACTTATGTAGAAAATCGAATATATTTGTTTGAGTCTGAGTTCGGAGTACATATAGGTCTAGAAATGGAAACACTACCCATCAGTATATAATACAGGGCAGGGGGGGGCACCATTCCAAGGACGAGAATGACGTGGAAGTGAAGTTGAAGGCACCAGATATATACGTTTATCTCTGCAATCAGGACTCCATCAGGATCTAGGTGTGGATACAGTGCTGCATCACTGACATTGAACTCGGGGGCAATTCTAGCTCTGAGCTTCACTCACCTGAGGAGCGTATCGTTAGTTTGAGTGAAAACAGGTTATTTTAACCCGTAACTCTTACAGCGCGGGGATCGACTTTAGTCGTCAAAATCTGACGTCTGTAGACGTCAGATTCTGACGACTAAAATCGATCCCTGCGCTGTAAAAGTAACAATATTTCTACTGGTCGTAGACCCATAACATGGGTATTCATATGAATCGGAAAGAGCTGAATAAGACGTTTATGATGATATCAAATTTAGATAAATCCTTCGGTCTCCAAGATGTTTTTTTTTTAAATCAGCGCTCAAAGGATGAACCCTTATAACGTTAAATTAAATAATTTAAATGTACACCCACTTGCAGTTGTGTCTCGCTACCTCGACCTTCAAAGTGGGTGAAAATTACTCATATTTGTTTATTTAGAGACCAAACTTATGTAAATTTATTGCTGTTTCAACACTCATTTTAGTTCCCAATAACTGTGATTTAATCTGGTTATAATTTCAAATAAAAGGGACTAAAAACAACGACTATAGTCGTGCTTAGCAGGTCAGGGGTTAAAGCGCAATCCATCACTTAATTACTTAAAAAGACACAATACGTATCAAAATATTTGTCAATCAAGCAAATTTAATGTTTTTCCTCTTTTAAATTTCCTCGATGGAGGAGAAGATGTAAAGGATAAGCGGCTGTAGATGTGATTAGCAGTTTAACCCTTTCAGCGCGGGAGCCGTCTTTAGACGTCAGAATGTGACGTTTAAAGACGTCAGATTCTAACGTCTAAAGTCGGTTCCCGCACATAAAAGAGTAAAAAAATATTTATATATAATGGCCGTAGACCCATAACATAAATATATAAGTCAAGCAGAAAGAGCCAGCTAATGAATTATTGATGATTTCAAAATGATAAGACCCTCGTTCTTCATGGTTTATAAAGAAATACCTCAGCGTTACTGGTTAAATTGCACCCTTGCCGTTAGTTTCAGCTGAAACAGATTATTTTAATGGTGTCCCAATGTAAATATCAGCGCCAAGCACTGCCTGGCGGTAAAAGTCAACTCAATCATGCGAAGATTTGCGCATCTGCGTAATTTTGTGTGAATGATAGTGTGCTGTCAGCCAATAGTGGGAAATCTGGTAGCTGCTGATTGATGTCTTAAAACCAAGACGTTGGCTTAACTCTGGTCCTGGTAGGCCTGTGTACATAAATCGATAGATATTTATTGACGACGGGTAGTCTTTGTAGACTTGTACGCCATAAAAACGAACAGTACACTGTACAGTTATACAGTGCATAATATGATAAAATTATGTAAGTACATGTAAAAGTATTACCTGAAAAAGTTATAAGAAATACTTATGTTGGTACAATATATTTTTACCGCACCAGTATGTTATATAAACATTAATTGTAATAAATATATTTATTTTCGCAATTGAAATCAAGTTTCAACCTAAATATTATGCCATTGAAATTGATAAAATATTTCCGGTAGAATTTCAACTGATAAAAAAATCAATTTCGGAGATGTTTTGTCAATAATAGAAACAGTTTTTGTCATTTAAAGCTGAATGTTTTGCTATGATTTACAGATTTAAATGAATAAGAAATAGTAAGAAACAAATCAGCCGTAGGGACTACAGAGGTTAGCACGAAGCCAACATGGATTGACGTTAGGCCTTTAAGTTAAGATAACCTCATTGGTTGAATATGTAGGATATCAGTAAACACGAGACGCTGGCCCAATGCCGATTTAATATTGGCCCAGCGTCTACGACGCTGGACCAATATTAAATCAACATTGGGTAGACGTGGCGTGCTCACTGGGACGTTTTCCGGCAAAGACATCATTAATCATCCATCGACAGTTGCCGGCGGTCCAGCTGTCTGACGGTAAGTCTGTGGAAATAAGAGATAAGGAGATAACTTATAACACATGTAGAGAAATCAGAGCTCTGTTCACGGTTCAATCTGGATGCAGTCGACAGAATGTGTCCATTTTGTCCGAGTTACAGACATCCATATGGTTTAGGCCCGGCATCAGATCGGCTTTGAGTCTGCGTCTCATGTTCATTGAGACTGCGAGAGATCTCAACGCGCGCCTAATTCTGCCTGTTTTTTGTTTAATTTTTTTATTTTACTGGTACATTTGTTTATCTACATCGCGAGGTACAGGCTGCCTAATGACTGTGCAGTGCACACTATCAGCGTTCTCGTGAATGTGTATTATGTATTTTTATGTGTACATTGTATGTCTACATATGCATATATCTATATACATGTAAAGTACCATATAATGCAAATAATAATTATTAAATGATAGTTTTTGTTGATACATTGTTGTCTCACGTTGACGCATTTCCCTCCACCCTATGCCCAATCTTCAAATCGTTATTTGTTCTTAACACCCGTCGTTGTACCTCCCCCGTGGCGTATGCAGCGTTCAATTAATCAATCAATCAAATTTACACTTATATAGCGCCCCATCTAGAAATATGACGCAGCATATTCTATAGGGTGGATTGCATGGGAGCGGCTCTTTTGTGGGTCTCCCTTGCATCCATTATTAAAAAACACTTTGAACAACCACCAAATGCAGTAATTGTAATTGATTGGAGCATGAATATATTAATTTAAATTTGAATTTGAATTAGAGTCAACGTTGAGTACATTATGTTTTCCGCAAGCTGGCGATATGCAGTGTGCGCTCTAATTAAAAGCTCCTGATTAAAAATCATGATTAACTCACTTATATAAAATCACCATGTGCCGCCAAGACATTATTGCGATGATATATGTAGATCTAATATTATCAGATTATTTACTAATTTATCAGTCATAATCAGATAAGGGAGCTTTTTATTCATCGCGTAATAGATTGGTTTGCAGAAGTGAAATTGGTGCACAACTTTTCGAATGGCAACAATTACAGACTGTCAGTCCGCTCTAATTTCATTGGATCAGCATAATATGTTCTGATGGGCTATGTTCATCAGAAAGTGTCGACGTCATAAGCTGACGTCGCCGTCAGGACGCCCGGCTCACGTTAATGCTGAGCCTGATCCCGTCGTGGGGGAATAGGGTATACAGTAAAACCTGTCCATACCGGAATGCCTTGGGGACAAACTTTTATTCCGGTTTGGACAGGGTTTTTGCTTTTGGAGAGGAACAAACAACGATAACTTGTACAATTGACATGCAGGTTATAATAAGGTGTGTCGTCGGTAAGTCTACAAATGATAGGTGGATGCATGCAAATAAAATGTTTTGTTATATTAAAATAAAAAGCATGTTATATCATGCTGATCTATCTGCCTGTATTGCGGTTTTTATAAGAATTGCCTTTTTAGCACCTAACTTAAAATAACAGTACATTTTTGTAATTGTGTGTCACATATTGTACACCGGAGCGCATTTGTCATTTCATAAACATCGATTTTTATCGCCCTTTCTAAAATAACATTGCATTCTTGTAATCGTCCGTCGAAAATTTCAGACACGGTGAATATTTGTCAACAGCGGCATCAGCCCGCTTAAATATCAAAGCAATAGGAGAAGCTTTCCATATGGAGTTAATCGTATTGCAGCAGTTTTATTTTGTTAACTGTTTTATTTTAGATAACGACAATACTCGTTTTTTGATAACTTTTATATATTTTCTGGAATGTATGACGCTGGATTAAAGTTAAACGCTTCGATACTGTATAATTATGTCATTTAATACAATTAATACCTTAGCTAACAATCAAAAAGGATATAGGAATAATCCAGCGATGAAAGAATAAATCAAATATTTTAATTTTGTAACTCTCGGTAGTTATTTATTTATTGCGTCATTAGGTATCACAAACAGAATAAATTTATCCCAAAACACAGTCTAGTTTTCGTGAGAATTATTTACGTTTAATGCACTGATATGTTTATGACATGATACGAACTTTTAATATTTTATTAGTCGATGATTCTCTTACAATATTTTATTATCCAATTATTTTAATAATTCAGTATGTTGTAAAAATACCATACCAATCACAACGTAAAGGTGTTGACAATCAATGTCTCTAGCGCGTAAACAGTGTTGCCAACACTAACTTCGCACCTCTCCCGCTGCATAACAATCAAGATGTTACGTCACCTAGCCGCCCCCTGTATAACCCTCAGTGCACCACATGCGATTTTTTCTAAATTCTCAAAAAAATTCGAATCCGGTTTAAACAGGTTAAATACAATACAATTTATGCTGTTGGGGAAAATAAAAAGTCCGGTATTCGGAGTAGAAAGGTTCCGGTTTGGAGAGGGTTAATTAATATTGTTTTGAGTGTAATTAATTCGGTACCAAATATTTATTACGGTATAAACAGGATTCCGGTTTGTACAGGGTCCGGTATGCACAGGTTGCACTGTATTATAATGTGCCCTTGAACCAATCAGTGGAGTGCATTGTAATTCAGATAATATCTGTCCCATTCATAAAGTTCACGATCTTCACCTCACAAAAACCTGTAAGGCGATATAGGATCATTATAATAGCAGATATGTAATATGCTAAAAAGTAATCAGCCTCTATTATTTTTAAAAGTTTCACCCACTTGAAGTTGTGTCTCGCAACCGCGACCCACAGCTTCAAGTGGCTGAAAATTACTTATATTTGTTTAATTTGAGCAAAAATATTTGCCAATCTTGATGTTTAGACACATTCATTCCCGATAACAGTGATTTGGTCGACTGATAAAATAGAAGCCCGAATTTACCATTGTCATCTTCATTCACTACAAGCCGCGAATTGCTGTCGCAATTCTCGACTTGTAGTGGATTAAGATGATTTGATGTGGTTCAAAAATAAAAGAAAATCGCCATGTATTGGTAAACCGGTTTCATGGAAATTTCCGTTCTAAAACTCTTGGCTGTAGGAAAATTAGGTCTGTTTTCAGGGATGTAAAATGATGTTTTAATGCATCGTGGGGGCTTAAAGGGTTAAAACGACAATAGTCGTAATCAGCAGGGTAGGGGTTATTGTAAGATGTTTGTTCAGTACGCGTGATCACTCGTTGGTGTTAACCCTTAGAGCACTGATGTCGATCGTAATAGACATTCTGGGGTTTTATTAGCACCTGTATAACTCCTGATAACGAACTGTTCACAGTAAGATATGCCTTCAATCTTGAAACACTGATATATATTGGAAATATAAATTTCACAAATAACATATGACATTACGTATTATGTATATAGGATAAAGCCCGAGGAGCTCTACATTCTTAGCTGTGAAAAGGCCGAGGCCTTTTCCACAGCTAAGAATGTAGAGCTCCAAGAGTTTGAACTGACTTAAAACACATCCGACCATATTAAGGATCCCTACTAATCAACAACTCATTATAGCACTATAGGCCTACTATGATAAATGGTCTGTACTTGATCAAAAATAACTCTCCATTAGAATGTAGTGGTCGGACAAAGAAAATAATGTAGTGGTGTGTTTTAATATAATGTAAGTTAAGTACACTTTCAAACATGTATAGATATAGAGCTACAGAAACTCTACTCAGAAAACACAAGAGGTACACGCATGTTGGGGTAATGCTGGGCCGGCGTCGTAGACGGTGGACCGAATTTAGCTGTCTGAATCTGACGTCTATGCTAGCTTGTCTATAAACGTCAGATTCTGACGTCATATAAAGTATATCCTCGCACTGAAAGAATTAGCAATTTGCAATGGCCTTAGACCCATAACATAGTTATGCAAATTAAGCGGAAAAAGCCAACTGATTTAAGATATTTATGATAATATCAAATTGAAAAAAAACCTTTGGTCTCCATGGTTTATACACACATATTTCAGGGCTTTGAGGATTAATCTCCGTTATGCATAAAGTAGTATATTTGGAGTAAAAACCATTGGATGAAAAAATCTATCATAATATATTTTCAAATTATGAACATTATATAATAATAATAATAATAAATAATAAAGACTTTATTTACCGAGGGTACAGGTATATACAACAACGTACAAAATCAATAAAAATTAAAAACATACATGCATGTATGTACCAACCCACTGAGCATAGCTCATCCGCCGTGGGGCCCTCATACATAAACATTAAAAAACATACATTGATATACATCTATTTAAATAATATAATGATATCTAGATAACTCGTATCATCCATTTACTTATATAATATAAAACAGTAATAATAACATATATTTAAATTCGTGTACATGGTAAATCTGACAATATATCTGGGAGAAACATATAATTTTACAAACATCTACATGAGAAGTCATCATTTGAAGTAAAACAATTTACATGATTGAAGTGTATATATTGAAATAATTGACAAAAATAATATAAACATGGACATTTTTTTTTTTTCATATATATTGAGGTATATTTATATAACTCATAATAGTACTTAACCTCATACTATTACTTGACTTATAAAATAATATCTAGTATTGAAATATATATATATATATATATATACAGTATATACATTGTAAAAAAAAATGACAACTACAAACACACATACATAAATTACATTAGGGAGTACAATTAAAGCACAATTGCAGACAACATATATTTACTTTCAAACACAATTATTACAAATCTGTTATTTATACTCTAACTATTTTTATTTCCGTTTTTTGTATTCGCGTACGAATTCTTTTAATGTTGTTGCTTTGCGTGCTTTGTCGGATAAAGAATTCCATATTTTTGGACCATTAAACCTCAGGCTTTTGTGATGAGCTGCTGATACATGGAGCTTATTGCTTGTCTTTGATCTTAAAGAATGATTTGTGTTTGTGCATGTTGCTTTAAATAAATTAGATATATAATCAGGGGTAAGGTTGTTTAGAGCTTTAAATACCATTGTGGCCTGTTTTTCCTGAACAATTTTATTAAAAGTTTCCCATTCAAGTTGATCGAATAGAGGACTAGATGGGGAATACTTATCTGCATCCAAAATAAGGCGCGCGGCTTGTTTTTGCAATTTTATTATTGAATATATGTCGGTTTTGTTGCATTGTCCCCATATAGTGCAGCAATATTGTAGGTGTGGTTTTATATAGTAGTTATAATACAAAATACGCGTCTTTGTAGGTAAATAATGTCTTATTTTCCTGAAAATAGACAGCTTGAAAGCAATTGTTTGTTTAACTTTTTTTACTTGACTATGCCACGTTAAGTTATTATCGATAACCACACCTATGAGTTTTTCTTGTTTGGTATTTTCTATTTGTGTGCCGTTGATATTTATGTTGATGTCCATTTCATTTTCAGCTAAACGTGATTCTTTTGCTTTTGATAGAATAAACATGGCTTTGGTTTTTTCAAAGCTTAAAGCCATGCCATTTTCATAGCACCAGTTGTTCGTACTTACTGCTTCATTAGATAAATGTTCCTTGACAAATTGTATTTCTTTGCCACGGACAGTGATTGTTGAATCATCTGCAAATAATGATGTTTTACCAGATGCATTTTCTAATGGAAGGTCGTTAATATAAATTAAGAAAAGTAAGGGACCCAATATAGAGCCTTGTGGAACGCCATGTGTGTTGCATATTTCGCTTGAATATGTCGCATTAATTTTAACAGACTGTTTTCTATCAGAAAGGTAGGATTGAAACCAAAAAAGGGATTGTTCACCGAGTTGATATAATTTTTGTTTTTTAAGTAGAATAGTGTGATCTACTAGATCGAAAGCTTTGCATAAATCTAGAAAAAGAACTCCGCAATATTCATTGTTGTACATGGCACTAAGCCAATTATCAGTCATTTCAGTGAGTGCTGTTTCGCAAGAATGTTTGGTCCGAAAACCTGATTGTCGAGGGGATAAAAGATTATTCACCAGAAAAAATTCGTACAATGAGTTGTGTACATGTTTTTCAAGAACTTTAGACAAAAGGGGCAAAATAGATATAGGTCTGTAGTTTTCTGGGTCGTCGGTTGAGTTTCTCTTGTGAAGTGGTGTAACTCTTGCCTTTTTCCAGATCGACGGAAAACAGCTGTTACGGATACTGTGATTACAAATGTCTGTTAATTGTTTCGTAATTACTGGGGCTGATATTTTAATAATCTTTGATGATATATTATCGATTCCTGTCGCTTTATTATTATCAAGGCTGATCAAAAATTTATAAACAAAATCCTCTGTTATGTATGGTATATTAAAAATATTTCCTTTTGGTAGTTTCGTTGAAATAAAAGCTTCCAGTTTCTTCAGATTTGGTGATAGACTTTTTTCTTTATTGAGATATTTTTCAGACACACTAGTAAAGTACTTGTTAAAAGTATTTGCTATATCAGCATCATCTGTAAATGTTTTGTTTTCATAAGTTATTGTTTTAATGTTGTTAGAAAAGTTTGATTTGTTGCTAAGTTCATTAAATACCTTAGACAATTTTTTCGGGTCGTTTTTGTAGAGTTGAATTGATTCCGAATAATATTCTTTCTTTGCATCTCGTATTAACTTTGTGACTTCATTTCTCCAATACTTATAATTGTGTTCATCTTTGTTTTTCTTTGCATTTTCTCGCTTGTTAATAGCTAGTAAGATGTTATTTGTTATCCACTCTGGTTGTTTTGGTCGTTTTATACGTTTGGTGACCAGTGGTAAATGTTTGTCTATTATTTTAGTAAAAGTAGAAATAAAACTTTGAAGATATTGATCTATTGAAATGTTTTCAGCACCGATAGTTAACCAGGGGGCGTTTTGTAAGTCCGACAAAAATGTTGTAGAATTGAAGTTATTGTATTTTCGATACGCTATGATTTTATGGCGACCATCATTTTTGCTATAATCAATATTCGTCATTTTAAAAACAGCAAATACAGGGAAATGATCACTAATACTATACTTAATAGGAGAGCTGTATAAAACGGGGAAATCATCAGAGACGTAAATGTGGTCTATAAGAGTTTCACTGGTGTTTGTTACTCTCGTGGGCTCTTTAATTATCTGGTTTAACTGTATATTGGTTGTAAGGCTGATCCAAGATTCTTGAAGTTTATCTTTTTTGTCCGACATGATATCAATGTTAATATCTCCCATTAATATCGTTGGTTTATTTTCGGAATAAATTTTATACATAGATTCCTCCATATTAGATAACCAATGTTGTATAGAATCACTATCATTATTTGGTGGGCGATAGACTGAAGTCAGTAAAATAGATCTATTTGAATATTTGATTTCAATACATATAGTTTCAATAGGTCCTTCTAAGTCCTCTCTATGTTTGTATGAGATGCCTTCGCGGACATACATTATTAAACCATCTCCTTTTTTGTTTAACCTATCTTTCCTAACAAACGTGTAGCCATCAATACAGAGATATGAATCATTAATTGTTTCCGTTAAGAATGTCTCACTAAGACAATATACATCAAGTGATGGACAATCGTTGACTAAAAATAATTTTAATTGGTCAAGTTTGTTTATTAATCTATTTATATTGTGACAAGCCACTCGTAAGCCTTTTTTGAAATATGGAAAAAAATTTGTTGAGCTAACTAAAACACTGGGTATTTTGTGATGATCTTTATCAGAAGTTATTGAAATTGAGTCGCAATTCGCTACTCGTTGAATAGTAGATGAAGTACGATTATCAAAAGAATGATTAATGTCTGCAATTGTACTAGAAATTGTACTCACATGTGTCGGCTGCTTATATTGCGGTAAAAATCCAAGCTTTCACATTGAATACGCCTGGCAAGCTTTCCTTTACCAGAGTCAGTCAGATGGACCCCGTCGTTGCCAATATCACTTAAGGTTAATCCGGTGTCAACAAACAGTAGTCTATTGTTCATGTCACATTTATACTTGAGCAGGGTGTTAATCATTGTGACACGTCGTTGTCCTCTCTGGCTGCGTGTTGGTGGCACGGAGCAAACAATGAGAGGCGTCTGCACTGAGTAATCCAAGATAGAATCCATGGCGTCACTACAGTCGGCAAGACAGTCATTATCTGATTTGGTGCTAAGGGCATCATTTGTACCAAGGTGTATAACACCAACGTCATTGTCTTTAATCATATGGTGCACCCGTGAGTTCACATCTTCTATCTTGCAGCCGGCATTAACCCACACTGCATTGTCTGTTTTAGTGCTATCCAAGTGTCTATATAGATTCCGGGCATTAGAATCACCGACGAATGAGATCTTAGGCTTTGGGGTTTTCTTGATGCGCTCTTTTGTTTTTGGTAGTGTGGCCGGTGGTCGTGTCGGTGTGGCAGGTGGTCGTGTTGAACTTGCTTGTTGTTTCAGTTGCGCTAATTCTTCGCGTAGTGTGTTTGCAGCCTCTTCGCAGATGGTAATATAGTCTTGTAGATTTTTACAATGTTCACAGTTTGGTGTCACACGGAGAGAAGAAGCGTCACTGTTGTATTCATGCACTGTGTTATTGGTAGTTACACTGTCAGCGTGTAACAAATCTAACGACGAATCACCTAGGCACTGTACATGTTGTAGCTTTGTCGCTCTACCAGAGGTGTTGACAGGCGATTGGTGTGGCATATCCTCGGTAGTGTTGATCGCTAAAGACTCCAATGTACTAATTTGCGACAGTTCATCATTTTGCTGGCTGTCAACGTCGTGTTTTACAACAGGTGAGAGAAGTGGTGATGGCTTTGCGCTTACAGGCTTATGACATGGAGTTGAACTATCCATAGGCTTTGCAGGATTGATCTTGGGCATAACTGATTTCTTCCTCTTTGGAGTAGCTTTTGCTTTGGGTATAGTTGGTGTGTTGGTTGTCACAGAGGCGGGGGATGATGCTTGTTGAGCAGCTGTGACATTTCGCGTAACATTCAAGGTTGAATTATTCCTTAACTCCGTCATCTCAATCACAGACTTATTAGCTTCATCAACCCATTCTTTAACACCAGCTTTCAAAATTGGAAAGTCACGATCTTTCCAATCATGGACTTGGTTGCCTTGCACTAACACTACTCCTGTCGAGTAGTAATTGATGACAATAGAGCCAGCAACTTTCAGCTGGGATCCGTCTGAGATCACAGACACAGACGGGAAAGATGTGATGTCACCAGCCTCATACTTCTGAGCGTAGTGCTGTAAACAGACGTCCTTCCAAGCAGCAAGGTTGTGGGTGACAAACTGTAAGTCACACAGCTGATCCTCGTACTCCAGCACGCCAGAGTTGTCAATGTCGCTGGTGTGGCATATCATATCCAGATGTAGAGTTTCAGGTTGTTTCCACATTTTCTCTTGCTTTTTTTGTCGTTGTTTTCTTTTCTCTTGTCGTGTAATCGCAGGAAAACTGTACATAGCAGGTTCAGCCATATCTTGATATGATGTAGTATATATATATAAAGAGTGTTATCACACGTTGTTCTGTACAGTACAGTTAGTGATGTATTGACACCTTTCCAGCACCAGGTGAGAGTTCAGTACTAGAGGGTATGTACAGTAAGTCCAGCTTGCAGGTAAAGGTGTGAAACACAGGTAACTAGCTGACCTGACCTATATAGTACACTCTATAATAAAATATATAATCCACATATATTCACTTTTATGTATATGTTCCGGGATAACTGTTGTTATCAGCTTGATCTATATATATTCACAGTCAAAATGATATAAAAACTTTAAACATTTCGCGCTCTATTCTAGCATAAACTATCAAAATAGCAAGAGCTTGACAAACACGTCTACACCCTACAGGTAGTCTCTCCATAATCTCCATTGATGTTTTTGTTTTCTGATTGAAATGAACGATTGTGTACTCACATTACAATAGGAACAAAATTTCATAAAATGGAGACATTCTATTCATATTGAAGTGGGAATTGCGATAAAATCAAAATAAAGTGATGCTATCCCACCATTGCCCGATGTTGCCCCAGCGTCAGATGTCATAATATATGACATCACATGTACAGAGTAAATTAGAAGCAACAGAGAGATCAACCACCATAATAACTGACACGCAAATAATCAACTCCGATTTATAGAGGACATTATCAATCAGTGTGGGGCAGTGGGACACGACATCTGCCAGTATTTATAGTTTCCATAATAACTCTCCTGCCAGTTGGTAGCTCACCATTTACGTGTATCACACAGAGTCTACATATAATATATGTGATACACGTTAATGGTATATTATATCGACAGTGGGCATACATATGTAGCTTATTATACATTGAATGCGATGGTTACCTTAAGCATTGCTAACCCTTATAGCGCGGGGATCTACTGTAGACGACATAATTTGACGTCTGTAGACGTTAGATACTGACGTCTAAGACACTGAGAGGTTAAAAATATTTATAATGGCTGTAGACCCATAACATACATGTAGGTATTTCAATGAATCAGAAAGACATTACGATTATTCAAGATTGAAAAAAACACGTTTGGTCTCTATGATTTATACAAAGATATTTTAGCGCTTTGAGGGCTGATCTGAATGGTTCCCAGTCTATGTTCCGAGGGCCCTGGTTCCGAAGGTTCTATTTTCCGAAGGTTCTATATTCCGAAGGTTCTATGTTCCGAAGGTTTTATGTTCCGAAGGTTCTATGTTCCGAAGGTTCCATGTTCCGAATTCCCATTGGTCCTACGATCCATTCTGTGAAAAAATAGCCTTGTCCTGCAATGTTTTCACCTAGCAATCTAATACAATGAAGTTTGGGGAAGGGGGACTTATATAACATTGTTTTCAGCGAGTAGCCATTCAAAAGTGTTTCCGGTGACGTCACTGCGTTTCACAGAACTGCCCCCAGGTGATGAATTGATAATAATAATAATTATTTATAGGAAAACATCACTGGAGATTTGTTCGTGTATTTTTATAATGATCATTGATCTGACTATCATAATATCATCATAATAATCACTGACAATATTTTACTCATTTTAGTTCAGTTTGATTGCTGGCTGGATTATAAGCAAAAATAAGTCTACATTGATTTGATAAAAGTACGAAACAAGTGAATGAAAATAGTCAACATCATCAAATTTCTAGCACTTGCAATGAGCGGTTTCTTAGAGAACGTCACTTGCATATCTGCTACATTTTATGCAAGTTTTTACTTATTAAATTTGAATACGCACATGCACAGTAGGAAAGACTGGGGCACCTTGAGACGGAAAAATCGACTCCCCCCCCAAACATAGATTCAGTTTACGAAATAAAACATTTTGACGACACATATGGATACAGCAGTGAGGTATATTTGAGCAATAGATGAAAATTTTCACATGACTATTTTCAAAAAAATGTCTCAATGTACCCCGTATTCGGGCACTTTGAGACACCACCTGGGGTACCTTGAGACACCATATTAGGTACCTGAAAACAACGTGGATCGAACTAAAATCAAGATTTGAATACTGGATATACCTGTAGCTAAAGCCTGCAGTTGGCTAATGTTAGATGTTGCAGTAAAATATGTGCCTGAAAAAAATGAGGGCACCTTGAGACACTTTCGGGCACCTTAAGACAAACTTGGGGCAGTTTGAGACAGTTTCGGGGCACATTGAGACAGCGTCTCAAGGTCTGATACCATAGTTTGTGTGTGTGATGTATTTGAAGCAAATCATTATGCATAAGTTATAAAGTGATATCCCAGGTGTAAGATACCCCTAAAATCATAGGGAAATCAAGTATTATGTGATCTTTAGAACCAATATTGATGATCCCAAAAAACTACATTGCATGTACAAATTGGACCCAAGCTTACATGCATGCCAAGGATGTTCAATAGCCATTAGCAATAGGATGAAAAATATAAATTGGTTAGTTTTGGTATCATTGACCAGATGGCGCACAAATCTGTGCCCCATGTCTCAAGGTGCCCCAGTCTCTCCTATGTATTGAAAGGATTAAAAGCGGGACAGCCCATTGAATTTTTTTTTAATGACAAAAATGATATCCTGGGAATATCACTAAATAGAACATATTATTCCTTCAAGCAGATAAGATAGGTTAAATGGAATTATTATTCTCTCTGATCATATCAGTGATATATTTACCTATTGCAGACTTCCCTCTTAAACCACCAAAGGGGCAAAATAGATATAGGTCTGTAGTTTTCTGGGTCGTCGGTTGAGTTTCTCTTGTGAAGTGGTGTAACTCTTGCCTTTTTCCAGATCGACGGAAAACAGCTGTTACGGATACTGTGATTACAAATGTCTGTTAATTGTTTCGTAATTACTGGGGCTGATATTTTAATAATCTTTGATGATATATTATCGATTCCTGTCGCTTTATTATTATCAAGGCTGATCAAAAATTTATAAACAAAATCCTCTGTTATGTATGGTATATTAAAAATATTTCCTTTTGGTAGTTTCGTTGAAATAAAAGCTTCCAGTTTCTTCAGATTTGGTGATAGACTTTTTTCTTTATTGAGATATTTTTCAGACACACTAGTAAAGTACTTGTTAAAAGTATTTGCTATATCAGCATCATCTGTAAATGTTTTGTTTTCATAAGTTATTGTTTTAATGTTGTTAGAAAAGTTTGATTTGTTGCTAAGTTCATTAAATACCTTAGACAATTTTTTCGGGTCGTTTTTGTAGAGTTGAATTGATTCCGAATAATATTCTTTCTTTGCATCTCGTATTAACTTTGTGACTTCATTTCTCCAATACTTATAATTGTGTTCATCTTTGTTTTTCTTTGCATTTTCTCGCTTGTTAATAGCTAGTAAGATGTTATTTGTTATCCACTCTGGTTGTTTTGGTCGTTTTATACGTTTGGTGACCAGTGGTAAATGTTTGTCTATTATTTTAGTAAAAGTAGAAATAAAACTTTGAAGATATTGATCTATTGAAATGTTTTCAGCACCGATAGTTAACCAGGGGGCGTTTTGTAAGTCCGACAAAAATGTTGTAGAATTGAAGTTATTGTATTTTCGATACGCTATGATTTTATGGCGACCATCATTTTTGCTATAATCAATATTCGTCATTTTAAAAACAGCAAATACAGGGAAATGATCACTAATACTATACTTAATAGGAGAGCTGTATAAAACGGGGAAATCATCAGAGACGTAAATGTGGTCTATAAGAGTTTCACTGGTGTTTGTTACTCTCGTGGGCTCTTTAATTATCTGGTTTAACTGTATATTGGTTGTAAGGCTGATCCAAGATTCTTGAAGTTTATCTTTTTTGTCCGACATGATATCAATGTTAATATCTCCCATTAATATCGTTGGTTTATTTTCGGAATAAATTTTATACATAGATTCCTCCATATTAGATAACCAATGTTGTATAGAATCACTATCATTATTTGGTGGGCGATAGACTGAAGTCAGTAAAATAGATCTATTTGAATATTTGATTTCAATACATATAGTTTCAATAGGTCCTTCTAAGTCCTCTCTATGTTTGTATGAGATGCCTTCGCGGACATACATTATTAAACCATCTCCTTTTTTGTTTAACCTATCTTTCCTAACAAACGTGTAGCCATCAATACAGAGATATGAATCATTAATTGTTTCCGTTAAGAATGTCTCACTAAGACAATATACATCAAGTGATGGACAATCGTTGACTAAAAATAATTTTAATTGGTCAAGTTTGTTTATTAATCTATTTATATTGTGACAAGCCACTCGTAAGCCTTTTTTGAAATATGGAAAAAAATTTGTTGAGCTAACTAAAACACTGGGTATTTTGTGATGATCTTTATCAGAAGTTATTGAAATTGAGTCGCAATTCGCTACTCGTTGAATAGTAGATGAAGTACGATTATCAAAAGAATGATTAATGTCTGCAATTGTACTAGAAATTGTACTCACATGTGTCGGCTGCTTATATTGCGGTAAAAATCCAAGCTTTCACATTGAATACGCCTGGCAAGCTTTCCTTTACCAGAGTCAGTCAGATGGACCCCGTCGTTGCCAATATCACTTAAGGTTAATCCGGTGTCAACAAACAGTAGTCTATTGTTCATGTCACATTTATACTTGAGCAGGGTGTTAATCATTGTGACACGTCGTTGTCCTCTCTGGCTGCGTGTTGGTGGCACGGAGCAAACAATGAGAGGCGTCTGCACTGAGTAATCCAAGATAGAATCCATGGCGTCACTACAGTCGGCAAGACAGTCATTATCTGATTTGGTGCTAAGGGCATCATTTGTACCAAGGTGTATAACACCAACGTCATTGTCTTTAATCATATGGTGCACCCGTGAGTTCACATCTTCTATCTTGCAGCCGGCATTAACCCACACTGCATTGTCTGTTTTAGTGCTATCCAAGTGTCTATATAGATTCCGGGCATTAGAATCACCGACGAATGAGATCTTAGGCTTTGGGGTTTTCTTGATGCGCTCTTTTGTTTTTGGTTGTGTGGCCGGTGGTCGTGTCGGTGTGGCAGGTGGTCGTGTTGAACTTGCTTGTTGTTTCAGTTGCGCTAATTCTTCGCGTAGTGTGTTTGCAGCCTCTTCGCAGATGGTAATATAGTCTTGTAGATTTTTACAATGTTCACAGTTTGGTGTCACACGGAGAGAAGAAGCGTCACTGTTGTATTCATGCACTGTGTTATTGGTAGTTACACTGTCAGCGTGTAACAAATCTAACGACGAATCACCTAGGCACTGTACATGTTGTAGCTTTGTCGCTCTACCAGAGGTGTTGACAGGCGATTGGTGTGGCATATCCTCGGTAGTGTTGATCGCTAAAGACTCCAATGTACTAATTTGCGACAGTTCATCATTTTGCTGGCTGTCAACGTCGTGTTTTACAACAGGTGAGAGAAGTGGTGATGGCTTTGCGCTTACAGGCTTATGACATGGAGTTGAACTATCCATAGGCTTTGCAGGATTGATCTTGGGCATAACTGATTTCTTCCTCTTTGGAGTAGCTTTTGCTTTGGGTATAGTTGGTGTGTTGGTTGTCACAGAGGCGGGGGATGATGCTTGTTGAGCAGCTGTGACATTTCGCGTAACATTCAAGGTTGAATTATTCCTTAACTCCGTCATCTCAATCACAGACTTATTAGCTTCATCAACCCATTCTTTAACACCAGCTTTCAAAATTGGAAAGTCACGATCTTTCCAATCATGGACTTGGTTGCCTTGCACTAACACTATTCCTGTCGAGTAGTAATTGATGACAATAGAGCCAGCAACTTTCAGCTGGGATCCGTCTGAGATCACAGACACAGACGGGAAAGATGTGATGTCACCAGCCTCATACTTCTGAGCGTAGTGCTGTAAACAGACGTCCTTCCAAGCAGCAAGGTTGTGGGTGACAAACTGTAAGTCACACAGCTGATCCTCGTACTCCAGCACGCAAGAGTTGTCAATGTCGCTGGTGTGGCATATCATATCCAGATGTAGAGTTTCAGGTTGTTTCCACATTTTCTCTTGCTTTTTTTGTCGTTGTTTTCTTTTCTCTTGTCGTGTAATCGCAGGAAAACTGTACATAGCAGGTTCAGCCATATCTTGATATGATGTAGTATATATATATAAAGAGTGTTATCACACGTTGTTCTGTACAGTACAGTTAGTGATGTATTGACACCTTTCCAGCACCAGGTGAGAGTTCAGTACTAGAGGGTATGTACAGTAAGTCCAGCTTGCAGGTAAAGGTGTGAAACACAGGTAACTAGCTGACCTGACCTATATAGTACACTCTATAATAAAATATATAATCCACATATATTCACTTTTATGTATATGTTCCGGGATAACTGTTGTTATCAGCTTGATCTATATATATTCACAGTCAAAATGATATAAAAACTTTAAACATTTCGCGCTCTATTCTAGCATAAACTATCAAAATAGCAAGAGCTTGACAAACACGTCTACACCCTACAGGTAGTCTCTCCATAATCTCCATTGATGTTTTTGTTTTCTGATTGAAATGAACGATTGTGTACTCACATTACAATAGGAACAAAATTTCATAAAATGGAGACATTCTATTCATATTGAAGTGGGAATTGCGATAAAATCAAAATAAAGTGATGCTATCCCACCATTGCCCGATGTTGCCCCAGCGTCAGATGTCATAATATATGACATCACATGTACAGAGTAAATTAGAAGCAACAGAGAGATCAACCACCATAATAACTGACACGCAAATAATCAACTCCGATTTATAGAGGACATTATCAATCAGTGTGGGGCAGTGGGACACGACATCTGCCAGTATTTATAGTTTCCATAATAACTCTCCTGCCAGTTGGTAGCTCACCATTTACGTGTATCACACAGAGTCTACATATAATATATGTGATACACGTTAATGGTATATTATATCGACAGTGGGCATACATATGTAGCTTATTATACATTGAATGCGATGGTTACCTTAAGCATTGCTAACCCTTATAGCGCGGGGATCTACTGTAGACGACATAATTTGACGTCTGTAGACGTTAGATACTGACGTCTAAGACACTGAGAGGTTAAAAATATTTATAATGGCTGTAGACCCATAACATACATGTAGGTATTTCAATGAATCAGAAAGACATTACGATTATTCAAGATTGAAAAAAACACGTTTGGTCTCTATGATTTATACAAAGATATTTTAGCGCTTTGAGGGCTGATCTGAATGGTTCCCAGTCTATGTTCCGAGGGCCCTGGTTCCGAAGGTTCTATTTTCCGAAGGTTCTATATTCCGAAGGTTCTATGTTCCGAAGGTTTTATGTTCCGAAGGTTCTATGTTCCGAAGGTTCCATGTTCCGAATTCCCATTGGTCCTACGATCCATTCTGTGAAAAAATAGCCTTGTCCTGCAATGTTTTCACCTAGCAATCTAATACAATGAAGTTTGGGGAAGGGGGACTTATATAACATTGTTTTCAGCGAGTAGCCATTCAAAAGTGTTTCCGGTGACGTCACTGCGTTTCACAGAACTGCCCCCAGGTGATGAATTGATAATAATAATAATTATTTATAGGAAAACATCACTGGAGATTTGTTCGTGTATTTTTATAATGATCATTGATCTGACTATCATAATATCATCATAATAATCACTGACAATATTTTACTCATTTTAGTTCAGTTTGATTGCTGGCTGGATTATAAGCAAAAATAAGTCTACATTGATTTGATAAAAGTACGAAACAAGTGAATGAAAATAGTCAACATCATCAAATTTCTAGCACTTGCAATGAGCGGTTTCTTAGAGAACGTCACTTGCATATCTGCTACATTTTATGCAAGTTTTTACTTATTAAATTTGAATACGCACATGCACAGTAGGAAAGACTGGGGCACCTTGAGACGGAAAAATCGACTCCCCCCCCAAACATAGATTCAGTTTACGAAATAAAACATTTTGACGACACATATGGATACAGCAGTGAGGTATATTTGAGCAATAGATGAAAATTTTCACATGACTATTTTCAAAAAAATGTCTCAATGTACCCCGTATTCGGGCACTTTGAGACACCACCTGGGGTACCTTGAGACACCATATTAGGTACCTGAAAACAACGTGGATCGAACTAAAATCAAGATTTGAATACTGGATATACCTGTAGCTAAAGCCTGCAGTTGGCTAATGTTAGATGTTGCAGTAAAATATGTGCCTGAAAAAAATGAGGGCACCTTGAGACACTTTCGGGCACCTTAAGACAAACTTGGGGCAGTTTGAGACAGTTTCGGGGCACATTGAGACAGCGTCTCAAGGTCTGATACCATAGTTTGTGTGTGTGATGTATTTGAAGCAAATCATTATGCATAAGTTATAAAGTGATATCCCAGGTGTAAGATACCCCTAAAATCATAGGGAAATCAAGTATTATGTGATCTTTAGAACCAATATTGATGATCCCAAAAAACTACATTGCATGTACAAATTGGACCCAAGCTTACATGCATGCCAAGGATGTTCAATAGCCATTAGCAATAGGATGAAAAATATAAATTGGTTAGTTTTGGTATCATTGACCAGATGGCGCACAAATCTGTGCCCCATGTCTCAAGGTGCCCCAGTCTCTCCTATGTATTGAAAGGATTAAAAGCGGGACAGCCCATTGAATTTTTTTTTAATGACAAAAATGATATCCTGGGAATATCACTAAATAGAACATATTATTCCTTCAAGCAGATAAGATAGGTTAAATGGAATTATTATTCTCTCTGATCATATCAGTGATATATTTACCTATTGCAGACTTCCCTCTTAAACCACCACTACTACCCATCCCCCCACAACACAGAACCTGGAAGAAAACAAATATGTAATAACTTATGTAAAAAAGTGTGTTGAGCCCATAATAAAATAATTACACTGATCTTCAACCTTATGCATTGAGAAAGAGTTTGTGTCTTTATTCTGTAACCTTACGTTAATTGAATTGATGATTTTGTATATATTTCCGTACTAGTGGCAGTGCATGGTGGCATATCACCATATACAATAGATGTTGACCTCAGAGTGGCCTAATGTTAGAACAGGATCCGCGAAAATGGCCCAACAGTCAACCAGCATTGGGTCAATGTACATGTGTACATGTTGTGCTGGGCTGAGATCAAAAGTAGTATCCATGTCATCCATGTTAATTTATTGCTGGCCCTGCACTGCAGACGCTGAACCAGTTTCAAACCAGCCTGGTCCATGTATATTTAGTGGGTAGACAGAAAAACGCTCTTGGCAATGGATTTTCGGATTATAAAACCTTCGAAATATAGAACCATCGGTACATAGAACCTTAGGAATATAGAACCTTCGGAACATTGAACATTCGGAACATAGAGCAGCCCCCGATCTGAATACTGTATTCATTTAAACTCCCACCAACTTGAAGTGGTTGGCCGCCACCTCGATATGCAGCTGCAGCAATTAACCTACATGATTATAAAAACAATAGGTCACCGTTACATCTGCAGAAATTATAACCATGGCTAAATTGGTTAGCATTTCACCTGTCTTCGTGATTGATTCGAAGCCAGCCATCCAACTCATCTCAAGACCAGTGTTCAAGTTGAATGTTCACGAAACTAAAAAAAACATTTTATCTTTAATTGAAATATCATTGAGTGAACAATTACACATATTTTTCGATTATACAAATTAAAAAAACTCAAATACAATTACGCTTGCAATTATCATGACAATAGTTGATTATTTATTTAAATTGCAAGCACACCTGTAATTACTACATACTTAAATACAATGACAAAAATTGATCTTAAACGTTATGATTGGTGGCAACGTGAGACTGGAGTTAGCAGTGTGATTTGTTCTTCAGGTTTTATTTCTGTTGTACCGGAAATGTTACTTGCTAGATAACCATGGGAGAAACACAATCCACACACTCAGGGCTTTCGTGACCGTCACAGTGAGCAGCTGCTTGTCCAGAAGAAAATGTTATGCAAACAAATGTCATGGGCGCATCATTGATGGGCCAACGTCTGTCCACTTATGGGCATACGCTGGCCAACGCCTCGTCTCATGTCAAGGACTTGGCACGTTGGGGGGTCACCTTATGACCCCAGCAACAAGACACATCGATCCAATGCTGGCCTAATGTTGACGTCTTCGTCGCTGTCCCCTTAAATCAACACCAGGTCAAAGTATCGTGTTGTCTCGTCCGTCAAGAGATGTCATCGTTATTTGGGCTTGACGTTAACACGAGATCTGAACGTGATCTAAATGAGATTGGTTTCTTTAATCTCGTTTAAAGTCGCACGTGATTGTGTGAGGCGTACGTGCGCATGCCCAGCCGCTGGCCGGAAGCTGTTTCCGTTTGTAGCCCGAGATCTCATCTCCCCGTGGCACCCACTCACTTCGTCCCCCTTCTGTACGTCTTTCATCCACTTCCGGTGTCATTCTAGTTATATAGCTTCCAGTATGAGTGCCCCTTTGTCAAAAGGATGGATGCGAAGCCCTGCAAGCCCTGCTTATGTTAAAGCGACAAACAAATAAACCTTTGACTTTTCCATGTCAAAGGATGTCCCGTTATAGTCCTATAAGATGAAGCGTTGTTATATTCTTTTATCTCACATTCATGTTGATGAGTGCGCCGAGCGAATCCAGACGACTCACTCCTTTTTCTTTTACTTTATTTTACTTCAACGTCGTGGGATCTATGAAAGTTCTTCTTTTAAAATAGCCTTCTTATGTATTTTATGTACTTAGGCGATTTTACGTCAAGTGTTGCCGTTTCGTTAAAAAAACTGTGATTAATAATGGAAGGGGCGTCGCTCACAGAAGATCCGACTCCCGCTACGTGGTAGCTTTGAATTTCTCACACCGACCAACCTGGGTGTAGACATCGAAATTAATATTCTAAGCGAGAATTTTTGAAAGTTATGAGCCGACATATATTTTTCATAATAGCATGACCGCCATCTTAGATTTCTGTACATTTGCTTGTGTTGAAGTCTTTGATTTTTTTAAATATTTAATACCAAAAAACTAATGTGTAGACACGAGAATTAATCTTCTATGTGCATTCAAAAAAGTTTTTGGGTAGACAAAGATTTTTTACGTAGCGTTGCGGCCATCTTGGATGTCCATAGATTGTATTGCTTTTGTTTAATTTTTTGAATTCCTCATGCATAAAAAAAACTTATGTTTAGACAACAGAATGAATCTTCTAGATGCATATTCAAAAAAGTGATGAGCAGACATGAATTTCTCATGTTCGTGTGGCCTCCCTCTTGGACTTCTATACATTGTATTGGTTTAAATTTTTAAATTTGTATTTTCTAGAATTCCTCACACCTAAACAACTAGCTGTAGACACCGATATGAATCTTCTATGGCGCGTTTCTTTGAAAGTTATGAGCAATAACGAATTTTTCAGGTGCGCCTGGCGGCCATTTTAGAATATTGCTTTCTGTGACTATACATCTCACATATTAAAAGTTCACCCTGGTTATTTTCATAGCCCCATGACCACAGTACATGAATGTAAAGTCAAACAAACTCTCTACCTCTTTCATTGTATACGGGGTCCCATGACAGAGCCTGCAGTAAGCCTGATGTTAGCCCTGTATTGGGTCAATGTCGCAGATGAGGGCTAGTTTCTGGAAGGATCTCTGGGATTAAAGCGGCTCCTTGTGATGACATCAATTTTCGTTTTTATTTTTGCAATGAAGTGTATTCCCCAGATCATGATTTTATTTTTTTCAGAGTTTTTAGATTTTAAGAAATATTTTTTATCAACATTTCTATGAATCCGCTTAAAACCCAAACAAACTTTTGGTATAACGTTACCTAAACACTTGCTGAAGGACGGTTGAATGTTCCTACAGCATTGGGCCACATGTTGATGGCGTCGGCCCAGCGTTGGGCAGACAATCAATGCTGCAAGTTTATCCCCCCATGTCCTGACTATAAGACACCAATTAGCGCGATTGCTTTGATCTCACCGTCCAAGACGTGGGAATATGTGGTGTAAAGTATATTGCTGTATATTGCTGACTTGTTTTGTTTACATGGCAGTATACGACCTGGAAATATAACTATTTCACTCTTTTTCAGTGCTTTAAAATTGTTTTTTGACTTTTTTGTATTTTTAGTTAAGATCAGTATAGGCTATATAGCTTCATATAAATTAAAATTAAAAAATTGGCAAAATTGAAAATGTCTCATCCCAAGGAGTTCCTTTAAACTAAGTTGTCTTTAATATTTTCACCCAAAGGCAACGAAAACAGCTATCCACCCTCATACAAAAGCTGGATATGGTAAATGCCATCTGAGAACAACCTTGTCTACTGAAACCTCCTGACATAAGTTGTCAACTGCGATGAATCAAAGAGAATCAATCTCTTATTGGCAAATCACATTTACAAAAAAGTCATAGCACGTTTGAAAGACAAAGGAGGGCTATGTTTATTAAATTGCGTTGTTTTTTTGTTAAATTTTATACGAGCTGCTGATCCCATTCTGTACTTTATCCTGTTTATCTCATCTGACAACAGCGGAGCGCGATCAGTCACCGTGAAATTCTCTAATTTGTATCGCTCGCTCACCCGTGCCTTTGTCAACTTAAATCCATCAAATTGCTGGAATCGAGCTGTCAGAAACCGGATGCTCGCCCAGCGCTCTATTGATGCACCCCTGTTATACTCTACTCTCATTTAGTACTAGTTTTCATCATTTTAAGCTAGAATTGCTGACGCATTTTCCAGCTTAAAATTATGAAAAATATTTCTTTTTATGGTAAATATACATCTCCCAGTCATATTTACCATATAGCAGCATCTATCCCAATTTAATCAAGTGAAATTTGTTTAGTATAGTTTTATTCTGTTTGTAACTGGATGTAGGGGCATAGCACTACAGGGGCCTAGCACTACAGTCTTCGACGTCGGTCCAACATCGTATAAATGTCATACAAATGTTTGTGTTCGATTGGTGAATATGACTGATCGATGTCCATACAGGAGACTGACACCATCAATCTACTGTCACCGGTCAAAACACAGTATCTACGCTAATCATGGTAATGCAGTATGAAATACAAACACAGTACATGACAGTTTGGATCGTAGCTGCCATAAGCAAATGTGTGTTTAAGAATAAATAAAAACATATTACTGGTACTAAAATATCGTTCTGGGAAAGGACTTGCATATACCATTTCCTGATCAAAAATGATCTACATGATCGATGTATTTCGTAATTAATACCAGAAAGAGTTGTTCGGAAACGAACACGAAAGCAGCCCTTCGTTATCGCTAAATCACTATTTTAAATTGTTTGCCAAAAGTTAATCAGGTCATTGGCTGACATAACATTGCTGTGCATATTTGCCAAATAAGAAGAAGATCTGCTGGAAACTTTTTCCTGGAACGCGCTAACAAGTATTTCTTTGTTAGTGGCCCTAGTAATTAAAGGGTTGATTATATGGGGATCAGAATGTCACAAAAATCCCTCTCTGGTATATGATGGCTATGTAAAGTATAAAGAAGCAGAAATTCATAGATCAGCTATCATGCAAGATTTCAGAGATAATGACAAAAAATTAAAATAGCCGACTGGCGGCCATTTTAGATTTTTCGTGTGAAATTTGTCATGGGTTATCCTTGTGTGAGACATTAGGCCTACATTTTCTTTTATATTCATGGTCCAGCCATTTTGCATTTCTTGAGTTAAGTAAATATCACAAAGTTTAAAATGGCCGCTAAGCGGCTATTTTGATTTTTTTTTATCCCAACAGGTAATCAGGTCATTGGCTGACATAGCTAAACACATTTGCCAAATTAAAAGAAGATCTGACGAGCATTTCTTCGTTAGTGGCCATAGGAATTTAAGGGAATCAAAGAACTGCGGCGGCGGCGGAGGCGTTGGCGGACCGTTTGGAATACAGAAGGCAGCCCGCCTCGGCGAGGGCTGCTTGATTACGAAATATATCGAGATATGTAGATACTAGGCCTACAGGCCTATATATACTGTACAACATGCTAAAGTTGACATACCCATTTTCAGGTAATTTTACTAGAGATTCGCAAATCTTAATCCTTTGCGATGCTCTCTCCGGATATACAAATTATTCGACTCTCGTTCCTTTTCTCAATATTTATCCTTGACTTAATGAGTATCCGATGTTGGATCAGCGCTGGACCGACGTCTGCGATGCTGGCCCAACATTCATCAAACATTGAATTCAGATAGGCCTGCTGTGCTTCCTGCATGGACAGAGTGATGTATGGGCGGATTTGAGAATTCATACATCAGCCTCGATCCATCAGCTTTGACTGGATCATAAAACAAGGGAAAAAAATATTTGTACTGGCTTCAATTTCTGTGTCACAAACGTCTACTCCATTACAATCAGCGTAAATCCATCCCGTCACATACTATAACATAGTGTAAGTCATGGGTAATTACCATGTCAAAGTGGATAGGTTGAACTTCCCATCAAAAGCGGATTTTGTTTTATAACCCTTTTATCCCAGCTTTAAATGAAGCAAAATATTTCTATTTAGGGGAGATGGACATCCCACCAATTGAACTATTTGATCAACTTGCCATTTGTTATTATATAATAATACATTGTTGTTCTAATTTCCAGATAACGATATCTTATTCTGTGTAATAAACATATGAACAAATATGCCAAATATGCTACCTCTCAATTCTTCGTCGCCTCCACACATGCCCCCCTAAGTTGAGATCTAGCATACACCTGTAGAGTAGACTAGAAATTGGGGCAGTCAGGGTGTCCATCGATAGGTGTCCATTTCTGTCTAGACGTAATCTATAGGTGCCACGAAGTTCATGTTTGTTCTTTAGCCATATGCTACGCATGACTTGTAGAGGGTTAGTTCTTAAACCCCCACGACCCACAACCCACACCTTCGACCTGAGAATTCGAGGGGGTTCTCCTACTCGAACCCCCTCGATCTGAGATCTTGAGTAACTATACAGGTTTGAGTAACTACTCAAACCCACCCGACCTGAGACTGTCATATCGGAAAATATCGGGAGATAATTAGGTCAAAAATAGCTTTTTAAAATCAGTAACATTTCAGTTCCATGCCCGCATGCTCAGTTCAGAGGTCGCACAGTCATTAAAAAGTTATGGAAATTTTTCGGACCCTGGGGTCGGGATCGCTCTTAGTCACCGCCATGTTGTTTTTTTCGGGTAAAGCAAATACATCAATCCACGGCCTCAGAGAGGACAACACGGCAAGTAAATACCATGGTTACATCCCAGCTAACACGAGACACATATTCAATGTGGGATCAACGCTGGGCCGACGTTTGCTATGCTGACCCAACATTGATCAAACACTCATGTTTGCCGGGCAGAGTGATGTATGAGCGGATGTGAGGATCCATTGATCAGCCTCGATCCATCAGCTGTGATTGGATCAGAAAACACGGAAAAAGCAGTAGTTATACTGGTTTCAATTCCTGTGTCATAAAACGCCTATTCCATCACAATCAGCGTAAATCCTTCCGTCACATACTATTACATAATATGGATAATTACCATGTCAAAGTTGATCGGTCAGAACTTGACATCAAAAGTGCATACATTTTCTATATCCCTACGTATGAGTCTTATATATATATGGCCCTATGCATAGCGCTGATCGGCGACGAGTCGCCTGTTTACGTCACGGTATATGTATATATTTCTTTACGTCGCTTTCTGCACATTGAGGCAATATCGCGACAGAAGGAAACCCGAAGCCAGTACTATGCCCTACTCTTATTTCGAATGACTGAAAGGGTTCTTTATGGTGCACAGTACCATAAAACAGCACTGTACACTCCATGCCTTTGAACAGTTTGGAGCACTATATATGCACAGCCACGATGACCAGTGTGCGGCCCGACCGGGATTCGAGCTTGGTATATCCAAGCTACAAGCCCAGAAGAATCAGGTTGCCATATGTTATATATTATTTGTACGCGTAACCATTTATTATTGAATAAATGGTATAAGGTAAGGTAAAACCAATAATCACACGATAAACAGCTGCCCGAAGCTTGATGAACGGCCACGATGGCTCATTCGGCCCGGTTGTGACTCGTAAAGAGGGGGAGGCCTACTGGGTTCGAATCAAGATTGGGTCGGATGTTTGTCATCGATGTTGTGCATACAGTGCTCCTAACTGTTCAAATGTATGGAGTATGCAGCGCTGTGTATTGTGCTGTGCACTCTGGCAACGTTCATATCAGGTGATATTTGCACGCCTAGTAACGCATGTGTTTAATGAAATATTTTTCACAAAAGCAGTACGATTTTATTTGGCACACGTTACTCGTATTGTATAAGGTCATAGAATCACAAGGGTTAACTAACTCTGAAAATAGGAAGGAACCTTATGATTTCACATGGTGAAATATTATCCATATAATAACATGTTAATAACATGTTCTGACTTTAGACGTCAGAATCTAGGTCTGTGAACGTCAGATTCTGACGTCTGAAGTCGATCCCCGCACTGTATTAGTAAAAAATTTACAATGGCCGTAGACCCATAACATTGGTATTCAAATGGAGCGGACTGAGCTAACTTAGAAATTTTTGATAATATCAAATCGAAAAGATCTCGAGTATTTCAGCGCTTTACAGGGTAAGCCTACAGTATGGTTGATATGAGTTGCCTGGGGCCTCACTTCAGAGGTCCGAGCTGGTTCCAGGTAAAGTAGATTATACTCCTTGTTGGTGAAATACAGCGTTCTCTCGTTACATTCTCCTGCAGACAGTCTCCACTCAGCGACCTTCATCGACTGAGAGGGATGACATCATAATATTATCTTCACTCCCTGTCAGCTGTCAATCCTCAAAGTGTTAATCGCGTCTATTTAGTCTCTGTGTGTGTCGTAACAAAAATAAATTAGTAAAATAAATGTTTTTTTAAATCTGCAAAAATCATTTGTTATTATTCAAATAAATAGGGGTGAGAACAAAACCAAGGCTAGGTCATTTTTATTTTTTTTCCAGCTATTTGAGTTTGGGGTACCAGAATGGTTGACTTAGCCTTGATTTTGTCCTAAACAAAATGGCCACTTATCTGATCAAAATTGTTTTTTTTCATGATATGTTGTAGTAGACACATGGTAAACTGTTTTTTTAACCTACGGTACCCCAAACTCAAATAAATGAAAATAGACTTAGCCTTGGTTTTGTTCTGACCCTTTCAATTGTACAAATATATGCAATCTTCACCAACTTGAAGTTGTGAGTCGCGGCATCGAGACACAACTTCAAGTGGGTGAAAAATACATTTGATAATGTAGCGCTTTAACCCTTTCAGCCCTCACGATGCAATAATGCATCATTTTACATCCTTGAAAATACAATTTATTTCGCTAAAACTAAGGGTTTTAGAGGGAAAATTTCCATGAAACTGGTTTACGAATACATGGCAATTTTCTTTAATTTTCCACCCACATCAAGTCAGCTTCATCCACTACAAGTCGAGAATTGCGACAGCAATTCGCGGCTTGTAGTGGATGAAGATGGAAAGGTAAATTCAGGCCTGAAAGGGTTAAGGGGTAGTGTTTTTGGCAATTCTCACCTCACAGTGAATAAAAATTACCCAATTGTTTTATAATTGTGTAATAATAAGTGTAATAATAAAAACGAAAGATCAAAACATTTTGATTTTGATGGGTAAATCAAATTATTTGGAGTATTTTTAGATTAACGTAAAATATGCACATAGGCGTTCCTAGCATGTAAAGGGTTAGTGACACTTGCTGTCCACATCGTTTAGATGGGCGTCGGCGCAGAGTTTGTTATCGCGGCTGACCCGCGCTGACCATTATCAATGACGGGTCAATACACCCAGACCAAAATCTTCCACCAAATTGGTTTACCCAGAAAGCTTAAAGACACTTTTTTGTCGTTTTCTGTCAATGCCATCGTGATGTGCTTTACCAGTCCGCATTCATTT
>OZ024908.1:18829133-18946218 GCA_964017125.1 Flabesymbios commensalis | reverse complement strand
TTTGGCGACATACATAAGATATACACAGGATCAGCAGGATTTGAACCCGAGACGCATGTATGCCTAGCGAGGCATTCAGGTGCTCTACCAATGCACCACATCCCCTTCTCTACACGGTATAGCATTGCTGAGAACATTCTCCAGGTTACAAGCCCAGGTCGTTACAAATAAGCCCTCTCATATTATAAAATGTGAGCCAATCCCTTCAGTGGTCGTTAAATTATATCATAAATACTCTCTGGTGAGAAGAATCAGGTTGCCATATGTTATGTATTCGCTGTAAGCGTAACCATTTATTATTGAATAAATAGTATAAGATGAGATAGAACCAATAATCACACGATAAAAAGCTGCCCGAAGCTTGATGAACGGCCACGATGGCTCATTCGGTCCGGTTGTGGCTCGTAAAGAGGGGGAGGCCTACTGCGTTCGAATCCAGATTGGGTCGGATGTTTGTCAGCGTAACACATGCGTTTAATGAAATATTTTTCACAAGATCAGTATTATTTTATTTGATACACGTTACTCGTATTGTATAAGGTCCTAGAATCACAAGTATTAACTAACTCTGAAAATAGGAAGGAACCTTATGATTTCACATGGTGAAATTTATGATGATATCAAATCGAAAAAAACTTTAATCTCGAGGTTTAGTAAAGTATTTCAGTGCATTATGGTAATCATACAGTATGGTCGATATGAGTTGCCTGGCGGCTCACTTTAGAGGTGCGAGCAGGTTCCAGATAAAGTAGATTATACTCCTTGTTGGTGAAATACAGCGTTCTCTCATTGCATCTTCTCTGCAGACAGTCTCCCCACAGTCACCCTTTACCCACTGAGAAATTACATCATAATATTATCTTCACTCCCTGTCAACAGTTAACCCTTTAAGTGCTAATGGCGTTTATAGCCGTATTTAGTCTCTGTGTTTATCGCTCAAAAAAGAAAAATTATAAGAAAAATTAAATCTGCTAATTGTTTTTGTTATTATTCTAATTGTACAATTATATGCAATTTTCACCGACTTAAAGTTGTGAGTCGCGGTAGCGAGACAAAACTTCAAGTGGGTAAAAAATATATTTTATAATACAGCGCGTTAAGGGGCAATTCCCACTTCACAGTGAATAAAAAATACCTAATATTTTATAAAAGTGTAATAATAAAAACCAAAGAACAAAACATTTTTATTTTGATTGGTAAATCAAATTATTTGTAATATTTTTGCATTTTTTAATGCCCTGTGATGAAAATGGGCCACCATACCAGGTAGAGCGTTGTGTTAAATATTGTACATTAGTACTTTAACATCAGCTAAGCTGTACTAATTAAATTAAATTAAATTATTGAACACACCGTGGATGTAGCCAGAGCTTAACTGAGCTTATGTCATAGTAAGTATTAACGAGGCACACAGGCGGTTTTGTGTTCGTTGGAATGGAATTTGAAAGGATATTTAAATCAAATGTAAAATTCTAGTAAAATTTATTAACCCTTAAAGCGCTGAAATATAGAGAATAAATTTGTAACCACTTGAGGTTGTGTCTCGATCCCCAACCTCAAGTGGGTCAAAATACTTATATAAAATGTATCATCTAAAGCAAAATATGCCCATCTAGAAAAAATCAATGCCAATTCTCCTTTCACTTTTCTTGTCTGAAGGAGACATAAAATGGCTTAAAACGGTAATAGAAGTCACTAGGACTTGAAGGGTTAACGTGAAATATGCACATAGGCGTCCCTAGCATGTGAAGGGTTCGTGGCACTTGCTGTCCACATCGTTTAGATGGGTCTCGGCGCAGAGCTTGTTATCGCGGCTGACCCGCTCTGACCATTATCAATGACGGGTCAATACACCCAGACCAAAATCTTCCACTAAATTGGTTTTCCCAGAAAGCCTAAAGACACTTTTTTGTCGTTTTCTGTCAATGCCATTGTGATGTGCTTTACCAGGCCGCATTTATTTGAAAATAACTGGAATTGATCCGTTTTTAGTGGTTTAGCAGAAACAGTTTTCAAAATATGTCAAAAACATGAAAATACATTTTATGCAGACCATGTAACTGCAAAGTGTAATATTTTTATGTTAGATTTCACATAACACCTCAGAGAATTTTAAAAATATCTTAAAGATAAATAGAAAGTTGAACAGGTACCAACAGTATAACCGCAATCACATATCATACAGGTATGTTCTAGTGGATGAAGATGACTTGAAGTGTTTGAAAAATTAAATACCATTACCATGTATTGTAAACCAGTTTAATGGGAATTTTTGTTCTAAAACCCCTGGTTGTAGGAAAATTAAGTATGTTTACAGGGATGTAAAATACTGCTTTAATGCATCGTGAGGGTCTAAAGGGTTAACCCTCTAAGCGCGACTATGGTCGTTTTTAGTCCGTTTTATAAGCTGATCAAATCGTTAACGTTGAGAGCAAAATGTGTGTTTAAACATCTAGATTTGCAAAAAAATGTGTTTGGGCTCAAATTAAACAAGTATGTGTAATTTTCTCCAGCTTGCAGTTGTGGGTCGCGATAGCGAGGTTCAACTGCAAGTGGGAAAAAATGTAGTAATTGTAGAGTTAATACAACAATAACATGATTTAGGGGGGCGTTGTGCTCTTCAACTGGTGCAAACCCGCTAACCTTACAGTGCGGTGATTGACTTTAGACGTCAGAATCTGACGTCTAAGGTCGATCCCCGCACTGTAAGAATTTAAATATTTCTAATGGTCGTGGTATGACACTTACATAGGTATTCAGAGCAGAAAGAGCTAACTAAGACATTAACGATGATTTCAAATTGAAAAACAAACCTTTGGTATAGATAGTTTATACAGCAAAATGTCAAAAAAAAATCTTCAAATCATCTTCCTGATTGATTAAAAAGACCCAGTCAGGAAACTTTTATTTCTAAATTCCCCCCTCTGACCTACAAGACACTAAACATCTCATTGGCAGTCATAGTGAGCACCTGCAAACATAAGGCATTGATCCAGAAAACTGGATCAATATCTTGTGTTTGTCGAGCTATATTCCAAGATCTGCCACACAACCCTGTGTACATTGACCCTTTCACCGCTAAATTAAATAATTTAAATTTTTACCCGCTCGAAATTGTGTCTCGCTACCGCGATTCACAATCTCAAGTGGGTGAAAACTACTCATATTTGTTTGATTTGAAACCAGGCATTTGCAAATCTTGATGTTTAAACGCCCATTTCAATCCCAATATCATGGATTGTGATCGGACAGAAAAATGGTTTAAAACGACTATAGTCGCACTTAGCTGTGTAAGGGTGCAAAGAGGCTGATTGTCATCACAAGAACACTTGCTATAAAAAGTAACCAGGAGAACCGTCTGAAAAGGGCAGACCAAGTAGAGAATTACACAATTTTGATCTAAAATCAGCCGCCGGATACCACACGGCAAAACATATCTTTCTAACTAATTGACCAAGGCTACAAATATATCAGAAGATGCACATGCCACACTAGCAGGTAATGTTTGAAGATTATCTATTTTTAACCCTTTAAGCTCTCACGATGCATCAAAGCATCATTTTACATCATTTTACATAAAAATCGCGTCATGGAACAGCAGAGGTATGTGTGCAGCCATACCGTACTTACAGACATTAATGTGTGAAAATGACATTGTGGTTATATGTGAGCATCAGTTGCATCAACAGGAAATGTACAAACTACATGAAGTGTGTCATAATAATAACTTCTCTGTTTTTAGTAAAAGTAACTCTGATCTAAATAAATTGTCAAGTTTTTACACACCAGGAAATGGCGGTGTGGCTATCGCCTGGCGGAAATCACTGAACTGTAGCATTAGTGTCATGAAATCTACAGGTACTGACAGAATGTGTGTTATAAAATATATTGGAACCGATACTAATATCAATATAATTGGAGTGTATATGCCACATAGAAGCTGTAAAGTGGCAGATTTTAGTGATAATCTCGCTGCTTTAGAGGCAATCATTGAGAGTGATAGAAATGAACAATTTGTGATAATCGGTGATTGGAATTGTCATGTTGGTAAAAATAAGTTTTCATCATGCAGAACATGGGGCAATTCGACGGTCAGCGGTGAAAAACTAACAAATTTTTGTCATGAATATGACTTAAATTTAATAGATCTCCATGAAATATGTAAGGGACCAAACTACACATATCAAAATACGTTGGGTCATCAGTCTTATATTGATCATTGTGTCATATCTAACAGTCTTGTGTCAGCTGTAGTTAGCTGTGATGTTTTAGAAGAAAATGAGAAAAACACATCTGACCACTTGCCTATTCAAATTGAGATATCATGTAGCTCAAAAATAAATAATAACAACACGAACACGACTGAGGCATCAAAAGTAAAATGGCATTCTTTTACACATGACCAAATGACAAACCTATACACAAATCCAATGGAGGTTAAAGCTCAACAATATATAAGTAGCAACGCTGTATTCTTACACAATATAGAACAATGGTCAACTGAAGACATAGATACTTGTTGTGAAACAGTAATAAAGTTAATTAATGATATAAACGATAAATTACCCAGGCTCTCGTGTAAAACAGGGACTAAACCATATTGGTCTAAAGAACTTAATGATCATGCAAAAAATAAAAAAAGAGCGTGGCGGGAATGGGTTTCAGCTGGAAAACCGCGTGATTTAAATCAAATAACATGGTTAAATTATAAAGAAAGTAAGCGTGTACTACGTAAAGCACAGAGACATGCTCAGTTTATATACGAGTGCAAATATATAGAAAAAATAGAAAAAAGTGAAAATATAGACAGTAAACTATTTTGGCATTTGATTAATAAACGAATAAAACCTAGAACTATAAGTTGTAACCCACTAAAAAAAGACAATGGCAAATACGTGTCTGATCCCACAGAGATTGTAAAATGTTGGAAAAATCACTTTAATGATATTTCCACACCTAGTATTGCTAGTAATGATGTCGATTTTTCTGAAATAGTTAACAGCACAGTAAGAAAAGCTTGTGCGCCTTGTAGTCAAGTCCTTGACGCAAGTGTACTCATTTCTGCTAAAGACGTTATTCATATTTGTAGTAAACTGAAGTGTAATACAGCTTATGGGTATGATAAAATATATGTTGAAAATTTAAAATATGGTGGTCCCTCATTAATGTACCTCATCAGTCGTCTATTTACAAGTATGCATTATCACACTTATCGCCCAAAACAGCTTAAAAAGGGAGTAATCGTCCCTATCCCAAAAAGTGGAAAGGATCCGAGTGAACCTACAAATAATAGAGGTATTACATTAATGAGTGTGATAAGCAAAGTCTATGATTCCATATTATTTAAACGTCACGAGAAATGGTTCAAACGAGTGTTATGTGAGACACATAGTGTCGCGCAGAATAATTGTTCAAGTCTCAACACTGCGCTAATGTTACAAGAAGCCGTTCATGCCAACACCTGTGTGTATGTTGCATTGTTAGATGTAAAGAAAGCTTTTGACTCTGTGTGGATCAATGGGATGCTGTATAAACTTATCAAATTAGGAGTAGATAAAAGACTTTTGAGAATTATATGTGACAGTTACAATGGTTTCCAATGCACTGTTAGAGTCTGTGGTCTTTTTTCTGAGTGGTTTATTCCCAAACAAGGTATTCACCAAGGAGATATTTTTTCTATGTTTTTATATTGTGTTTATAACAATGACTTGCTAGAAGAACTCAGAGATATCCCGTGTGCAGTTAAAATAGGGACTCTTAAGATCAGTGGTGTAGGTTTCGCTGACGATATCTCAGTAATGTCTACGTCATTATTTACAGTACAACACTTAACTGACGTGTGTGTAAACCATAGCAGAAAGTGGAGATATGAATTTGGCCCGAGTAAGATACAGCTCATTATATACGGTGGGCAAGGTGGTCAATTAGTAATTAATAATCATGTAATATATAATGTAGAAGGTGCTAATCATCTCGGGGTCCCTCTGTGCAGTACAAAACACGCTGAAAAAATTGCAACAGATGCAAGAATTCAAATTCATAAGAAAATATCATATATGATCCAAGGTATCTGCGCCCGTAATGGTGGAATAAACCCTATGAGTGCATCAAAGGTGTATCTGTTTGTATCAATGCCGCGGTTATTGTACGGGTGTCAAGTATGGCCTATAAGTGATGATAATGTTGAGTTGATGGAGCGGGCTCACCAGGATGCGGCTCGTAGACTACAGGGGTTGCCGCAGCAATGCGCTGGTCCAGCAGCTACAGCCCTAATGGGATGGCTCAGTGTACAAGCTACTATAGATATGTATAGACTGATCTACCTATGGACATTATTACGAATTCCTAATTTATTTAAGAAAAATCTGTCTAACCTTCTAATAGAAACTTTTCATATGCCTAACTCAAAGCGTAATAAAACAGGGCCCTTGTCTAAGATTGTTAAAACGTGTCACAAATATAATATACAGGAAAAAGTTCTAAGTTTATTAATTTTAAACCCAAACCATATCAGTCGTGAGCAATGGAAAAAAATAGTAAAGAATGTAATATGGTCACAATATAGAAATAACTGGTATATGCAGTGTATATTATTTAAAAGTTTGTCAATGTTTGTAAAAAGTGTAAATAATGTTGCAATGAGTTGGATGTGGCGTTTGTGTAGAGACCGGCCTCAGTCAATTAGAAAGTGTAAATGTACTGCTAGATTCGTTGTAAGCTCCGTGAACTATTATATTATGTATACTAAATCCAGTAAGTTGTGTCAGCTCTGTTCAATGTACAGTCGACTATGTCATGAGCACGTATTGTTTGAATGTGCAGCACTTGTCAATGGGCGTGTCAAGCGCTGGACACGTGTCATCGAATCTATGCCTGCAGCTTTGATATCGTCAATCGAATGTATGAATACAAGTGAAAAGCTAGTTTTTATTCTGAGTGGATTGAACTGTGAATATGTGAGTGAATGGAGAGATATATATGAGGAGATTGTAAATTTTATTTTTTATATGAATCATGAATTCAGGCAATTAGCAGTGACTATATATAATAATACGTAAACGTTTGTTTTTCTCATCTTATAAAAATAATTATTCAATAGGAGACCTAGTATTATTCTCAATAGTATGTATTAAAGTTCACTGTAAATATGACTTGTATTGTATAATACCTGATGTTATTTCTTAAATTCCTCATTATGAGTGTGTTGAATGTTAAACTTTAAACCCTTGTACCTGTATTTTTGCATGCATGCTCTCCAAAGTGGAGGTTAATAAACACATACATACATACATACCTGAAAACAGACATAATTTTCCTACTACCAAGGGTTTTAGAACGAAAATTTCCTTGAAACTGGTTACCAATACGTGGTAATTCTCTTTCATCTTTAAACCACATCAAGTCATCTTCATTCACTACAAGTCGAGAATTGCGACAGCAATTCGCGGCTTGTGGTGGATCAAGATGACTATGGTAAATTCAGGCTTGAAGGAGCTAAGGTGATCATGTGTCTGTTAAGACAATATTGTAATTTATATGTATAATTCATGAATATATATTTTTTGCGATATAAATAAGAAATACGCAGGGTTCGAACCCGAGACGCATGTATGCCTAGTGAGGCATTCAGGCGCTCTACCAATGCGCCACATCCCCTTCTCTACACAGTAGAGCATTGCTGGGAACATTCTTATACATTATTATACATTTCATGTATATAGTCTGATAAACTCCAGTTGAACCATCAAATATCTTGCAAAAATATCGTGTATGAAGAAAACAAATACTCCAAGAATGACCAAGGTTTAAACACAAAAGCAGTTGAAAGACGATTGACCTCAAGTAGGGACAAATTGCTGGCCCGACCTTCAACTGTTGACAATCAATGATTTGTGTCAATCCAGGTGGCAGATAAGAGTTAAAAGTGCCACAATGGCATTCCTAAATTAGCTTCCCTTGAGCTTTCTAAACCAATTAGGTCACGACACCCACTACCCAGGCTTGCTCTGCCAAACCTTTCAAGCCCGAATTCTCCGTTAAAACCTCCATTCTACAAGCCGCGAATTTGTAGTGAATGAAAATTATTTCAAATGGAAGAGGATGATTTGAGGTGGGCGACTAATTAAATAAATTTGCCGTGTATTGTCAACTATTAGATCGCTAAATTACATTATTTAACCTATTAACCGCCGGTGTCGCATATATTAGGGTTTTCATTTTTTATTAGCACATCAAGTACCACCTTTTAAACATGTGACAAAGATACAATGTGACATCAATCAGCAATGTTTGAAAACAGTTGACCTCAATTTTGCCAAATCTGAATAATTTTCACTCACTTGAAGTTGTGGATCGCGTCAGCGAGACACAACTTCAAGTGGGTGAAAATTCAGATTGAATAATTTGGCGGTTAAAGCGTTAATTTTTACTCACTAGAAGTAGTGTCTCGTTTCCGTGACACACAACTTCAAGTGGGTAAAAAATACTCTCATTTGTATAAATTTGAGATCAAACATTTGAATAGAATAGAATAAAATTGTCTTTGTAAAATTATTTGGATCCTGAAAATTAAGTAAGTTTCCTGAGATGTAAAATTATGCTTTGATGCAATGCTTGGTCAATTATGGGCCAATGTCTGAAACGTTGGCCCATAATTTAGCAATCATTGTCAATGATTTGTTGGGTTTGAACCTTTGATTTCACGATCTTTATATTGATTTTGCTGCATGCTAATTCGGTCACTTGCTTTTGTCTTTGTCATTTGTTTGACCACGTTTCATTTGTTATAATGATCATGTTAGATGAATCCACATTAACGTCCTAATATGACACATAACAACATATTCGCTTGTTATGCCGAGAGGCTCCCTTAGATGTCAAAATTTCCGTTCTGACCTCGAAGATAACATTAAATCATCAAAATAATACAACAAATTGATTGTCATTATAATGTTAATATTAAAAATACTATAAAAAGGTATTACACTTGTTCCTTTTGATGCTACTCAAAAGTATTAAAACATGTAAAATATTGTTGAGAGTATTGTATCCCCGTTTACCTGTGTAAGCGCCAAATTATTCAATTGGGACGTTCATTCACTTGAACTTGTGTCTCGCTGACGCGATGCACAACAAGTGAGTGAACAATTTTCACCTGTGACGAAATGGAGGTCAATGATTTTGAAATCCTGTTGATTGATGTCACGTTTCATCTTTAACATTTTCAAAAGCTGCTATTTCATGTAAAATAATAATAAAAAATACAATCGGGACCGGTGGTTAAAGGGTTAAATAGCCCCAACTGTGACTGAAACTAAATGAGTCAGCCACAGATTGCGCCGGTACAAAATCGTGTGGAAATTTCTTTGTGCGCTCATATCTAGGATTCCGCCGCGATTAAGACTTACAGCGTTATAATATTTTTTCAAACCCATAGGTTTTTTCAATTTAAATTCATCATAAATGGCTTTGTTAGCTCTTTCCGCTTTATGTGAATACCTTTATGGGTCTACGGCCATTATAAATATTTTACTTTTACAGTGCGGGGATCGAATTTAGACGTCAGATTTTGACGTCTAAAGACGATCCCCGCGCTGTAAGAGTTAAAAACTTATATACATGAGGAATGGGGGGAGGGGTATACGAGGATATCAACGCGCTGTGTTAATTTCCAAAGCGTCAGGCAAAAGTCACGTTGATTTTGACAAACAGACATCCCTGATTTAACTATTCATTCCTCTGCCCACGTTTACAAAGTCGGTAATGACGACTTTGTTGTTTTATAAGCAAGATTTAGTAGGTGCAGCTTATATGACTATCCATCCTGTTCATGTATTCATTGTAGTTTAGTTTCGGCATTCACTGATGCATCAGTGTAGGCGTAGCCTGCCGAGGAGGGACAGGCTCGAGCGACCGACACTGTGCTGGTAGAGGAATGTAGTTTTGGCATTGCAGCAACGTATTCGAGATGTTAGTTCCATTGGCTATGGTGGCCGTAGACCCATAACATAGGTATTCAAATGAAGCAGAAAAAGCTAACTAAGACATTTATGGTGATTTCAAATTGAAAAAAAAAAAAAATTGGTCTCCATCATTTGTATAAAAATATGTCAGCGCTTTACGGGTTAACGAGAGATCCCACATACTCCTAGTCTCGTACAAGCATTGGCAATTCTCCTAAAGCTAACGAGCTTTGAAACTATTGAATGGCAAATAGCTTTCGAATGACAAATAGCGAGACAAATGTGATGCTAAAACAGGCCCCTGATGAACTGTACTGTGTGGTTAATCCTGGTGATCATGCCACTTAAGTGAACCAGAGTAGGAAGCCCTCAGGGTAAATTAGCAATGCATGGGCAATTAGACTGGAAGAAGTTGACGGTTGGCCGGTGTTGCAGCACGATTTCTGTGATGGGAGATGTGACCAAGGACAGCCAAGGAGACTCAGAACCAATGCTGAGTTAATGATGGCCCACCGTCGTACGACGGTGGGCCATCATTAACACAACATTGGTTCTGAGTCTCCTCTCTGCTCAGTGATCGAGGACGAAGTATCCGAAGTAAGGCAATGGCAGTGAAGGTCAATTGGTGGCTGAGTTAGAGATTGTTCATGGGGCTCGCGGGACGTGACAGAGAGAACAAGGGAGGGTATAAATACTATTTTGGGCGGACTCAGATAGGTCCCTTTCTACATATCATGTAAATGCCTTTGTTATTTATTCTAAGTATAGTTATCATACATATTTGAAAATATAACCTGTGTTAAAAACATATCCAGGAAATGCCACTTATCTTCATTTTTAATGTAGGGATTATCATGATTATGTATATTGTCTTTTGAGTTTACAAAAATAGCACTTTTGTACACATGCACATGTACATATTTATGACAAATAAGTTGGAGACGGTGTTCAATTATAACACTAACACTAACTAACACTAACTAATGTAAATCTGTCTTTACATTAGTGCACTGATCATCTAAACATAGGGCAGCTGGTTTACATGCGGTGACAACAATTCGTCCCTTGGATATCACATGGTGTATCTGCCACTTCACAAAGTGGCAGATACACCATTTAATATCCAAGGTGACGAATTATTCATTCACCAGTGGTAGAATAATCTGAGCCTACCTTGGCTGCATCCCCCTTGACAGCGGTATTATGGGCCTATATGTGGCTGATTGGCGTGTATTTAGTGGGATAGTAACTCAATTAACTCGTGAGTAATGGAGACTAAAAGGCAACATTGGTATGACCTGGCGACCATTGCTATGATTGCTACTGTGCATATACCAGACTACGGCTTGACCGTCCTGAAAAAAATCATATTGGCATTCAGCTATGAGGATAATTTATCCTATGCGATTGAAAACAGACTATGTATTTTATTATGTGTATTGAAGAAACGTGCAGGATTTGAACACGGGATGCCTGACTCTTTGATTTACCAAACCACCAGTTGATTTGTAACAAAACGTGAAATATTCTGGTATAGGCCTAGACACTGTTTAAAATAGCCCGATGGATTCAGATATTTGTATGTGTCCATGGACAAAGATACATAAATTTTCTCGATAGGCCTATCCGGAGAAATGTGTACATTTTCGAACAATTGTCGCAATTTTCCACCGTGGTATCTGTTATTCCTACTTTTCAAAACCGATATTTCACAGTATCATATGCACCGTAAGATTATCTAATTTTTTGTGTTACTATGATATATTACCAACTCTCCACTGTAATATTCATCAGTTTCACAGGCTTTCAGCCATTATAATCATGACTAGATAACATTTTGCTCGAGATTATGTATGTCACAATTATTTTTTTACCAAAGTAAATAAATATGTTTAAACCAAGCCGACTCTGAAATATTTTTGTATAAATCATGTAGATCAAAGGTTTATTTTTAAGTTTGTAGTTATCAAAAATGTTTTAACTAGCTCTTTCCGTTTCATTTCAATACCTAATTTATGGATCTACGGTCGTCATATTTGTTTTATTCTTTTAGTGCAGGGATCGACTTTGCACGTCAGAAGCTGACGTCTATACAGACGTCTGAAGTGGTTTAACCCCCCCCCCCCCAAGCTGAAAGGATTGAAAGATCTATTGTGCTAGATTTAGATATTGAATACAAAACACGAGATGTCAAACCAAGGTTGGCTTACTGCTGGCTGGGCCAGCAGTAAGCCAGCATTGGTTTGACATCTCGTGTTTGCTTGGCGGCTAGATAGAAGCTTAGGTGTGTTCCGCGAGTAATATTATCTCTCGCTGTATAAGAACAATTGGTGATATATAATCCTCATCTCTAATTAAAATTAAATGCACGACATTTGAGTAAAAAGAGCCGTCGCGATTACTGTAATTTGTTCTGTCTTGGTCGTTTTTTTACAGATCTGTCCAATCTGAGATACGTAGGATGCATTATACTAATAGCTCAACAAAAATAGCGTTTATTAGGAAGAAAAAACAATTCAGATCAATCACATGAATACAGTGTTATTCGTAATAAAGAGAGCACTGTAAAAAGTTCAATTAGCTGAAGATTCTTTAAATCCGTGATGATTATAATGTTTAACCACATATAAAATGAAATGAAATGAGGCCACCTTTGTGCACATATAGGCTAAACTGGGCCAGGATAACCTCCTGAGGATGGTGAGATGATTGAGATGACGCTGTCCTCCAGACACAGGATTCGAAATTTGAGCCCTGGCGGTATGAGGCCGAGCACGCTACCTCTCGGTCACAGAGGCTCCCTACAATACTGACTTTCACACGTTGATGGGGAAGAAACATTTTTGTTTCTTTCATACCGCGGAGACCGGGAACTGAACCCCGAGCTCTGGCGTGAAAGGCAGCGGTGCTAACCACTACCCTAGGGCCGCCGCACCCCCCCTCCCCCCCCCACATATAAAGCGAACAGATATACAACTGTATATAGATGACAGAAGAAGGATTAAATAGAAGCGAATAAACAGACACAGGATTCGAAATTCAAACCCTGGAGGTCTGAGGCCGAGCACCTGAGTTTTACGAGGGGATGGGGAAGAAACATTTTGCTTCGTTCAAAGTGCCGAGACTCCATTAAAACCTCCGTTCAACAAGCCGCGAATTTGTAGTGAATGGATATTATTTCAAATGGAAGAGGGTGATTTGAGGTGGGCGACTAATTAAATAAATTTGCCGTGCATTGTCAACTATTAGAGCGCTAAATTACATTATTTAACCCTTTAACCACCGGTGCTGCATATATTCGAGTTTTCATTTTTTATTAGCACATCTAGTACCACCTTTTAAACATGTGACAAAGATAAAATGTGACATCAATCAGCAATATTGAAAACAGTTGACCTCAATTTTGCCAAATCTGAATAATTTTCACTCACTTGAAGTTGTGGATCGCGTCAGCGAGACAAAACTTCAAGTGGGTGAAATTTCAAATTGAATAATTTGGGGGTAAAGGATTAATTTTTACCCACTAGAAGTAGTGTCTCGCTACCGTGACACACAACTTCAAGTGGGTAAAAAATTATCTTATTTGTATAAATTTGAGATCAAACATTTGAATAGAATAGAATGAAATTGTCGTTGTAAAATTATTTGGATCCTGGAAATTACGTAAGTTTCCTGAAATGTAAAATTATGCTTTGATGCAATGCTTGGTCAAATATGGGCAAATGTCTAAAACGTTGGCCCATAATTTAGTAAGCATTGTCAATGATTTGTTGGATTTGAACCTTTGATTATCTTTACACAATCTCTATATTGATGGTGCTGCATGCCTATTCGGTCACCTACTTCTATCTTTGTCATTTGTTCGACCACGTTCCATTTGTTATAATGATCATGTTAGATGAATCCACATTAACGTTTTAATATGACACATAACAACATATTCGCTTGTTATGCCGAAAGGCTCCCCTAGTTGTCAAAATTCCATTCTGACCTTGAATCATTGAATCATCAAAATAATACAACAAATTGATTAACATTATAATGTTTATATTAAAAACACTATAAAAAGGTATTACACTTGTTCTTTTTATGCTACTCAAAAGTATTAAAACATGTAAAATATATTATCGTCTCCGTCGAAAATCGTGTAAGATAAAAAATATGAGTGGTTATTTGCGCAAATGTCTATTGACGTTTCCCGTTCAAATTGAGAGTATTTTATTCCCGTTTAACTGTGTGAGCGCCAAATTATTCAATTGGGATTTTCATTCACTTGAAATTGTGTCTCGCCAACGCGATCCACAACAAGTGAGTGAAAATTATTCACATTTGACGAAATGGAGGTCAATGATTTTGCAATCCTGTTGATTGCTGTCACGTTTCATCTTTAACATCTTTAAAAGCTGGTATTTAATGTAAAATAATAGTAAACAATACAATCGGGACCGGTGGTTAAAGGGTTAAATATCCCTAACTGTGACTGAAACTAAATGAGTCAGCCACAGTTTGCGCCGGTACAAAATCGTGTGGAAATTGCTTTGTGCGCCAAATTTAAGATTCCGCCGCGATTAAAACTTACAGCGTTGAAACATTTTTTTCAAACCCATGGAGACCAAAGGTTTTTTCAATTTTAAATCATCATAAGTATTTTTGTCAGTTCTTCCCGCTTTATGTGAATAACTATGTTATGGGTCTACGGCCATTATAAATATTTTACTCTTACAGTGCGGGGATCGACTTTACACACGTCAGATTTTGACGTCTAAAGTCGATCCCCGCAGTTTAAGAGTTAAAAACATATATACATGAGGAATGGGGGGGGGGGGATATACGACGATATCAACGCGCTGTGTTAATTTCCCAAGCGTCAGGCAAAAGTCACGATGATTTTGACAAACAGACATCCCTGATTTAACTATTCATACCTCTACCCACGTTTACAATGTCGTTAATGACGACTTTGTTGTTTTATAAGCAGTATTTAGTATGTGCAGCTTATATGACTATCCATCCTGTTCATGTATTCATTGTAGTTTAGTTTCGGCATTCACTGATACATCAGTGTAGGCGTAGCCTGCGTAGGAAGGGGCAGGCTCGAGCGACACTGTGCTGGTGGGGGAGTGTAGTTTTGGCATTGCAGCAACACATTCGGGCTGTTGGTTCCATGGCTATGATGGCCGTAGACCCATAACATAGGTATTCAAATGAAGCAGAAAGACCTAACAAAGACATTGTTGATGATTTCAAATTAAAAAAAAAAACATCGGTCTCTATCATTTGTATAAAAATATTCCAGTGCTTTACGGGTTAACGAGAGCTACCACATACTCGTAGTCTCATACAAGCATTGGCAATTCTCCTAAAGCTAACAAGCTTTGGAACTTTTGAATGGCAAATAGCTTTCGAATGACAAATAGCAAGACAAATGCGATGCTAAAACAGAGTCCTGGTGAACTGTACTGTGTGGTTAATCCTGGTGATCATGCCACTTAAGTGAACCAGAGTAGGAAGCCCTCAGAGTAAATTAGCAATGCATGGACAATTAGACTGGAAGAAGTTGACGGTTGGCTGGTGTTGCAGCACGATTTCTGTGATGGGAGATGTGACCAAGGACAGCCAAGGAGACTCAGAACCAATGCTGAGATAATGATGGCCCACCGTCGTACGACGGTGGGCCATCATTAACCCAGCATTGGTTCTGAGTCTCCTCTCTGCTCAATGATCGAGGACGAAGTATCCGAAGTAAGGCAATGGCAGTGAAGGTCAATTGGCGGCAGAGTTAGAGATTGTTCATGGGGCTCGCGGGACGTGACAGAGAGAACTAGGGAGGGTATAAATACTATTTTGGGCCGACTCAGATAGGTCCCTTTCTACATATCATGTAAATGCCTTTGTTTTTTATTCATATTATAGTTATCATACATATTTGAAAATATAACCCGTGTTAAAAACATATCCAGGAAATGCCACTTATCTTCATTTTTTAATGTAGGCATTATCATGATTATGTATATTGTCTTTTGAGTTTACAAAACTGTATCTGCCACTTCACAAAGTGGCAGTGACGAATTATTCAAAGTCAAAAGTGACGAATTATTCATTCACCAGTGGTAGAATAATGTGAGCCTACCTTGGCTGCATTCCCCTTGACAATATGGGCCTATATGTGGCTGATTGGCGTGTATTTAGTGGGATAGTAACTCAATTAACTGCGTAATGGAGACTAAAGGGCAACATTAGTATGACCTGGCGACCATTACTATGATTGCTACTGTGCATATACCAGACTACGACTTGACTGTCCCGAAAAAAATCATATTGGCATTCAGCTATGAGGATAATTGATCCTATGCGATTGAAAACAGACAATGTATTTTATTATGTGTATTGAAGAAACGTGCAGGATTTGAACACGGGATGGCTGACTCTTTGATTTACCAAATCACCAGTTGATTTGTAACAAAACGTGAGATATTCTGGTATAGGCCTAGACACTGTTTAAAATAGCCCGATGGATTCAGATATTTGTATGTGTCCATGGACAAAGATACCTAAATTATCTCGATAGGCCTATCCGGAGAAATGTGTACATTTTCGAACAATTGTCGCAATTTTCCACCGTGGTATCTGTTATTCCTACTTTTCAAAACCGATATTTTACAGTATCATATGCACCGTAAGATTATCTAATTTTTTGTGTTACTATGATATATTACCAACTCTCCACTGTAATATTCATCAGTTTCACAGGATTTCAGCCATTATAATCATGACTAGATAACATTTTGCTCGAGATTATGTATGTCACAATTATTTCTTTACCAAAGTAAATAAATATGTTTAAACCAAACCGACTCTGAAATATTTTTGTATAAATCATGGAGATCAAAGGTTTATGTTTAAATTTGTAGTTATCAAAAATGTTTTAACTAGCTCTTTCCGTTTCATTTCAATACCTAATTTATGGATCTACGGTCGTCATATTTGTTTTATTCTTTTAGTGCAGGGATCGACTTTGGACATCAGAAGCTGACGTCTATACAATGCTGGATTACTGCTGGCTGGGCCAGCAGTAAGCCAACCTTGGTTTAACATCTCGTGTTTGCTTGGCGGCTAGATGGAAGGTTAGGTGTGTTCCTCGAGTAATATTATCTCTCGCTGTATAAGAACAATTGGTGATATATAATCCTCATCTCTAATTAAAATTGAATGCACGACATCTGAGTAAAAAGAGTCGTCGTGATTACTGTAATTTGTTCTGTCTTGGTCTTTTTTTTACAGATCTGTCCAATCTGAGATACGTAGACGCATTATATTAATAGCTCAACAAAAATGGCGTTTATTAAGGAGAAAAACAATTCAGATCAATCACATAAATACAGTGTTATTCGTCTCGTATTACGTACTAAAGAAAGCACTGTGAAATGTTCAATTAACTGAAGATTCTTCAAATCCGTGATGATTATAATGTTTAACCACATATAAAGCGAACAGACATACAACTGTATATAGATGACAGAAGCACGATTAAATAAATGCGGATCAACAGACACAGAACTCGAAATTCAAACCCTGGAGGTCTGAGGTCGAGCACCCGAGTTTTACGAGGGGATGGGGAAGAAACATTTAGCTTCTGTCAAAGCGCCGAGACTGGTAAATGAACACCGAACTCTATAGTGTGAAAGGGTGCGGTGCTAGCCACTACCCTAGGGCCCTCGCCTTGGATGAGTAAAGGACCCAGCGATCTAACGGAAGAATGAAAAGCGTGACGAAGTTTCTTAGTTTAAATAAATGATGGCGTAATCACGTCAGAATATTTACAGTATCACAACATGGTTGACAGGTTGAGGTGAACAATATAAACGAACAATTCAGCTGGATGAATGTTAATAGAAATATTATCTCAACTTATTGATACGTACGTAGATAAATTAAAGGTCGACAGACAAATGAAATTCGTGTCATGTTTCTTCATTTCACCTATGAATGGACCTATATATAGTTTGAAAGTGTATCTAAGAAAAACTGAAGTTAACGACAGGATATGTGCAGCTGGAGTATGTTGTGTTGTTTATGATGTTGTGTACTACGAACAACACAACTTAGAGCTCCCATGTTCCCAAAGGCATCTCTAAATCAAATATGAAGACTAATTCTGCCTGTTCAAATATATCAAGTCTGAAAGGGATTTTAAAGGCTATGTGTTGTGGCCTATTATTATTGTATCATGCTCAACTAGTGGGCGATTGACATACATTATATAGGCCTACGTAAGCCCCCCTAATATATCTCAAATCAAAGCTCCGCATGGTTAATATAAATAAATAATATTTTCTCACGACTGTGGAATGTCTACATATCTATGGTGTTTTCTGTGTTTGAGTCATGTGTGGCTAATTGGAGTGATAAAGCTGGCAATAAATCCACTCCTAATAACAACTAATCCCTTCTTGTATTTATAAGACGCACTGAGTATTGGATGAAAAACACATGCCATGGAGTACAAGCAATAAACAAGAGAAGGGCACTAACGCGACCACCCTTTTTCAGTCCTGACAACAGTCATCCCAGTAAACACGAGATGTTCACCCAACTTTGGTGCAATGCTGGGCCGTCGTCGCAGACGGCGGGCCAGCATTGAACCAACATTGGGTATTGCTCTCGTGTTTTCTTTGAAACCCAGGGCCGCTTTAATGCGAGGAGCAACGTCATTTTTGGCAAAAGAAAATCATAGTCAATCAAGGTAAATATTATTGTGAATGCTTAAATATTGTAAGAAGTAAGGCAATCAAGCTAAAGATGTTCTGAGATGAAAAAAAATTCAAATAAATAAATCAACCCTGGCTTAAAGAACGGACATTTTTTCATAGGCAATTTATTCCAAAACAAGAAATGATTTCTGAGTTTGCAGTCCGTACCATTTTCGCGCGACGTAAGACCAATGATCATTTACAATTTGTAAATGATCTTTGGTAAGACGATGATTGTCAACTAAAAGGCTTCTAGTTTTTTCCACTTTATGTCCGTGTATTTTTAGCACGACGCGATACGATGATTGTCAACTAAAAAGCTTCTAGTCTTGAGCGATTCTCCAGTTTAAATCCGTGTATTTTTAGACCATGTAAGACAATGATAGTCATGCAAATTGACGTCTTTTTTTTTGAGGAATGCAAGATGGGATACCCGATGTTATATTCACACACGACAATTTCTTCATACACGAAACCTAAGAGATGGTCAGTAAGGTTTTGAAGCCGCTCCCGGCGCTATTACAATTAAATAGTAGATGGTTTATCCACTGAGGCATCAGCTATAGCCTAATATCATGTGCATAATATAAAATGCTGAAAAAATGTTTTTTTCTTATTAGTACGGTTTCAATGCCTGACAAATATCTGCGAATCTCTATTGCGTATTTTATTCATAATGCCTACTATAAATATGATAAAAAAAGTCAGTCTTTATGAGTGAGACTGTACTATGTTTACAGTAAGCCTATGCGCATACAAAGTATTACTTTATTACTAAATTATCTTCAGAAGACAGCCAGCCAAGAATGCAGCTCTCACAACAGACTATTATGACTGACGCCTCAGGCCGTCCAGCAGGCCAGAAACGAGATAACAGAGCCCTTGACAAATTCACTTAGTTCCTGTCTCACGGCAGATTGACAATGGCGACTAATCCTTATACATTGTAGATCTAAACCGGATGACCTTCAGGCAGTTATTGACACGTCCAATTTTGAAACATGACGTTTGTCATTCTCAGCTCCGCGATTCCAATCTTTGCGCTACATGTTTGGCCGACGTTAACCCTTTAACCCTTAAGCTACGGCCCCAAGAAACGCTGCGCCTTTGCCGCGCCGCGCTGTATCGCGCTGCGCTGCAAAATTCAGCAAACGTGGCCCTACTAGAAGCAGGGGATGCTGATAATGGATTGAGGGGAGTTTTTTACGACACGTGCGTCTTCAATTGAGCACAAATCTTGATGTTTAGACACACATTTCCTTCCCAATACCCAATAACAGTGATTTGGTCGACTATAAAAACATACTAAAAACGACAATAGTCGTGATCAGCAGGATTAAGTCCTAATCACCTCTATCACCGTTTACAGGAGTTTATTTGTCATTCAAGCAACGCATATGTGAGGGAGCAATGAGCGTTAAATTTACAAGATTTTGATATGTTTCACTTCAAATTACACCCTTTAAACCCCCACAATGCAATGCAGCATCATTTCACATCTCTGAAGAATGACTTAATTTCCTAAAACCGAGTAATTTTAGAACGAAAATTTTAATGGAACTGCTCATTATTAACAGTACCTTTTTTCTTTTGCCACCCATTTCAAGTCATTTTTATCCACTACAATTCGCGGCTTGTAGTGGATGAAGATGACAATCGTAAATTCAGGCTTGAAAGGGTTAACATAATGTAAGTAAATTTAACACACTTTAATTTATTTTAATTTTATTACTCAACGATAATTGACAGGACCAATTCAGTGGTGTACCGAGGAACAAAATAAGGGAGTGTTAGATATTTGAGAAAAGCCGCTTGACCCTGTGGGATTTCGTGATACATTTTTTGACAAGATTGAAGACAAGAGCCTCACCTTGCAGAAATTTATGAGATGGACAAATATCACTCTAGAAGTTATGGAAACTAAAGGTTGAGTACCCAAACCGCCCTACAATTCTGAAACACGATGTCTGTCAACCGTGTCACTCTAAAAATTTTTTATTGTCTTCTTTGACCCTCAAAACATGGGTGTAGCCACCCCTTAGGCTTATTGTGTCGTTGTCTATGATGTTGGCCAAGCTATAACTAAATATACATTTCTGGGGAATGGCGGCACAAATTTGCATAAAAATGGCACTTTAGGACATTTTTGAGCTTGTTAACTTAGCTAATCATTTTCTACAGGTTTTTTCCCAAGCTAGATACACCAATTAGAAGTATATTTTCGATGGTGCACGGGAATCTTTTCTTTCGACCAGACTATTAGGCTACCATTGTCATCTCATCCACTACAAGCCGCGAATTGCTGCCGCAATTCTCGACTTGTAGCGGATAAACATGACTTAAAGTGGGTGAAAAATGGAAAAATGATATTTAGCCATTCTTCAGAGATGCAAAATGCTGTTTTGGTGCATCGTGAGGGTTTAAGGGGATAAAACAATTTGTTTAACCCTTTAAATACTAAGCACGTATATAGCCGTTTTAGCCTTTTTGTTTGTCATGTAAACGTAGACATTTGAAAGAGAAATGGGCGTTACATTTTCCAGGCTACTGTATGTTTTGGTGTAAATTGTGTTTAGTAGTGGAGTTTTCAAACAATTTAATTTGTGAGCCACAATTTCAAGTGGGTGAAAATGTCATTTCTGTAATTTAGTGTTTTAGTGAGCATTGAATAAATATTTTGATGCCGTGCGAAAAATTGCAGCCTCCAGTTCTACGTATAGGTTAAAACCCGAGGAGCTTTACATTCTTAGCTGTGAAAAAGGACGAGGCCGAAGGCCGATGCCTTTTCTACAGCTAAGAATGTAGAGCTCCGAGGGTTTTAACTGACTTAAAACACATCCGACCATAATAAGGATCCCTCATAATCAACAGCTCGGTCACACCTGACTGATTATAGCACGATAGGCCCACCATGATAATTGGTCTGTACTTAGTCAACAATAACTCTCCATTCCCGGCATAGAATACAGGTAGTGATCGGACAAAGAAAATAATGTAGTGGTGTGTTTTAAATTACAAACACCACATTTAGTCAGGGAATGTTAAGCGATTTTTTTTGCAAAACCTTAAACAAATTCCTTACCAAAAAATATTTTACCATTGCATAGTATAGGGTCTTAGCTAACTTCTGACAATTTGTTTACGTTCAACTGTCATAGGAGGTTTTTTTACAGAGCAAAATGTAAGATGGCCGAAATCGGTAATGAAAACATATATGACATATTTTGTCATGGCATGCTAATTTACCCTACATTTTATCAGCGGTGGGTAGACAGTTACGTAAATGTAGTATTATTAATAAACGAAAATGATATCATCAAAAGAAAAACCAACATGGCCGCCAAAAACAGCAAAGCACGATAGTGATCAGTAAATGTTCACGCTTGACTTTTTGGTTTGAGAAGTGCACCATGCATATCTTATGTTATCGATATTACGATTGTTAAATGTGAGCAGGTCTGCTTTTTGAAATTAAGGACAATATATTACTTTGTCTCTATGACTGTCGAATGTACTAATAACATAGATGTTGATCTGGTCTGGGAATATTTGCTCTAGTGCTACGATGATGTAAGAAGATCAAATGTACCCCTATGAATTTACCACCTTGGTTTGACTCTGAAGTGCTGTCTACCCACTGTGAGACGTCTAAAAGAAGCAAGCTTGGACAAGAAGTTTAATAAAGGTCATCATTGGAATAAATTTGGAAAAGTGAGAAATTATTCACATGAATTATTGCAGTTCAAGCACAAACAGTTCTTTGCTGATTTGCCTGAAACAATAAAGGATGTTCAATACATATTTTGAATTAGCTTCTAATAACAACACTGGTGAGTCATTAGTTTTTTGTGGTGGCTGAGATAGCTTTTAAAGTGAATGTGATGACTTCCTCAGTGGCCATGATCAGTTTTTTGTGGCTTAGATGACTTTTAAAGTGCCTGCGATCACGTCTTTAGTGGCTAAGATCACTTTTGTAGAGACCGAGCTCACTTTTTAAAAGGTTTACATCAGTGTGTTAGTGGCAAATATCACCTTTGTAGTGGTTGAGATAATTTTCAAGGGGACGGATCACTTAAACAGTGGTTGATATAACTTTTAAAGTGGCTGTGGTCACTTGGTCAGTGGCCAAGATCACTTTTGTAGTGAAAGGGATAACGTGGCTGTGATTACTTCTTCAGTGGTAGCCTAAATATAATTTTTGTAGTCACCGAGATCATTTTTTGTTGGCTGACCTCAGGTTCTTAGTGACCAAGATCACATTTGACATGGCTGAGATACGTTTTAAAGGCTGTGATTACTTCTTCTGTGACCAAGATCATTCCTGTAGTTGGTGAGATTACTTTCAAAGCTGACATGATGACTTCTTTAGTGGCCAAGTTCAGTTTGTTTGTGGCCAAGATCACCTTTCAGGTGGCTGAGATAACTTTTAATATGGCTGCGATGACTTCTTCAGTGTCCAAGATCAGTAAATTATCTGTGATATTGAACGAGCTATAACTCAATAATTATACACTTTTCGGCAATGGCGGTACAAATTTGCATAAAAAAGGCACGTGGGACATTTTTTCAGCTTGTTCACATAGCTAATCGTTTTCTATGGGTTTTTTGCAAGCTAGATACAGCAATTAGAAGTATATTCCCGAGGGTGCGCGGGAACCCTATTTTTCGACTAGACTGATAATCTTATCCAAGCCACATCCAAATGTTATAAAAATAATTTCAAATAATAGCAAAAATATTGTGAAACATAAAAAAATAGAAAAACACAAAATGGAAAGTGAAATTAAATTTAATTTGAGACAAAGACTACCGACAGGCTCAAAATATGTTCTATCAAAAAAGCATTCGACGGCCATTTTTTTATGTCGGTAATTTATTGTAGAACAACTTCCAATCCTTTAATCAGCACATTTGTAAAAAAAAATTATGATTACTTATCACTCTCTATGTTATTTCTGTGAGATGATCGGCCATTTTTTATTTTACCCTCCTAAAACTCCTCCTATAAATAGCCAGAGTAAACAAATTTTGTGTGGCTTGTCCAGACCTTATACAAGACCGTGGTACAACAATATTTTGGTAAGGAATCTGTTTTAGATTTTGTTCTTACTTTCCCTGACTAGTTCATTGTGTGTATCATCAAAACCTACGACAAAATACTCGAGACTAGGATAATAGCCTTAGTAGGCCTGTATTAGCATTAGCCCTTAGAGTATTGATGTCGAAAATAGTATGTTTTTAAATAATTTTGCTAAAAAAATGTGTACCATTTAAAAAAAATGAATCCCACTCCTTAAATTTGATAACAACTGAATGACGTCAGTGATTAGCTGCTTCATCATTTGACAGACAGAGCTCGGGAGTATAATAAACTTATCCAATTAAATAAATCTTTGACAATCACATAGGCCTATGTTGTGGTATTAATCACAATAGTCAAACTATTTTTACCCACTTGACAACTTAAAGTGGGTGAAAACTTGAATCTAACATTTCAAGACTCTGAGGGTTAGTAAGATAAGAGGTGGCCTAAAACCCCATTCTTTTCATTTTATTTTACCTGCATGCATGTCTCTTTTTCTCCCTGACATTCAGAGGCAGTTGACCAGCGTTTCGACCCACTCCAACAAACGTTGGCTATCCTCGTTATTCTAGTAAGCTCTTGACAGTAACGAGAAAAAAAAGTTAATGAAACGTGCCCCTGACTCGGCAAACAGTTGAAGGGTAGACCCTATGTCCATCTTTCACGTAAATCTAGCCTGTGATCAGATTTAGGGGAAGCCGGGGTAAGTTAATCCACAGGGTAAACTAATCCACCTGCGCCTCTACAGCTCACCAGAAGAGGAAACGTTAGCAAAATACGTAGAGTAAGTTGAATGTGCGTCATGAATCAATGGCAGTACATGGGATTATTTTCTGGAACAAAGTCGTGGTGTCAGGTATGAGGATGATTAGAGAAAATAACTCACGTGGATGCGATGTCACAAGAAGTTAAGCGCAAAAACTACTAGCGTATTCGCCTTCATTTTATCAAACTCACTAGTTTGTCTTTTCCAAAACATACCAGCGAATTCGCCTTGATTTTATCAAACTCAATAGTTTATCATTTTCAAACCAAACCAGAGAATTCGCCTTGATTTTAGCCAACTCACTAGTTTATCATTTCTAAACATACCAGCGAATTCTCCCTGATTTTATCAAACTCAATAGTTTATATCATTTCTAAAACATACCAGCGAATTCGCCTTGATTTTAGCAAACTCACTAGTTTCTCATTTCCAAAACATACCAGCGAATTCGACTTGATTTTATCAAACTCATTAGTTTATCATTTCCAAAACATACCAGCGAATTCGTCTTGATTTGATCAAACTCACTAGTTTATCATTTCCAAAACATACCAGCGAATTCTCCCTGATTTTATCAAACTCATTAGTTTATATCATTTCCAAAACATACCAGCGAATTCGCCTTGATTTTAGCAAACCTATTAGTTTATCATTTCCAAAACATACCAGCGAATTCGCCATTATTTTATAAAACTCACCAGTTTATCATTTCCAAAACATACCAGCAAATTCGCCTTGAATTTAATAAACACATTAGTTTATCATACGAGCGCGAAGGCGAAGACGAACGCGAAGGGCAAGGCAATTTTATTTAATGTTATACTTTGTCGCGCGTCGCGGCGGTTTTCGCGCATGTTTTCGCGTCACTACCACAATTTGGCTTTGGAACAGGGGAAAAAGCCTCACATATCGCGTTGGCTTCGCGTTGGTGTGTATACAGTCAGGCGCTTTTCGCGTCTCTCGACTCCTCTGTCGTCGTGTGCATATTCGCGTTCGCGTTGGTGTGTTTCGCGCCAAATTAGGATGATACTTGACTCTTTACCGTCTACATTATCTTATTAAAGTTTTCACACACTTAGAGTTAAGTCTTGCTACCGCAATCCACGATTCATTTTCTTAGGTAAAATTAAGATTTGTCTTAATTTTTTAACGGAAATGAGAGAATGTTAGGATAATATTAATTTTAGGATTCTTAGTACGACGGGCCCCTGGACTTGCTTCTTTTTATTTTTGTGAAACAGAAAACAAAATCAGTCCGAGGCGAGATGGAAATATGATTCTACATAAGCGAAACTGATTAATTCCTCGTCATGGTCTTGGCCTGGATGAACGTTTTCGTCGGTGTTAAAGGTGATCTATCACCCCTTATATAGTATGAATAAATTTGTGACAAATAAATCAAAGTTGCCACAAGATGGGGCACAAGTATTTCCTTATATGGGGTGATTGGCTATCATGTGACTCTCTGAGAGGGTCACATGATAGCCGATCACCCCCATATATGGGGTGATTGGCTATCATGTGATCCTCTGAGAGGGTCACATGATAGCCAATCACCCCATATAAGGACCTAATTATTCATACCATATAAAGGGTGATAGATCACCTTTAGGTCTCTGATTTGCTAAAAAGCCACAGCCAATTCTCGATCTTAATTAACCCCTTGTGTTGCCCAATACTCCACTGTTAAACCTTGAAATGCATCAAATTGTTTTAGACGCTCGACCAGCTGTTCAAGTAGTTCATAATGGGGATATTTTTTTTTAATATAAATATATTTCGTCATCAATTTCAGCTTTAAAGGCATGAAAAATAAAAACAAACAATTTAGCCATACAGAGGGTCATATAAGGTATCTGATTGGCTGATAAGCCATAACCAATTATTGATAATAAGCCGACTTAACCCTTAGAGCACTGAGCTATGCAATTTAAATTTCCATTCACTTAAGGTTGTGTCTTGCTACCACGATACACAACTTCAAGTGACTCAAAATTTATGTTATTTGTGAAATTTAGTTCCCAATATATATCCGTGCTGCAAATTGGAAGGCATATTTTGTTGTTAACGGCTCTGAAGATATACAGGTGCTAATAAAAACACAGAATGTCTACTGCTATCACTTGCTATTTACGGTTTCGTTTCACCCTGTGGTAAATCACACAATTCACCCCCATGATTTACGAGAGGCATTCATAATAACCGAGAGTTGTCTCGCGTCCTTCAAGCATCTAATGACATGGATGAATCCGGTTCACGTCATGGGGGTCAGGGGTCAGGGACGATATTTGCAGTTCTAAGGCATGTGATTGGTCGAGATGATCATCCCAACCAATCACATACTCTTGAGAATACCGACAATGACAATGACAATAATTTATTTATATACCATAAAATAGCGCAGAGCATTGACCCCTTATGTCCCCTTATATCCGCTTATATTAATTCTATTTTGAGTTAGTGTAGCTATATTCAACAACAATGTTAGAGAGAGAGGATTTGTCCGTCTGCAGAATTAAAAAACTGCGTTTTTTTCATGCATTATTAAGTTTTTGATTCCGTGTCATTTTTTACTGTATAATACACGCTATATTGCAACAAAATGCATCTGAATTATAAGCCCCCTACTCACTTTATCAGAGATTTTCCCTTCGCTTTTTTATCAGTAAAAATAGTTAATTAAACTCAGCGAGTGATCGTTATTTATCGGTAGAAGAGTGATAGAGATGAAAATATTTTTGTCGAAAATCTCCGTACAAAATCGCCCATCAACCCAAAAGTATAGTTTTCGTGACCTTCCCCCATTAGAAAATAACATTCCTCAAGGATTCTAATTCAAATTATTCTAAGTTTAATGTAGTTATTCCACTGTCATTTTATCGACATGTGTGCCTTGTACAAAGTTAATGCCCCCCACAAATATACATATTGTACAATATAATAGACCCCGTAAGAAACTTCGGCCTAAGTATATATATGGTACAGAAGGACGGAGTGCGTAGCCCTGCGCGAAATTAACGTCGGTACACTGGTTTCAACCTTAACTCGACGAGGTCGCTATTAACGTGATCGCCTAGTCACATTGAGGGAACAGGATATTTATCTGAAAACCGGTGGCTATTGGCCGATCTTGTCATGTGATTGATTGAAGGTAGGATGAACTAAACCACACTATCCATAAATTATGAACGCTCCCCTACCTTACCTTACAAAACTACACTTGGTCGTACGCGTACTGTCTCGTTACCCAAGGATCCGATGACAAGGATGCTTCCGGCTCACGTCACTGGGGTCAGGGGGTTCAGGGTTGTCAATGTGTCAGGGGTAGTCTATATGAATACGCTATCATGTGAAATAATCGCCCGTGATTGTCATGGTCATTAACATGCGTCCCATAGGAAGATCCTTCCTGTAGACTATTATGTCCCAGCAGGAGAATATTGCAGGGGGAGGGGGGGGGGGGGTGTCATCAGAACAATGTTCATCCGACCCAGTGTCAGGTCTATTATATTCCAGGTTAATAACTCCAATCACAAACAAATCGCGCCCAACATAGACGGGAACCTCGGAATTATATGCCAATAAAACTGAGAATATATATAAACCTGCTAGACGGCTACGCCTACACAACCCACGAAAATTGGTTGGGTATTGGTACTTGATTTCAAAGTAGTAGGTCTACTCCATATTAATTGGCGTTTTATCTAAATATGAGTAATACGGCGAATATATTTATAAATCCTTCATTGTGATCCATAGCACATCAAAATCAAGTTGGTTTGAGTTTTTAATTGCCAGTGTACACTAAGGTAGATAAATCAAATCAGGTCCATTTGATTCGTTTTGCGGTGAGAATATGCAACAGCTGTGTGTTAAACGAAGTTCAAGTTGTCCAGATCGTAATCTTAACCCTTTCAAAGCTGACATATGTTTGTATAAACCATGGAGCCCAGTTTTAGTTAGCTCATTCCTCTATATACCTAAGTTATGGGCGTACGGCCATTATATACCTGTTAATTCTTGACAAGTAACAAGTAACAAGTAGTTTATTCTGATGGTCTTCTTTAGTAGAAGACAAGACAGAGCTGCCAGGAAGGCACATGACATAGTATATACAATTTTCACATTTTGCGATATTAAAATTTACATATTATTAATTTGACAAACATAGCCAGTTTTTAAAGGTTTTCACCCTTAGTTTGATAAAAGAGTTCATATAGGTAAAAGGTGGAAGGTCTTCTGTAATATTTTGAATTAATAAAGTTTTTACGTTCTTCTTTGAAGGTAGGACAACAAAGTAAATAATGAAATTCATCACCTATATCTATTTCAAACAATTGGCACATACGCATATCACGAAGGACTTGTGACCGAGCACCGGCCTCTATGGGTAAACGATGATTTCGACATCTAAACTTTGTGAAATATTTCCTCAGTAAGTGTGGTAATTCATTTAAATAATTTTCAAAGCCAAACGATGTTTTAATGATACGATAAATTGTGCATTTTTCTCCTTGTGATATAGTTTCGTGCCATTTTTGTATAAACTGATCTCTTAATCTTATCTTTACTGACTGCTTAAATACTTCGATAGAACAAGGTAATGATTGATTCAACCATAATCCAGAAAATCCGCAATTATTCAAAGTTGTCTTTACAGTTTCAAACCATTCAGATTTAAATATATCTTTTTTTATCTAGTGTATATAACAATGAGTAGATTGTATTAGATATCTCGTGTTTGTTTCCAGAACATAATCGTGCCCAAAATGTTAGCATACGTGATTTAATATCAATATCTAAGGGAGTTGCACCCAATTCCCCATAAACCATCATAGAGGAAGTGAACTTATTTACAGATAACACATATTTAAAAAATCTAAGCTGGAGTCTTTCAAGTATGTCACATTTTTCGCTGCCCTATACTTCAGCTCCGTACAACACTACTGGTTTAACAAGTACATTAAAAAGTTTTAACATTATATCCATCGGGAGAGATAGATTTCTGGATCTTTCAAGTAGAGCAAACATAGCTCTGCAGCCTTTTTGATATAAATATGATTTTGCTATTTTAAATTTGGCATTGTAGTTAAAAACTAGTCCTATGTAGTTGTATTCCTCTACAGTATCCAGTATAAAATTTCCAAAGGTAAAAATATGTTGTCTTCTCAGTTTTCCTCTACAGAGCATTGACAACGCCACATGATAAGACAAACCTAAACAAAACACCCACAGCGAGTCGCAATAATGGTTTGATAAATATATTCGTCGTATTTCTCAATAAAACGCTTATTTATTAGGAGTAATACTTAAGTGACATCAACCTAAAACCTTATTTATTTTTTTGTAATTGTAGCATTAAAACTGGGCGCTTTCCAGACACTTGGAAAGTGGCAAGAGTTACCCCCATCCATAAAAAAGATTCTAGAGATGATATTTCTAATTACCGGTCCCATATCAATTTTACCGATAGCCTCAAAAATATTAGAAAAACATGTATCAATTCATTTGTATGAATATATGACATCCTACAATTTGCTTCACCAAAAACAATCGGGTTTTAGAGCCAATCAGTCATGCGAGACTGCACTTACTCTCATGGTAGACACGTGGCTCTCAGCATTAAATGGAGGCAATGAAATCGGCTTATTGCTAGTAGATTTATGCAAAGCATTTGATCTAGTAGATCATAATACCTTGATTAAAAAACTTGAACTTTACAAATGTAGCTCCGTAGCGTTAAACTGGTTTGAATCTTACCTTAGAAATAGAAAACAGTTTGTAGTCATAAATGGTACAAAATCAAACCCATTAAATATAAAATCAGGGGTACCCCAAGGATCGATCCTGGGCCCACTACATTTTTTTATTTTCATCAACGATATATCTCTAGAAAAATACTTAAGTGACATCAACCTATTCGCAGATGATGCAGTTGAGAGTGTTGAACACAAAACCAAAGATAAAATAATTAAAAAACTACAAGAATGCAGTCAGTTTGGATAGATGGTGTCTTCAAAACAAAATGGTACTTGAAAAAACTAAAACCTTATTTATATCTAATAGAGAGAAATCTGTTCAGATAAATACTAATTGCAATTTAGCAAATGTAAAAATAGGTAATACTATAATTGATGAAGTAAACAGTACAAAACTACTAGGAGTTAATGTAGACAATACTCTCTCCTGGACTATGCAGGTCGCTCAGGTCAAAAAGTGTACCTCCTACCGTTTATTCCTGTTCAGAACGATTAAAAAATACTTGCCATTAGAAACCAGGATTAAATATTATGATTATTATGTTAAACCACTCATTGAATATTGTAGCTCAGTTTGGGGTATCTGCTCGAAAGAAAATAAGACTAAAATCATTAAAATCCAAAAGAAAGCAGCAAGATTAATACTAGAAGCACCTCCCCTAACCCCAAGTAAACAAATGTTTCAACAGCTAAAATGGTTACCGTTTAATGAAATAGTAAAATTTAAGCAGGTTAGTCTTGTCTATAAAGCAGTTAATGGTAATGCGCCCCAATATATACAGACTATGTTTACTATTATTAAAGACAATTCGAATTATTCACATAGATCTTCAACCAATGAAAAATTATTCGTTCCTAGAACACATCATAAATCCTTATCATACACAGGCGTAATTATATGGAATGCCTTACCAGAAAACATAAAATCTCATAACATCACCCTGATTTGAGCAAAAATGTCCCGACACCCTCCCACAGTCAATTGGTGTCACCTGAACGTGACAAAGTGATCAGAAATATGACAGATTCACGCATTCTCTATTTATCATAACAATACCAGCAAACATGAGAGGTTCACCCAATTCTGGTTTGATGCTGGGCCAGCGTCGAAGACGGTGATGCAGCATTGACCAAACATTGTTTTCTGTTACGTCAGACCGTAAAAATCGTGAACCCACATCAGGAAAGGTTAATGGGAATTGTCGTCCGTCTGTCATTGGCAGATTAGTCCTACATGTATATCAGCAAAACTAACCCAACTCGATAGTTAGACGCAGGGCCAGAGTTATCAGAGCATATTGTACAAGTCATACAAGTCATGTAAACAGGCATTTGTTTTATTAGCCGACTGATTCACTCTTCTTGGGAATAAAATAATTGTTTTAAAATCAAGATTTTCAAATGTTTTTTTTTTATTTAAATACATATCGGAACGTTTTTGAATTTGTGGGTCGCTATAGCGAGACATAACTTCAGGTTGAAAATTTAAGATTGTTAACTGCGCGCTTTAAATGTTAAAATGAAAAAAGAAAATAATTTTAGATTCGTTCCAGAAAAGACACACTGCATCGTTCTACATGTGGTTGATGTGGTGACATGTGATGAGATCAGCCCATATCACCTCCCTGATGATGCCGTATGCATGGGGCCTATTAACCCTTTAGGTCCTCACGATGCACTAAGGCATATTTTTCACATCCCTGAAAACAAACTTAATTTGTCTACAACCAAGGGTTTTAGAATGAAAATTTCTCTAAAACTGGCTTACCAGTACGTGGTATTTTTTTCAATTTTTACCCCACATCAAATCATCTTCATCCACTACAAGTCGAGAATTGCGACAGCAATTCGCGGCTTGTAGTGGATGAAGATGACAATAGTAAATTCAGGCCTGAAAGGGTTAACAGATAAAGTCACCATTTTGTCCAGTATGATTTTTCCGGACTTTTTTATTTGATTTTGTCTCAGTCGTTATTATTTAGTTTACATTCATTTTCTTTAGTGGGTCCTTATATATTCTTTGAATATTGACACTGTATTTTAAATATCTTTATTTGCCAGAATCTACCACGATGCTATTAGAAGATGGATCGTCAACGTTCTTTGGATAATATTGACCGAAAAACATCCATGTTAACAAGGAACAATCAATAACCTACAAAGTGTGGCATCCAGCATACGCCAATAAACAAGCATAAAATTTACACAATTAGATGTTAAATATATATACTGCTGTTCCTAATGCCATAGGCATGTAGATGGCCAGCAAAAAGTCTATGTATTTTTAATTCAGTTGAAGCTGACATTTCCTGAACTAAATGACACTTGAGCACTTGACATATTACCTTGATAAAGTCAGACTTGAGGTCATTAATTATATAAGTGTGTTCATGTCCTTAGTCAACGAGAGGCGCCAGCATTCTCCTTCAGTCACATTTAATTGCAGTATGCAATCAATGCCATATTGATAATTAATGATCACTAGACGCGTGTGTTCTTGTAATTCACGGTAATTAGTCCGTTGTTATGTTCACTAATTGATCTACAGTGTTCAGGACACTAATGAGTTGTTTTAATGAGGCGCGTATAACACCTGATTTCTACACAAAATCATAATTTCAGACACTCTACACCAGACTCCGTAGATTGAGGATATCGCCCAGTATGAATGGAGACCTTTGATAAGGCTAGAGCTGCTCACGTACACTTCACAGCCCTATTAACCCCTTCCAGGGGGTGGGTCGACTGTAGACATCAGAATCTGACGTCAACAGATTCTGGCGTCTGAAGTCAATCGCCGCACTGAAAGAGTAAAATATTTATAATGACCGTAGACCCATAACATAGATATTCAAATGAAGTGCAAAGAGCTGACTAAGACATTTATGGTGATTTCAAATTGAAAAACCTTTTTGTCTCCTGATTTATATAAAAATACAGCGCCCTAAGAGTTAATTCCCGCCAGAATTTAAGACAATGGGTAACTTTTTCTTAAATACTTACATTAATTAAAGCTGTAACGCCTGTGAAATAAAGGAGTTGATCCCAAAATGCGATTCAAACAGTTCTGCCTCTTTTATATTTATTTCTTATACTTATTTTGTAGGTGTAAGTAAACTAATATTAAATTAAGGGTAGCGCCAGCAATATATACTTAGTTTTAGAAGTGCCTCTAGTTCTCATACAGTACATTTTGATCAAGATTTTTTTGAAATGTAATTAATTTTATAGAAGACTCGTAAACGTAAAAAATATGAAAAACATACAAATTAAATAGCTGTACCTATCACTGAGAGATCCATAAGTATATAAATAAGTCCTTTATTTTTAATATAAAACCGCATTTAAAGTGTAGCATTTCTTGATATAAGTATGTTAAATCAAAATGTTTTACCTTTAAGCTAGACATTTTGAAAAATATGATGATACGCATTGTGGTATCTCAAAGCCATCTCGCCGTTTAGCTCTTAGGAATATTTGTCTTTTGTATTTCCCCTTTCCTGAGTATATTACCAGAAGAAGCATTTAGAAATTCGTGCAGCTTCAATGTGAAGGATTTGTATGGTATTGTTTTAAAAATAGTTATCTTAAGTAGTGAAATGTATCGCCAAAGTCTCTTATCCTAACATAGCATTTAGTGGACATGCGGTGTGTTGAAGAACCCGTTCTCTTCAACAGAATATTCGTGTTTGCATGACTGGTGTCCAGAAAGACACATGTGTCCAGTCCGACAATGGCCACATGAGGTGCAGCTTCATATGTCTAAAATCTGGTTAATAATTCACACACGTCGTTTCCAATGTCCCTGGCAAATATCGAATTTTTGGCCCAATGCTGGTTAAATGTTGGGCCAGACTGGCAAACGGTGGATCAATATACAAACAACACTGTTTCAACGTCTTTCTTTTCCAGTGTTGGGTCTTTTTGTTTTCTCTGATCTCCAATCTCACGGGGAATCAGAAAATAAACAACGCAGGTTCAACGTTGAGCAGGAGACAATGGATCGTTGGCCTAGTCTTTGTTTATGGTCTTCTCTGAGCCAAAATAGGGGAGAAATATTCATTTCAAGCACACAGAAAGGAAAAAACTTGAAATCCAAGAACAAGAGTTTTAATTTAAGTAGTAAAGATTTTTCAACAAAACATATTAGTTTATAAAACAAGAAGGGCACGGTTATCGAATCTATAAGATACTAAAGTAAAAGTCACGCTGCATGTTTTTCTCTAATAGCTCGGGGTATTGGGATGATTGCTAGTAGTAGTACTTTTCGCCCCCATCCGGCGAGGGTCATTAGGGATATGTTCCGTCAGCTGCATGCTGTTTGGCATGGTACGGAGGCACTAGTCTACAGCAATCATTCAAAGGAAGCTGCATCCTCCTCAAATCTGGCCGTAATCTTCGTGTGGATTGCCAGTGGCGTACCCTGGCTCTTCTGCTCAACTGCGGTGCCAATGCAGCTCTCGCATCAGTGCTGGCACAATTGTTACTCTGGGGACTATCCGACCCGAGGATAGCGGAGCTGCGTGAAAGTCCACTGAGTTTCAGCATTAAATTGCACATCGAAACCCAAGTGTCTGGCCGTCTGGGCTTGTTTGGGAGTAGATCCCCTAGACATGCCCTGGAGAACCCCTTATGGGGCGAGCGAAGGAAAACTCAATAACCCACCATGCCATATCATTCCAACCCTCACATCATCATCTGCACATCATTCACCTCATCGATTGACTACAACGTTTTTATCATATTACAATGTCACTTAAAAGACCATTTGTGCCCGAAAGTGATGTGAAGCAATGATTTACTACTATTTCTCTAATAGCTCACGCAATTATAACCCAATTGTCATGTAATTCTGCAATCATTATTTTGTAGTCTTACGGCAACAACCATGAAAATTTCAAGAAAAAATATTATGTAGCTTAGAAGTTAGACCATTTGACATGTAGTAAATTGCTAATTATGACACTCGTCTATAACCCATCGATTTCATTCAGCTTTAATCTCGAATTACCACCACATGTCAAATGGTGTAACTTTTGAAATAGTCGCCCAAAGTTTACAAAATGTTTAGGGTAGGTGCCGGAATACCCGCAAATAAAGCTTGCAAAACTTCATGGAAAATAATTAGGAATAGACTGAGCAAAAAACACCCCACGCTGGTGGAAGTTGCCTGCAACTGTAATCTACTGGTGTTTTGTCACCTCACATATGCCTTTTTATGTGGCGAGTCACATTTTTAGCTGTGGACGTCATGTTTAGAATTTACATTGAACTTGATATTGGGATAGATACGTGTGCAAGTGCAGCGGCAACAATTCAGACTCCGTGATTTCGTTCACCCGGTCCAGATTAGGTTTGCCACAGGTCACGAAAGGTATTCAGCAAGCAGTCGTGATACATTGAGCCAATGTTGTGTTAATGTTATGCCAGCGTCGCGGACGCATCGGCTCAATGTCTCGTGTTTTTTACATGGGTAGCAACCGAATGCAATGTCCAGAACAAGGTATCGATGGCTTTTTTTGATGTGAGACGCCTTGTTGTGATCTTCCTGCTCAAAGACAATTTTCTTGTCTGCGATATAAACTGTAAATTCTGCGATGAATGATATCACACGATACTGAACCCATTTTCACAGTCCGCGATAAGTCTCTCTGGTTTAATGTTTGGCCAGCGTCGCCAATATTTGGTTTGGAAAAGGTACGTGATATTTCAGTGGAAATTGCTTCTGTTTTAAGACCGCGTCAACTAAGTATTATCGATTCTGGCGCGATATTATTTTTATTTGTCGCGAACTGTGTAAAAATGTGGATCTACCACAAGAAATGCCCAAAACCATATGGATAATCAGTGAGACAAAAGGCATATTGTTCACACCAGAATGTGGATGGGTGGACTGTGACCAACCTGTGACCTCGAGTGTAATATATCCCGTCTTCTTGTCCACCCAAAGGCAATAAATTTCCTGAGAAGAAGTGGCGCTGCAAATACAGGAGCTTCAATTTACTGGTCCCATCAGATTACAGAAAAAAGTTAGCACGGGAATCACTAAAAAATCGTTCGATCGCTGAAAAAAAAGTTTCTACAAAATTCATTATATTTCTAACGTATATTACAATCATGCAATGTATCTATAATACATTTTCCAAGGGATGTGTCACTCATGAGATCGTCAGATACGAGAGAAAACCAAGAGAAAAGAACCAATATATGACCATATGATGTATGCATGTCTATAGAATAGAACTGCAAATTTTTTTTTTTTTTTCTGCTGCGCATTTACCAGTTTGGCTAGATATAGAGACTAAATTCATGATTTCTTATTTTGGACAACCATGTCAAAAATAAAAAAAATACGGGAATTTTGTCTCTTTATCTAGCCTAACTGGTAAATGCGCAGCACAAAAATTACAAAACGTTTGCAGTCCTAGTTTATGGACATGTTTACATCATATGATCATATTAATAAGCCAAAATAAAATCACAGATTTTTTATGATCTTAGCCTGAGTTAGTCCTCTTAAACGAGAAAGAAAAGACAAAGTGTTTCTATATGAGTTGTAAACAGATGCGACTCAAATACTTAGTTATGTGATATGAACCAAAAATAGGCTGACAAAGAATACATAAACTCTGCCAATAATAACTCTAGCGAGATATATAATAATAACCGTATTATATAGCGTGCGCATAACTATTGTACAGCGTGACAAATCTGTCCTTCAAATATATTTCATACCTCAAGTAACATAAATGGCTGTGAAATCTTTCTCTGGCAGCGTTTGACATTAGCCTATTACATACCAACACATGTGATACCGATATATGACAATATGACCTAAATTTACAAATCCGTGTTATTTTCAGTCACTTGAAGATGTGGATCGCTGTAGCGAGACACAACTTCAAATGACTGAAAATGCTAATTGAATAGCTCACAGCCCTATATGGATTAAATATTAGAAATAATAATACAATGAATATGAGCTCAGTTTTTGCTGCAGCGTTGCCAGAGTTGAGGTGAGTAAAATATAAAAAAAAATATTAATAGCAAAATTTACAGTTTTGTAATGAAATGAAATGAATGGAGTTTTATGCCCCCTTTGTGCAATTATAGTCTACACCGGGCTAGGAGTACCAGGGATATTAATATGGATGAGATGACACTGCCCTCCAGGTGTAGGATTCGAAATTCGACCCAGGGCGGTCTAAGGCAGAGCACAATACCCCCCGGCCATGAAGGTTCCCCACAATAATGATTCTTTATGAGTTTACGGGGGAGAAACATTTTGTCTCTTTGATACTTGAAGGCCAGAGTGGAGTTCGAACCCGCGATTTCCGACTTCCAAGCAGGCAGCTTTAACCACTGCCTCAGGGCTCCCGCCCTACCGTTTCGTAATCATTGAATTATAACTTTTCAGGCTATATTTTAAATATTGTTTGTGTAATATTAGAATTAATTTTGCTAATATGAAATATTTCCGTTTTCATTTATAAGTCACTAGCAGTTAAACGGTTAAAAGTCGGTTTGTTTTTGGATTGAAAATCAGCAAGGGGTTTGGCTTTCTTTGTTTGAATTATTTTTGCAGCGGAAAACGGAGATGAATTCGCCTAAAAATGCAACCTATTATTTGAAAAGCAAAAACAATGCGCAGTTGTGAGAGACTTTTAGTTAAAAGGAAATGTTTTTGATGATACAAAACGGAACATAATTGGGCTAGAGATTTTTCTCTTTTCATACGAATTAAGTGAAAGACAACGTCATTAACCAGAAGTGCTTGATTTTCGCTGATTTCTCAGTCAGTTCTCAACCTATTTTTCTTGAAATTATTTAAGTTTTTAAAGTATTATCGCAACAGCTTTAGAACAATCGCATAATAATATTTATTTATACCATTTTACATAGTGATGAAATTCTTGTTTTAAAATAGTTTTTTAGAGCGACGTCATAATTTGAAATTTACTAAATGTCAAATGGTCTACCTTTCTCTGTGTAATTTTATGACATTTTCGGAGATTCCTGGAATGTTTTGAAAATAACGTTAGTTTTCAAATTGCATGAAAATCGGTTGAGAACTGACTGAGAGATAACTAAACCCAGCGCTCCTGGTTAACCATTTAAACCCCGAATTTATCATTGTTATGAGTATCCACTACAAGCCGCAAATGGCTGTCGCTTGCTGTCGCAATTCTCGACTTGTGAGACGTGTAAGTCGATCCTGCACTAAAAGAGTAACGTGTACAATTGTTAATGGCCGTAGACCCATAACATAGGTATTCAAAAGAAGTAGAAAGCGCCAACTAAGCCATTTATGATGCTTGCAAATATTAAGAAAACCTTCTGGTTTCTTTCATTATGGATGGAGTATTTATTATAATCTGATGACGAAGTGCAAATTATACACCTCTCTTCAAACCCCTGGTCATATTCACCAAGAGAACATGCATTTACTTACCACAGATCTAAAAATGGCGTAGACTGAAGAAATGACACGTTATTCATGTTAATTGGCCAGGTCATCAGAGGCCGAGTGCATGACGCCAGTGGCGCCTGGTCTACGGTGGCCTTGTGGAGAGTGGATATTTTTGCCGTCTGTCAAGGTCATATTTGCAGGATATCACAAGCCATATTAGCCGGAGGAATTTTAACATCTAAGGCTTCTAATTGTGCACTCTGGTATATATTAGCTACAGTTGGTAATGGATAGAGCCGACAGTGCCACCACCCCCCCCCCTCTCCCGGGATCCAGCACTCGAAGTCGTCTCAGATAGATGATGTAAATATTCATTCATCTCTGAATAATTCCACACTCGTGCTCCCGACTCCCGCAACAATGATGAAATGAATTTGAGGACCCAACATTTCATGTATCTCTCATCAGTCTCATGTCATGTGTGACTTGTGAAGTCATGTTTGAGTGCCCATTACAAAAATGATGTGATAGAATCTTAAAGCTGTAGGCCACTCCATGTCTGTTTCCAGTTATAGTTATTTAATTCCTCCGCACGGTGCTTTCCGTGTACAGATATTAACTCGCTGTTAGCAAGCAGTGGACTGCTCCTTTAAACGAGTGGGAACAGATATGCCGTATATCACACAGTTACCAATAACTATGTTCAGGCAGAAGCCATTGTCTAGACATAACTTATCCTAATAACAGCCTCTGTCTGGAACACATAGGTGATGACTATAATGAGCAGCTGCCGTCTAGACGTCCACTGATATCCAGTCATCAAACAACGTGCAACAAAATAAAATGACAAACAATGCCGTGCAGCAAGCAAATAAAATGCTGGATCTGCGCTTCAAGTTTTGATGCTTCCATGCAAAGCCGAAGGGCAGTATCTGCTTACTTACAAGTAAGCAGATACTACCTTTTGGCTTTGCATGGTAGTATGGGTAAATCACTCTAAGACGTGCAGATCTCAACCGTTCCCCACATATCGAAATAAATAAATAAATAAATATAGGAAGGAAGGTGATTCAATGTGAAATCAGTTATGTTGCAACTATGGGCCCAAATCCCTAATTTCAATAAGAACTGAATGACGGCGGTGATCGGCCGATCTCGTCATGTGACAGGCAAAACCACTCTTCGATTGGTCCAAACTATGTCGTTAAAACTCGGACTATAATTAAAATTTGTGTAATTTGTACAATGTGATAACATAGTGATATTGTACACATTCATATATAAACCTTCAAAAAGCCTAGTTAACCCTAGTCCCACTAGACCCGTATACACAGACCTCTAAAAATATAGATCCCCCTCGACAATGGAATTGCTGTACTGTGCTTCTAAAACTTTCGGACACCTGTTTTCAAAAATGATCACTCAATATAAAAAAATTATCAAGCGCCCTACATTGCTGATCTATTACGTTTTCAGAAAGTATATTTGTGCCAACTTATCAGAGCTTGAATTCATACATGTTAAGCCTATGGTGAAAATAAGTAATTAGACACATGTGTTGGAAGAATCGGAAATACTTCTCGATGGTCAAGGCTGCAATATATATCACGTGAGAGCACATTGTATCATGTGCTCATCCCGTTTTTTTTTCATATTGCGCAATGTGTAGTGTGTGCACAACCCGACAGACTCTTAGTCACAAAAAAGTCAGAGGCCATGGGGATTGGACGTAACTTGTCCAGTGAGAAAATTGCACAAGCTGTAGCCTTAGATAATTTCAATTACTGCCAAAAACATATTAAAAGAGTCCTCGGTTGCAGCAAGGGTACTCTACAAAAAATGTAACAAAATATACAGATAAACGGGACATATTAAAGATAAATTTGTCTGAGTCTGAGTCTGAGTCTGGTAGAGGGGACCCCGTGGCACAATTGCTCACAGAGACGCAGCTGGCACAAAGTGATTTGTAGACCAGAGGATCCAGGTTGTTCACTAGCCGCCAAGTAGTCCAGATATGAGCCTTGTATAGCCTATCTTGGCTCATGTGAAGAAAGAACGCAGTAGCAACCCTCCAACAACTTTACGAGCGCTCCGAATGGAGGTCCACCAGATCTGGAAAGAAATACCCAAGGACTCCCTGGAGCGACTATGTGAAGGAATGACCCATCGCGTCGATGCCTTAATGAGAAAAGGAATATAATCAACCAAATAATAAATGTTTCGGAAATTTTCTAATTCACAGACAAATTTGACATTTTTGGCAGTGCAGCAGTGATTTAAAAACAATATTTTAAAGAAATAATGATTATTCATAAAGTGGATGATAACAAAGTATCAAAAACACTTTTTACTGTTATTTTTGTTAGTAGGGGAGAACAAGTAAACGGAGATCCTGACTAAATGTTGGCAAAATGTTGAACCGGCGTCGTAGACGGTGGCCCAAAATTGAGCCAATATTAGGCAACATCTGCTGCTTGCTGAGTATTACAATCAAGTTTTCAGTCACGGAGTGTGGAAAATGAAATGAGCAACCTGATATTTCTCTGAGAAACCGAATCAGCAGATCAATTGGTTCAGCCCTACCCATCTTCTCCCTTAAAACGCTACATGACATCAAGTAACATTTCTCCTACTTGAAGTTGTGTCTCGCTACCGCGAACCACAACTCCAAGTCGGTAAACAAGACTCCCACATGTACAATTTTATTCAAAAATATATGTCAATTAAACAAATTCAATGGTCAATTCTCTTTCTATTTTTTTGTTACAAATAAAAACTACAAACTCCTAAAGACGCGATTAGCACTCTTGTGTTGCTGAATTGTCGTTAGCATTTCTTACTCTTTTTCATTCATTCACTGTTTTGCTTACGAAATTTCCAGCTTCAAAAGAAAAAAAGATCTAATTTGTTTTTAAATCGATTAACTGAATATTAACTACACAATCGGCTTGATTAATCTCATTAACATATTGTTTGGTTTGAAGCCGTATATATCGGGACGTAGCATGCCAAGGGTTACATGTGTGCTCATGGCATCTGCACTTTTCAGCACGGAGAAGGATCAATTTTAAATATTAATAAAAGCTAGGGTTTTGTAATAAGTTATTTTAAACTGATAATTTTGAGTGATATTGTGTTCGTGATTATTTAGTGACTGGAGCAATAATATAAGCACTATTCATGCCTCACGATAGCTAATTAAATGATTTTTACTACCAATTTAGACTTCAGAATCTGACTTCTAAAGTCGATCCCCGTAGCTATAACATATATATATTCAAATAAAGCAGAAAGAACAAACTAAGACATGTGTGAATTCAAATTGAAAAAAACCTTTGGTTTATACGAAAAATAGTTTAGCGTTTTACCCTTTAAGCTCCACGTCTCGTAAATACACAACATGGCATAATTAAAATAATTCTGAGCTTTACTTCGATCTATTATACATCGGCATTTTTTAATCATCCCATTTCCTCCACTTTGATGTCTGAATTGGACAATAATATAAACTCACAACGCAAGGTGGAGAAAACTGAGGGTAAATAACTAGTTGCTTGTAGTTAGAACAGTTTGGGAATATGAAACATATTAACATATTTGCAAGTGACATCTGCCAAGCACGCTACCCACAATATCGAATCTCTATGAGTTGATGGGAAAGAAACATTTTGTTATTTGAAAGCCAATATAAGTGATACAGCACACAGTCATGATTGCCACAAAATAGAAATCTTGGACGACGAATAACGTCACAGGTAATAGTAAACAGTCTGTAATTAAAACACACCACTACATTATTTGCTTTGTCCGATCACTACATTCTAAGCCAGGGATGGAGAGTTATTGTTGATCAAGTACAGTCAGGTGTGGCCGAGCTGTTTGATTATGGTGGATCCTCATTATGGTCGGATGTGTTATAAGTCAGCTAAAACCCTCGGAGTTCTACATTGTTAGCTGTCCGACTAGGTCTTTTCCACAGCTAATAATGTAGAACTCCTCGGCCTTTATCCTATAGGTAAACAGCAGACGTTAGCCAGCATTCCCCCAAGCATTAGGTCAACGTATCATGCTTGCTGAGCTCTACTGCCAGTTTAAAGGTGATCTATCACCCCTTATATGGTATGAATAATAATGTCCTTATATGGGGTGATTGTCTATCATGTGACCCTCTCAGAGGGTCACATGATAGCCAATCACCCCATATATGGGGGTGATTGTCTATCATGTGACCCTCTCAGAGGGTCACATGATGGACAATCACCCTATATAAGGAAACACTTGTGCCCCATCTTGTGGCAACTTCGATTTATTTGTCACAAAATTATTCATACTATATAAGGGATAATAGATCACATTTAACATTAAGAAAATAACACACACAGCACGCTCTGCTGTAATATCCGATTTCAATATGATAAACTCAGTCCGTTATCACAACAATTATATCCGCAATTAATAGTATTCTTTTTTCTATTAAAAAGTGTGCTTCTCAGATTTCTTGAATCCAAGCATCAATCAGATTATTCATGTTATTGAAACGACTGATCTGTTATTGATCTGAAATGCAAGCCGTGATTAACAAGCACAAAAAAAATACCACCGAGCAAAAATTTAATTAACTTCCATTATATTTACGTGTGATCACGGGGCTACACTGATATACCAATATAATATTAAAACAGGTCAATGCATCAGTCCGGTGTTGACCTATTGTTTTAATCATTGGTCCCAAACGAATCAAGTGTTGGCGGTTGATGACATAGCTAACATACATAGTTATATGCAGATATGAAAGGGTTTACCAGGGAATTCTAACTTATTATTATAAACATGATAATTTGCAGCAAATCTGATTTCCTATTCTATTGGTTTAAAATTCGCATCATTGCATAGAAAAGATAATCGGGTTCAGAAAACGTCTTTATGCCACGTCCTGTTTGTGGCTTGTAATTCGACCATTCACATCCGGGCATTTCAAATGACTAAACCCTGATTATCTGACCCTGCGATCTTCGAGATCATTCTATTTCAAATTTAATACACGGACAAAACAATAAAGTGAAAATTGAAATTACTTTATTCCAATAATCCTGATACTGATAGCTTATATATGGCTAAAGCCGTATTTTTGATTTGTGTCTGAGCCTCGACACGTGAGGTATATTATATTCAATCTAGAAATTGGTTGACCAGTGCAACAGTTTCAGATTACCTCTCCCCCTCCCCTGGCCCTTCTGCTTTCAAATCATTTACTTAATTGTAACTGTTGATATTAAAGATTTTTATTCAGTAGAATTTTGTAAACTTTATATTTAATTACAGTGCTGAGCGTCAAAAATGTCAAAAGGAGGGTTGTGCCATCCACAGACCAATAGCAATATAAGTCCAAAGTGCCATCTGATTCATCTCCTTATCCACTGCGTGCTCTCCGAGCCCAGTTTTGCCCATATGTGCACAAAGGTGACCTAAACTCCCATTCGCTCATTTTTTAAACATGAAAAGATGCTAGAAACTTGCTCGAATACCAGCAGGAAATTAATGCTGGAGTTAATTCTCAATTTGTATTTTGCATCCATAGAAAAATATTGAAAATCTATATTTTACAAATTCCTGTTGCATTCGGTGGCATTTAATCGGATAAAAAATGTACTAGAAAAACGTAGATATAGCAGTAGGAGACAGTTGGCCTAATTTGGGGCATGTTATATTATATCATTTTACCTGGCGTTACAGGGTTGGGCACAGAACAGAATAATATACCATTATAAGTTATACTGAAACAGTTGTTGTTTTTCTGGGTATATCCATGAAAATCACACATAATGATTTAAATCAATCAATCATTTATTCAGCTTGGCTGGCGGGACAAACAAATTCACGAAACGATTTTATTCATATTATTTTTTTAATTATTTTTTGACGAGCCATCTAGCTTTTAATATTATGAAACAGCTTCCGATATACTTATTAGTAATAATAATAATTTCCAAGCATTCACATGGGTATATCTATATGTTTATAAAGTGACCATTATAAGGTGGCATAAATGCCATATATTTAAGGGACAGTCTAAATGATCGATGTTGAACAACGAGACTTTAAACCCTTGTGACGTGATTTTACTTTGCCAGAAAACCATTTGACTTCCCATCGAAAACATGCTAAAAATAGATTACAACCAGACTTACCTATATCTATTATATCAGTCTTTTAAAGAAGCCAGACATTATTAGTCTGTAACCGGATCAATTGGATTCAACAATTACTAAAATTGATTTGTCTGAGTGAGAACTTTTCACAAGTGCCCAGACCGGGGAATCTAGAGATCCCTTGCTCAGCCGGCGTAAATCGTCTTAGCGGCTTCTGTGTTGGCATGGCTATTGTAGTAGGTTGTCACACTTGGTCTGCAAAGAGAGTGCTGCTCACATCACCTTCAGCTCCACGTTGATGAAATAATATATAATCATATATTCGATTTAAAACCACGGTTTAATTCGAATGAAAATAAGTCACCTCATTTGGTGATAATTATTTTGCCACTGGCTGTTATGATTTGATAACCAAAACTAAATATGTTTACGTTGTTAAATTGCGCATCCCTAATAGGCATAGCGGTATGGACATCAAATCGATGGGCAGATCCCTCTTATTCTGCTGGCATAGAAATAAATAATATTTAAGTGTACTGGCGGCATGGCTTCCTGGTTTATATGTGGTGAAGAAAGGTAGCCACACAATGAGCGTCTAATTGAATTTTTATTTGCGACAAGAAATACACAACCATCTCATACCAGCATAATACATTATCACCGGTATGGGTTCAAGTCAGAATACTGCCCTAGATGAAGTTATTTTGGAAGATTCTAGACTGTGAAATAACATACTTGGCAAAAATGAAACAGCCTACTATTATTTTGCTGAAATGTTTTACATTAGTGCCAATTTCACCCGGTGGACTCATCAATTACAGTTACGACTATAAAATGCTAAACTGCTGGAAGTTAATCTGAAACAAAAAAGACAAAAATGGAAAATTACACATAATGTAAATGTTAAGCCATCATATTTGCCGCTCTGATGGGAACATTATTTGTTCAACACACTGTAGAAACCTAAATGGATTGTCATTTTAAGTGGTCTATTACTGTTTGATATGTTTGTTCATTTGAAGCTGTGATTCCTGTAGTTGCCTGTATTAAAGGGACCCCTTGGGATGAGACGTTTTCAATTTTGTCAATTTTGAAAAACTAATTTATGTGAACCTATGTAGCCTACTGATCCTAACTAAAAATACAAAAGAATCAAAAAACAATTTCAAAGCACCGAAAAAGAGTGAAATAGTTATATTTCCAGGTCGTATATTGCCATGTAAACAAAACAAGTCAGCAATATACAGCACTTTACATCCCATATTCCCACGTCTTGGACGGTGAGATCAAAGCAATCGCCGCTAATTGGTGTCTTATAATCAGGACATGGGGGATACACCTGCAGCTCTGATTGTCTACCCAGCGCTGGCCGACGGCATCACCATGTGGCCCAATGCTGTGGGAACATTCAACCGTTCTTTAGCAATTGTTTAGGTATACAAAAAATTTGTTTGAGTTTTAAGCGGATTCATAGAAATGTTGATAAAAAATATTTTTTTAAATCATGATCTGGGGGATACACTTACTTCCTTATAAAACAAAAAACTAAAATTGATGTCATCCCAAGGAGCTGCTTTAAGTAAATTAGCAAAGCTTTACAATTCTATATTTGATGTTTAAAAGGCAATAATAGTATCTGTCATTTTCAAAATATTTATTTTCTAATGCGAAAATGATCTATGTGTTGATTTCATAATAGCTATGTTCCAGATTATATTAGCATACACAAAACAGTGAGCGTTGATTGGCGCATGAAAGTATATTCTAAATAACACTAAGCCAACAAACTAATGTATGTGTATGTATGTATGTGTATATAAACACATTTAGAATTTAATTTGCTCTTTATCTGTGGCATTGTGTCTCATAGATATTTGTTGTTTTACAAGTGCATTCTGATTTATGAATCTATCATAGATTGTTTTCTTTTCTCTTTGCCATCATGTCTCATGGATGGTTTATGTGTTACAGGTGCTTTATATGGCATTGTATGTCATGTTATCATGTTTCATGAATGGTTTATGTGTTACAGGTGGTGTGTACAAAATTGTATATCATTTTATCAAGTGGCATGATGGTAATGGTGTATGAGTTACAGGTACTCTGTACAGCGTTGTATGTCATTTTATCATGTCTCATGGATGGTTTATGTGTTACAGGTGCTGTGTACAGCGTGGTGTGTCATTTTATCATGTCTCATGGCTGGTTTATGTGTTACAGGTGCTCTGTACAGCCTGTTGTGTCATTTATCATGTCTCATGAATGGTTTATGTGTTCCAGGTGCTCTGTACAGCGTGGTCCTCTGTCGCTGCAGGCGAGCCAGCGCAGTAGAGGAGGGCTCCGGTAGCGGAGATGACAAGACCAACTGTGCCCAGGAGGACACGGTCACCTACCGTTTCCACGTGGCGTTCCATGGTCCCTGCATAGCCTGCATCAAACCACCACCCAAACCCAGACCCACCGCTCCCATAACAGAGGACGTAGAACTCACAGATCGAGGGGAACGCTTTCTGTCTGCCAGTTCACAGTGATTATATTTATTTGTTCATCCTAAGGGTATACCACTTATATATCTTGACAGCTGTGGATTTTACACAAGAAGTTTTACAAATGATTCCTGGCCTGACATGGGATCATTTGATTCACACCGGGATCATTTGATCCCTGAGCGGATACAAGGGATCAAACGGCCTCCGACTTAAATGGTACAGAAAGAAACATTTCTCAACCAACGCCACAGCGTTACTACTAATAACAGAAAATTATCTTAAATAATTGTAATTGTCGCACAGGACTCAGTAGACAGTGCGTAATTGGACATTGACGCCCTGTTGGTTATATGCGTCCTGCTCTACTTAATAATGACGTGTTTGAGTATGTGGCGGTACCCTCTATAGATACTACTATGAAGTGAAACGTGTAAACTCAAGAGCAACTATATTTTCATTTTTTGCATAATATGCCTTAGTTATGTATATATATGTGTAAGCTTGCAGAACTTGTATATTTTCATCACACATGAATGAACGTTAAATGTTTCAATGATGAATAACTAGAAATACATGATACATTCTCATAATTTTCTACGCCAAAGTAGGTTATGTTTTTTGTCGCATTAGCTTATTATTTTGTCTGTAAGCAGGATTACGTATAAAGTAATGAACGGATTTTCGTGAATCTTTTACCGGCGGTGTGTCTTGGGCCATCCATTGAATAAAGTGCATATTTTTACATCCTACCTACCACGCTATACATCGCAGCGTTCAGCGTAGCTGTTTGTTGTACTTTATCCAAATGCTGACACTCTCTGTATATAAGCACACAATCTGAGTTGAAATTAAAATCTTCATTGTTGCATATTATTATATACTAAAGTTTGATTTTAACCCTTTAAGTGCTAATGACGTTTATAGTCGTTTTCTGTTCTTTTATGTGTCGTTCAAACAACCTAATTTGACTGAGAAATGAACACTGCTTTTGTTTTGTTGTTGGTATATACATGAATTCTGCTTGTGTATATATTGTAAATTTTTACTAGCTTGAGATTGTGAGTCGCGGTAGCGAAACAAAATTTCAAGTGTGTAAAAAAATCCATTATATAATTTAGCGCCTTAACCCTTACGATGCGGGGACTTTAGTCGTCAGAATCTGAGATTCCGCACTGTAAGAATAAAAAATATTTATACTGGCAGTAGACCCATAACTTAGGTATTCAAATGAATCAGAAAGAGCTAAGTAAGACATTTATGGTGATTTTAATTGAACAAACCCTTTGGTTGCGAAGTTTTTGTACAAATTACTTCAGCGCTTTAAGGGTTGCGAGTTCGAATCCCGCCACTGCCAATTGACTGGACATATACCGCATCAACTGATGCCTGGTCCACTAATACCGCCCTAGATAATGCCGGGACAGGGCTGATAATAAGGTGTCCCATGATAATTATGTATAGCATGTGTGGTTGTTTCTGTACTACATTATTAAAGTAAATATAACTTTATGTAAAAGGCGGTTACAATCAAAGCATATTTAAATATATGTGTCATTATTTTTCATACCGCTGTAACATAAAAATTAAAAAAACACAAGTGAGATGTATTCAATACATTATCAGATACAGCGCTCTGATCTCAAGCGACAGATATTATTTATTATTATTCACGTCATTTGTTGTATATGTGGTTATTCTGCTATCATTGGTGTCCATGTCATATGTTATATATTGATGATGCTAAACCTTTATGCTCTATGTTTAACTATATTTAGAATGTAAGGGGTAAACGTCACAATTCAGTCAAGTTTTGTACTTTTACACATTGATCACAAGTTATGAACGGGTAATTGTGCGTTGAGCCAGTGTTGATTTGGTGTTGAGTAAACGTCGCAGACGGTGAGCCAACATTAAATCAACGCAGACCCAACAAATATCAGTAATAATTAGGATAATATTATGAACATAATGTGTCCTTCAATATATAGTTGTTTTTTGAATTAAATCTATAAGTTCATATTTTATCAAATGCAAAGTAACAGATTATAAACTTAATATAGATCATGTTTTTTTCTTATTGTGACTATATTGTATATGTGACCAAAATAAGAACACTTTTATAATTTTTGATTGTCTAATGCGTCTTACTGAACTTGGTGACTTCATATTTTTCATCAAACGTCAATATAATAACGGGTGATACTTTACATAAGTCATGTTGTGTACACTGTTGATTTTTTTAATAATGTGGCTAAACTGATAACAATGTAATTCTCCAATGTTTTCACAGGACTTGATATTTGAGACAAGAGGTCTATCCCAGAGATCTCAGGTGAAATACAATCTGTGAAAAAACACGGTACATTTCATCTAAATAAAGAAATTCTGAGTTTGCATTGAATATGAATCAAAACGAAAAGATTTCCTGCTGGCAATGTTCCGGATCTCTTCTCCGGAGAGTAGTGCATTACCATGTCCTCAGTCGTATCCCCAGAAAATGGTAGAGTATCATTAAGAATGTCTTCGATCACACCTCCGAAAATAGTGGAGTACCATTCAAAAAGTCCTTGATATATTCTCCACAAAATAGTAGAGTACCGTACCAATAAGAAACTCAGTTTCATCTCCTGAAAATAGTAGAATAACTTTACCGTTAAAAATATCCACAATCTAGAAAACAGTAGAGTATCATTAGGAATGTCCTCAGTCACATCTCCAGAAAGGAATACGCTTACTGCTTATTCTGTAGAGTAGTTTGTGTATGACAAAACACAAGAAAAATGAATGGTACGTGAATGACGGCATAGACCGGCAGATTATCCACTGGTAATAACGCTATAACGAGTTGTTCTCCGCAAATCGAGAAACGATGTAAGCAGTTACTGTCTTGTGGATATATACGGGAAATATTTGCAGATATTATAGAGCCTATTTCAGTTATATCAGATATACCAAAAAAGTACCGCTACTGCAATGTTAATGCAAATTTAAGCCGAAAATGTTCAAAAATATTATTTATTTTGTATCTAGTCGTGTAAATATATTTTTTTTGTATATCACGAAATTGTGGAGTTTGTGAAAGCCTATATTTTGTGAGTAAATCCAAGTGGCGATAATTTTGTGCTTAATTTTGTGTACATAAAGTTGGACAGTTCTACATCACATTACAATCAAATACGTACTTTTGTGTTTATATGCAGACGAGTACATTGTGAATTATGTATCACTTCTTTGTTGAATGTATATAAACTGCTGGTCTCACACGTTGGTCTGTTATTTGTCTTTATTCCTTAATGTCACGTTTATGAACAACATCTTTAACCTACAATGTAATTAAAGTAAAATATGTTTATACAAAGTTTTGTCACGTTCCATTTAATGCATTTAAATCAGTTCATGTTTAACCCATTAAAGCCCAACTTTTTTAAACATAACCTCCGAGCCGAAAATGTAGCACATTGCTACGATTAGGCCATTAATACGTACTATTTTCAATTAAAAAAAAAAAAAAAAATGTTAAAATGGTTTCTGGGACTGGCAAAATTTTTTGCCAGTGGGCTTTAGAGGGGTCAATGAAATGTGTTTAATGTGACCAGCACTGCTAATTACTCCCACGAGGCGTATCATATATAAATGTATTTGATTTCATACTGAGACTAGGGGAAGATTTGCTAGATGTTTCTAGACCCGTAATGCAGTTTTACGTGATGCATGTTTATCATAGAGACCACGAGTTGAAACTGAGCCTTATTGGTTTCTCACAGATGAACTGCTTTGTGCCATGTTTACCAAAATAATCATGGTATCATGGTTTCGTCAATGCTGATATTCTCAGCCACATCTAGCTGTTCGAAAGCTCTTATATCTGTCACTTAACAAGACAAATTAAAGATCACTTACGATATCATCAAACCTGTTCCGCCTCAGAGAATTGTGAATATCAGCTGATTCTGACCAATAAAGCTGTCGATATGGTAGTCGGCTGTACCCAGAGAGCATCTTTCCTTGGCCAGTCTCATGCGCTTGCTACCGCAGGAGCCTGGCCGTATCGAGTACGATATCTGTCTATGTGGGCATCTTGGGTGTGTGTCTGAGATTTAAACCTTACTGGATGTTTCAGATTTATTTAAGGGTCACGAAGAAATGACCTCTTGTTCAGCTCTCATGCTTAGTTACCTGTTCCCGTTGCTAGATGTATTATATAGACATGTTGGGAATCTCACATTTTAGGTGTACCGAACTCCCTCATGGCGGCCGGTAATCATATACTGACCGCAATCAGGGAGTTTAAGTACACATTAGCGTGAGATTTCGAGCTTGTCTATATATATCATACCAACGGAAACAAGCAAGCTTTGCTCCCAGGGAGCTGTCAACAGTTGGTCAAGCGCTGTCTGATTGGCCAGTCTTGAGACGCGCGACATTCAAGGTATATCTCTATTTAAAATCGTTGGACGCTAGGTTGATAGACCAAGGTATCGTCCTGCGGGCTCGTGGGTAAGATAACTTGTTAGGGAAGATGCCAGAGAGAAGCATGACACCTAACATGTTAGAGCCTCAATATTATCTATACCGATGCTTCTTCCCTTTTGCTGAGTATACAGATTGCACTCCCTCCGCATGATATCAATCAGATTGTGAGGGAATATTGAGAGAAATATGGTTCCAGGAGATTTTGCATTATCTTTGTTTAAATCTAGGACACTTTATACATATCTTAATGACATCGTCTACTTCTTAGCTTTCTAAGCTGTTTCACAGTAGTTGGATCATCCCTCGCAGCGTATTCAAACATGGAGAGGATATCATTCATCATATATCATACACATATCCATCAAAGACACCATAAGTGCCTACTGGCAAATTTTCTTGCCAGTACCTACATTTTCAAATGCAATGTCTTACTAGTATATGTAATTTAGCCGACAAACAATTATTATTAGAAAAGGATGAGGAATGTGCCCAACATATTAGCATGCTCGGGGATTTAGTACCAAACAGTCTACATAATAAACATAATGTATTTCGTTTCATCATTTTACAGAATGGTTTATTACTACAGACTATAATACCATGCATTATCCCACTGGCAAATTTTTTTGCCATGTAAATTATTAGTCTTTTTATGCACAGTTATGAATCCTTTTTCAGCATTACAATTACATGGCGAAAATCACCACACATGACAGTTTCTTTATGAATATTGACCTACATGTTGAGAGATATGTAATAAACTACTTATTGGTCTCTTCCACGACCAAAAAGTAGCATTCTGGAATTACTATTTTCCTGACAAACGTAAGCGTTGTTAAACGTTGATATCAACTATCGATTGCACAAAATGTACATTACCAACACGACAAAAGAGTTTACAACGGGTTCAAGTCATGTAGTTTTTTAAATATTTTTTTTTTATGGCGACGTCACACAAAAACATCACTGGCAAAAAAACTTGCCAGTGGGCTTTAATGGGTTAATCGTCACCCATGAAATTCATGTAAGGCTTGAATAAACTATTTAATTGTAATCTATATCATGCCACGGTTTAAACAATTCTTGAAATAATGTTCACAAAAATATACTTAGCCAATAGCGCGTTAAATTATAATATTAAAATGGTCACTTACTGGGTCGCGGCACTAAAAATTAAAATAACTTACATTTGTTGAATTTAAATCCAAGTCCAAATATGCTAATTTATGAAATTTCTTGCTCATTTCACATTCAAATTGTCCTGGGTGAATGAACAAAGAGAAAGGCTAAAACGTGATTAGCACATTAAACATGCGTCTTTAGACGTCAGAATCTCACGTCTGATTCCGACGTATAAAGGCGGGACCCGAACTAAAAGAATAAAAACATTTAAATTTGCCATACATCCATAATATTCAAATGAATCGGAATGAGCTGACTAACAAATGAAGATTTCAAATTGAAAACACACCTTTGGACTTCATGGTTGACATAAATATATTTTATCATTTTATCAGGGTTAAAGGTGAACAGCTTCATTAACCCTCTAAGGGTCAAAGGTGAACAGCTTCATTAACCCTCTAAGGGTTAAAGGTGAACAGCTTCATTAACCCTCTAAGGGTCAAAGGTGAACAGCTTCATCAACCCTCTAAGGGTTAAAGGTGAACAGCGTTATTAACCCTCTAAGGGTTAAAGGTCAACAGCTTCATTAACCCTCTAAGGTTAAAGGTGAACAGCTTCATTAACCCTCTAAGGGTTAAAGGTGAACAGCTTCATTAACCCTCTAAGGGTTAAAGGTGAACAGCTTCATTAACCCTCTAAGGGTTAAAGGTGAACAGTTTTATCAACCCTCTAAGGGTTAAAGGTGAACAGCTTCATTAACCCTCTAAGGGTTAAAGGTCAACAGCTTCCTTAACCCTCTAAATGTTAAAGGTGAACAGCTTTATCAACCCTCTAAGGGTTAAAGGTGAACAGCTTCATTAACCCTCTAAGGGTTAAAGGTCAACAGCCACATTAACCCTCTAAGGGTTAAAGGTGAACAGCTTCATTAACCCTCTAAGGGTTAAAGGTGAACAGCCTCATTAACCATCTAAGGGTTAAAGGTCAACAGCTTCATTAACCCTCTAAGGGTTAAAGGTAACAGCTTCATTAACCCTCTAAGGGTTAAAGGTGAACAGCTTCATTAACCCTCTAAGGGTTAAAGGTGAACAGCTTCATTAACCCTCTAAGGGTTAAAGGTGAACAGCTTTATCAACCCTCTAAGGGTTAAAGGTGAACAGCTTCACTAACCCTCTAAGGGTTAAAGGTCAACAGCTTCAATAACCCTCTAAGGGTTAAAGGTAACAGCTTCATTAACCCTCTAAGGGTTAAAGGTGAACAGCTTCATTAACCCTCTAAGGGTTAAAGGTCAACAGCTTCATTAACCTTCTAAGGGTTAAAGGTGAACAGCTTCATTAACCCTCTAAGGGTTAAAGGTAACAGCTTCATTAACCCTCTAAGGGTTAAAGGTGAACAGCTTCATTAACCCTCTAAGGGTTAAAGGTGAACAGCTTCATTAACCCTCTAAGGGTTAAAGGTCAACAGCTTCATTAACCCTCTAAGGGTTAAAGGTGAACAGCTTCATTAACCCTCTAAGGGTTAAAGGTAACAGCTTCATTAACCCTCTAAGGGTTAAAGGTGAACAGCTTCATTAACCCTCTAAGGGTTAAAGGTGAACAGCTTCATAAACCCTCTAAGGGTTAAAGGTAACAGCTTTATTAACCCTTTAAGGGTTAAAGGGGAACAGCTTCATTAACCCTCTAAGGGTTAAAGGTCAACAGCTTCATTACCCTCTAAGGGTTAAAGGTGAACAGCTTCATTAACCCTGTAAGGGTTAAAGGTCAACAGCTTCATTAACCCTCTAAGGGCTAAAGGTCAACAGCTTCATTAACCCTCTAAGGGTTAAAGGTGAACAGCTTCATTAACCCTCTAAGGGTTAAAGGTGAACAGCTTTATTAACCCTCTAAGGGTTAAAGGTGACAGCTGCATTAACCCTCTAAGGGTTAAAGGTAACAGCTTTATTAACCCTCTAAAGGTTAAAGGTCAACAGCTTCATTAACCCTCTTCGTATTGAGTATTGAATCTCATTTTTTTTTAGCTTGAGATGTACATGATTGCTATCGCATTCCCATCTGAAGGTGGATAGACGGACAGACAGTGTTTTGGTTGATGGTGTTTTGTGGGTTAATAAATAGTCCGTAGAAGGTTAATAAATGGTGCTTAGATGAGTGAGTGGTGCCCATTGCGTTAACAAATAGTGCTTAGATGAGTGATGATTTGTGCTTAGAGGATTATTAAATTGTGTGCAGAGGGTTAATGAATGGTGTTTACAGGGGTAATGAATGGTGCTTAGAGGGTTAATGAATGGTACTCAGAAGGTTAATGAATGGTGCTTAGATGGTTAATAAATGGTACTCAGATGGTTAATGAATGGTGCTTAGATGGTTAATGAATGGTGCTTAGATGGTTAATGAATGGTGCTTAGATGGTAAATGAATGGTGTTTAGATGGTAAATGAATGGTAGCCTACTTAGATGGTTAACGAATGGTGCTTAAATGTTGAATGAATTGTGCTTAGATGAGTGGTGAGTGGTGCTTAGAGGGATATTAAATGGTGCTCAGAGGGTTAATGAGTGGAGCTTGAAGGGTTAATGAATTGTGCTTATAATGTTGATGAATAGTTGATGAATTGTGCATAGGGTTAATGAATTTTACTTAGAAGGTTAATGTATGGTTCTTAGAGGGTTAATAAATGGTGCTTATAGTGTTAATGAAGTGTGCTATGAAATTTAAGAAATAGTGCTTAGGGTTAATGAATTTTACTTAGAGGGTTAATGTATGGTTTTTAGAGGGTTAATGAATGGTGCTTATAGTGTTAATGAATGGTGCTATGAGATTAATAAATAGTGCTTAGGGTTAATGAATTTTACTTAGAGTGTTAATGAATGATGGTCCGAGGGTTAATGAATGGTGCTTAGAGTGTTAATGAATGGTGCTTAGATGGTTAATGAATGACGCTTAGAGAGTTAATGAATGATGCCCAAAGAGTTAGTGAATGGTGCTTAGAGTGTTAATGAATGGTGCCTAGAAGAATATTGAATGGTGCTTATAGGTTTAATGAATAGTGCTTAGAGGGTTGATGAATGGTGCTTAGAGGGTTAATGAATGGTGCTTAGAGGGTTAATGAATGGTGCCCACAGTGTTAATGAATGGTGCTTAAAGGGTTAGTAAATGGTGCTTAGAGGGCTATTGAATGGCGCTTAGAGGGTTAATGAATGGTGCTGATTGTGTTATTGAATGGTGCTTAGAGGGTTGATGAATGGTGCTTAGAGGGTTAATGAATAGTGTTTAGAGGGTATATGAATGGTGCTTAGAGGGTTAATGAATGGTGCTTAGATGGTTAATAAATGGTGTTTAGAGGATTAACACTTGTCGCCATTTTCCACCGTCGTATTTGTTATCCCTCCTTTTCAAAACCAATATTTCACAGTATGATATGCACCGTAATATTCTGTGATTTTGTGTTTTACTATGATAGATTACCAATTCTCCACAGTAATATTAATCAATTTCACTGGAAATCAAGCAATTATAAGCATGACTAATAAACATTTCGCTCACAATATGACCGTCATCACGTCCTCTCGTATCGTGTTTGTTGGTTCGTTCAGTTGCGACGCCGGGTCGAAAGTAGTCAACGTATGTATTTGCATGAAACGCTTCCAATAGGTTGGTAAAAATGTAATTGCACAATGGCCACCCTCTGGGCCCAGGCCCGTCCTAATGGAGCACATACCATCTCCTTGCATATGAAAGGGTGTATCTGACACTTTGTGAAGTGGCAGATACACCCTTTCATATCGAAGGGGAAAAATTGCGCACACAAATTCAGACTAAAAATAGAGGGGCGGGTGTGATCCACGGGTAATATTATCTATCAGAACAATTGGTGATATATAATCTTCATCTCTCAGTAAGATTGAATGCACGACGTTTGAGTAGAAAGAGCAGTCATGATTCCTGTTATTTGTTCTGTCTTGGTCGTTTAGGATTGTGGAGGATGATACATTATACTAATAGCTCAACAAAAAAGTTTTCTAATAGGAGGAAGAAACAATGAGATTAATTACATGAATACAGTGACCTTCGTCTCGTATTAAGTAGCAAAAAATAAAAGGAACTGAAGAAGTTTAATTAATGATTCTTTAAATCTGTAATGATTATAATGATTATAAACCGCATTCTCCATACATCTAACTACTTTACTATGTGTGCTAATGCAGCAGTATTTTTTACAACCGCATTCCTAATATATTTTAAAGCTACTAATACCATGTGTATGGATTTTTGCATTCAACAGGCTCTTCTGTTTCATCCATACATTTGCAGAATTTAGAGCAACTGACAGATTGTTTCCTAAAGTTACACCATTTAGAAGCATAGTGCTGGCAGTTGCAGACTGCAGTCATGTTCTCGGGAAGTTGAGTGATTTTATTTATGGCAAAAGCAGGTCATCTTCCATTATATATCCAAAAAATAAATCCAGAATTGAGCATATTTGACAACGAGGATAAAAGCTTCTGGAAATATGAGCTAGTAGAGCACTTTTTGAGAGTGGTAAGGATGGTATGTTTGGTGTGATGGTATAGCCATGATCTCAGCTTGTTTATGTCAGTTATAGCTGCTTGTTTTTTGAGGTTCCATTTTCTGATACATGCTGTTTGAGTGTATCATACATGAGTACTTGTAGTTTTGTTTTGTTATTGTTTAGTGGCCAGAAGTGCTCCATGTCTTTAGATATTGATGTGTGCATTTTCACTTCCTCTAGCCAAATAGGGGGTTTCTCAGCATCTGTTCTGCGCATTATTGTCTTTTATTGAGCCATCTTTAGGGGAATCAAATACATAGTCTCTTCGGTTAGCCTGAGGAGAAATCACATTTTTGTGTTCACTCCTTCCAGTCAGCTCTCCAAAAGTTGATGTACCTTCAAGCTGGGCGGGGGCCCTAGGGTAGTGGTTAGCACCGCTGCCTTTCAATCTAGAGTTCGGGGTTCAGTTCCCGGTCTCGGCGGTTTGAAAGAGACAAAAATGTTTCTTCTCCATCCACGTGTGTAACTCAGTATTGTGGGGAGCCTCCGTGCCCGAGAGGTAGCATGCTCGGCCTCAGACCGCCAGGGTTCGAATTTCGAATCCTGTGTCTGGAGGACAGTGTCATCTCATTCATCTCTCCATCCTCAGGAGGTGCTCCTGGCCCAGTTTAGCCTATGTGTGCACAAAGGTGGCCTAAAGCACGATTCATTTTTATCTTTTAAGCTGGCGTCCCTCATATGGGCCATAACGTCTACTAAGTATGTGCTATTTCTGTGATCACAACCAAGCCAAAAAAAGTTATGAAAAAAACTAGCCTTTCCGCCAATGCTTCCTTATCCAGTCACTTGGCATAGTACTGAATACACATATCTTGTTAATTTTAAGAAGACTAAGGAAAACTTAATCAAAATGTCCTTCCTATTGGATGTGATGAGGGTGTGTATGCTATATTGCACGTGAAATTATCATGGCTCGCCCTGAAGAGTTCAAAGGCATTGTTCAAGTGCTAGGATCTTTTTATCTCATTTAAGTTGTACCAGGGTGCATTGGGAAATATCTTGCTAGGGGTGGTGCGGACACTATTATGGTAGAAAGTGATGTGTTTGGATCTAATGTAGTAAACTCTGTCATGAATGGGAGCCATTACGTTCGGTCTGTTCTCCTTCTATGAGGCCATGAGAAAGCTACAGTGGGAGTCTTTCTTCGCACAGAACGAATATACCCAATATACAATCAGCATAGAGGTCATCAAAAGTTTGAAGGAAGCTGTTGTAGAAAAAGACAAAATGGCCTCATCAACCGAGATAGAAGACTGGATGGAGAAGTGTGAACCGACAGGATCTCCCGAGCAAACCTCAAGACCATGAAGTACCATAAAACAAACCATTTTATAAAATACACAACAAAGAAGTCCACCAAGAAAGAGTGGTGCTAATCAGAAAATAGTATACATAGCCAAGTCAAGAGGATACACAATAGAGGAGCTGCTAGCATATGCTATAACGGGAAGTAGTCCACTGCTTGGTGACGACAGGTTCATGCAAAAATCCACGAAAAGTGAGCTAGTGCATGAACTAGAGAAACATTCCCAGAAGACTACACAGGGCCCATTTCTTCTGGACAGATGGCCACCACATACCTAGTAGACGTTATGCTGTATTATTGGAGGGAGCTTCAGAGAAAAGGTTTCAATGAGCTATGGTTTCAGGCTATAGGACGTTAATTACATCCCGATCAATAAATTAGCCTTAAGGTTGGGTCCTGATTTCTACAAAGTAATACCAGCTGTGCATGCTCTGACTTGCTGTGATTATAGCAGTAAAGCCGGTATAAAAGCAGCTGCCCTTAAAGCCAACCCTGTTGTGTATCTGAAGGCTTTCGGATCCTTGACCCCAATGTATGATTTCAAAGCACAGGTTCAAAATGCTGAATCTTACGTGTGTCAAATCTTCAAGAAACAAACAGCTATAACTGACATAAACAAGCTGAGATCATGACTATACCATCACACTAAACATCCCACCCTCAACTCTTTACCACACTCAATAGGTGCTCTACTAGCTCATATTTCCAGAAGCTTTTATTATTCGTTATCAAATGTGCTCAATTCTTGATGAAGTTAAAGCCAACCTGGAACTACTGATTTTGGATATATAATGGAAGATGACCTGCTTTTGTCATCAAATAAAATCACTCAACTTCCCGAGAACACGACTGCAGTTTGCAATTGCCGACACTGTGCTACTACACTCTGTAATTGTAGGTAACTATCTGTTGCCCAATTTCTGCAAATGTATGGATGAAACAGAAGAGCCTGTTGAATGCAAAAATCTATACACATAGTATTAGTAGCTTTAAAAGATATTAGGAATGCGGTTGTAAAAAATACTGCTGCATTAACACACATAGTTAAGTAGTTAGATGTATTGGGAATGTGGTTGTAAAAATTACTGCTGCACTAGCACACGTAGTAATGTAGTTAAATGTATTGGGAATGCGATTGTAAAAATACTCCTGCAATAGTACACATAGTAATGTAGTCTAAGCTATAGTGAATGAGGTTATATTGCTGTGATTATAGCAGCAATATAACCTTATTATTATAGGAATTACTGCTGCACTAGCACACATAGTAATGTAGGTATTATTATAATTACTGATGTCGTAATACGATCGAATGTTTTACCAGCGTATTGATATAACGTCTGGTTAATAAAAGCACAAAATGTGAATATATGTTGCTCCTCATTATCTAACCCAAACATCAACATAGCCGCAGATATAGCATAAACTCAAACACATATTAAATTGTATCATATACATGCATAACAGTATGTTATATCATATCAAATAAGGAAAATACCATTATGAGTAGTTTTACTAATTTAGGCGGCTGGGGTCACTCACATGATGACTGAGAAAACAAGAAATAGGTTAGAAGATTCAAATTTATTTGAAATAAAGCTAGGATAATAGGTTCAGTTTTAAAATTATTTTGCTTGGTGTTGAATCTTATATTTTGTTGTGAAAAAAATGATTAATGACTTAGTGGAATGAAAAATAAAGTTGAAATTGGACCCAACATGTCACTCTCAATGCCATATTATGACACACCAAAATGATCATCGCGTTGCCCCGGTCATTTTGGTAACATTTGTATGATTTGGGGCATTCTGTCCCACGTAACCACATAATATGTGATTTTATCCGAGTCGCGAATGCCAAAAACACAAATAAGGCAATTCCTCAAAATTTGACAAGACCCCGGCTTGGGCACCGAGCTTAAAATATGTGTCAAGGGGTATAGAACAATAATCAAAGATAACATTGAGGGTACCTTTCATGGTCAATTCCAACCCATCAGCTGGTGGATTACATCAATGAATTGGTCCAGTGACCAGGGGTAAAATGTAAAGTCGATATCAGACTATAAACATGCAGCTTTATCTTTAACATTTTGGGGGGAGCGCTACGTGATCCACTACAGACTCATTTACACTCAAAAGACAGTTGGATCATGACTAATTAGACAGGAAATGGGCGCACAATCCTTATTCAGCAACTACACGTTTTGTCTTGTGCAGGGCTGATAATCAATGTGTTCTGATGGTTAATATGATGACCTTATAGTTTAAACACTAGTCCTGACAGACCCGCATAGGTCTATATACCTGTATACGGTCTGATTGTCAATTAGATGACATTATAGTTCTAACACTAGTCCGCATAGACCTGCAGTTTCAAGAATGTTTAAAATCAAATGAAATGCCCCTAAGAATGATCAAAATGTGTCTGGTAGATTTTCAGCTCCTCAAATAATTAAATGTCAGCGATGTCTATTTTTCACAATTTTTTTTCGTTATTTGGAGCTTAAAAGTGCGTCTGTAATTTCAGCTTGAAGTAAACAATAGAAACAAATTATTCAGCAAAGATAAATGTTAATTGCTAGAATATCTCAGCTGATTGATGCGTATGTAGGTCAATTAAAGGTCGCCAGACAAAAGTAATTCGTGTCATGTTTCTTCTTATGACCTATATCAATAGACCTATATATAGTTTGAAAGTGCATCTTAGAAAAACTGGAGTTAGCGAATGGATATCTGCAGTAGAGTGTGCTGTGTTGCTTATGATATTGTGTACTATAAGGCACCTTTGAAGTTACCCGATAAACACGGGAAAGACTTAGTTCCGTCACAAAATTGTCACACTGGTCACTATTTGAATGCATAAATGTATAAACACGAAGCCCTAATCTCAAGCCATTAAAATATATTTTGCGTGAAGCTTATTGTGAGTGGTAAATGGCTTTGACCTTGTCCCTGGACACTATGTCAAGCTTACATAATTCCGAGTTTCTCATTTTCATAAAGGCATCTGCATGGCAAATATGAAAACTCTGCTCAAATATATCAAATCTGAAAGGAATTTGTAAAGCTATGTGCAGTGCCTATGATAATGACCCATGGTCAAATTGAAAAAGTGGGCAATTGAAAAAAATCCCAGACATAAATCATATACGTAGGCTCCTCTAATATGACCTAATATATCTCAAATCAAAGCTCAGCATGTTTGATATTTTAAATTAAATCATATTTTCTCTCAGCTGTGTGGCGAATGTCTACACATCTAAGGGTTAGAATCATGCTTGGCTTATTAGAGTGATAAAGCTGACAATAAATCAGCTCCTAATAACAACTAATCCCTTCTTTTATTTATAAGGCGCGCTGAGTAATGGTTGAAAAACACATGCCATGGAGTACGAGCAATAAACATAGGAAAGCACTAACGAGATCGTCCTTTTTCAGTCCTAACAACAAAAGCCATCTCAGTCAACACGAGACGTTTGCCCGATGTTGGTTCAATGCTGGGCCGTCATCGCAGACGGCGGGCCAGCATTGAATCAACATTGGGTATAGCTCTCGTGTTTTCTGTGACACCAAGAGCCGCTTTAGTGCTAGGAACAACGTCATTTTTAGCAAAAGCAAATCATAGTCAATCATGGTAAATAGTATTGTGAATGTTTAAATATAGTAAGAAGTAAGACAATCAAGCTAAGGATGTTTTGGCATGAAAAACTTTTAAAAATAAAATTAATCAACCCTGGTTGAAAGAAAGGACATTTATTCATAGGCAATGTATTACAAGACAAGAAATGATTTCTGAGTTTGAAGTCTGTACATTTTTCGCGCGACGTAAGACGGTGATTGTCAAATGTCAGCTAAAAGGCTTCTAGTTTTTCCACTTTATGTCCGTGTATTTTAGCGCGACGTAATACGATGATTGTCAACTAAAAACCTTCTAGTCTTAAATCTGTGTGTTTTTAGTCCATGTAAGACAGTGATAGTCATGCAAATTGACGTCTTTTTTTTTGAGGAATACAAATGGGATACCCGATGTTATATTCACACAAAAGATAGTTTCTTCATACACAAAACCTAAGAGATGTTCAGTAAGGTTTTGAAGCTGCTCCCGGCGCTGTTACATTCAACTAGTAGATGGTTTATCCATTGAGGCATCAGCTATAGCGTAATATCATGTGTATAATGTAAAATACAGAGAATACTTTTTTTTTCTCATTAGTACGGTTTCAATGCGTGACAAATATCTGCGAATCTCTGTGAAGTGAAGAAACAACGATTTTACGTATATAAATATAGAAATAAACCTTGAATTTGTTAAATTGGCATAATTATGTTTGGATTTAAAACTATAACGTATTTTATTTATAATGCCTACTATGAGTAAGATAAAAAATGTATGAGTCAGTCTTCATGGGTAGGACTGTACTATGTTTACAGTAAGCCTATGTGCATACAAAGTACGCTCATTTTTAACTTTATTTCTAAATTTTCTTCACAGTCATTGCTCTGAAAGTACGATGTCTTATTGTGGGGTCATCAACGTAAAAGAACACTGCGTGGATGGCATGGTGGACAGCCAGCCAAGAATGCACCTCTCACAACAGACTATTATGACTGACGCCTCAGTCCGTCCAACAGGCCACAAACGAGATAACATAGCCCTTGACAAATTCACTTAGCTCCTGTCTCAAGGCAGACTAATCCTTATACATTGTGGATCTAATCCGGATGACCTTCAGACAGTTATTGACAGGTCCAATTTTGAAACATGACGTTTGTCATTCTCAGCTCTGTGATTTCAATCTTTTATCCACGTGTTTGGCTGACGTTAAGTCTTTAATCCTTATCCTGCTAAATCAAATAATTTCAATTTTCACCCACTTCAAGAGGCCTAATGATGTGTCTCGCTACCGCGACCCACAACTGCGAGTGGCTGAAAATTACTCATATTTGTTTACTTTGAGCACAAATATTGAGCACAAATCTTGATGATTAGACACACATTTCCTCCCCAATACCCAATGACAGTGATTTTGTCGACTAAAAAAACAGACTAAAATGACAATTGACGTGATCAGCAGGCTGAGGGTTAAGTCCTAATCATGGCTATAACCGTTTACAGACTTTTATTTGTTATTCGATCAAGGCGAATTCGCTGGTATTTTGTGCGCTTAGCTTCTTGTGACATCAAATCCACATGAGTTATTTCTCTAATTATCCTCATACCTGGCATCTAGTGGACTGTTAAGTGCTCATTTAGGGTTGAACCTTGCACTTGGGGTTAAAAGCGTGACATTTTTACTAAGTGGACAGTAGTATCGTGGGATCATTTTCTGATATAGAACACCTGTTTGGGTCATCAGTGGAGCCTGCCATAAAGGCAAATGTACCTCCCCCCCCCCCCAGATGTTTTTGGGTGATAAATGGCTAACTTCATTGTTCTATGTCATGTCAATGCAACAATGTTCATAGTGATGAATATATTCTTTAAAAAATAACTACAAATATATCATCATTTACATTTAATATAACTTATCAATCACGACTTTGTTCCAGAAAATAATCCCATGTGCTGCCATTGAATCATGACGCACACTAAACTTACCCTACGTATTTTCCGAACGTTTCCTCTCCTGGTGAGCTGCAGAGGCGCAGGTGGATTATTTTACCCTGTGGATTGACTTACCCCGGCTTCCCCTAAATCTGATCACAGGCTAGATTTACCGGAGAGATGGACATAGGGTCTACCCTTCAACTGTTTGCCGAGTCAGGGGCACGTTTCATTAACGTTTTGTCTCGTTACTGTTAAGAGATTGTTAGATTAACGAGAATAGCCAACGTTTGTAGGAGTGGGTCGAAATGCTTGTCAACTGCCTGTGAATGTTAGGGAGAGAAAGAGACATGCATGCAGGTAAAATAAAATGAAAAGAATGGGCTTTTAGGCCACCTCTTATTTTACTAACCCTCAAGTCCTGAAATGTTAGAATCAAGTTTTCACCCACTTTAAGTTGTATCTCGTTACCGCGATCCATAACTTTAAGTGGGTGAAAATATTTTTGACTAGTGTGATTTATGCCACAACATAGGCCTATGTAATTGTCAAAGATTTATTTAATTGGATACGTTTATTATACTCCCGAGCTCTATCTGTCAAATGATGAAAGCAGCTAATCACCGACCTCATTCAGTTGTTATTGAAATAGGTACATATTTTTTTAGCAAAAATATTTTAAAACATACTATTTTCGCTGGTTACATACCAGCGAATTCGCCTTTATTTTCTAAAACTCTCTAGTTTATCATTTCCAAAACACATCAGCGAATTCGCCTTGAATTTATCAAACACATTATTTTATTATTTCCAGAACATACCAGGGCGAAGGCGAAGACGAACACGAAAACCAAAACGTTTTTTTTTTCAATGTTATATTTTGTCGCGCGTCGCGCCGGTTTTAGCGCCTGTTTTCGCGTCGCTACCACAATATGGCCTTGGAACAGGGGAAAAAGCCTCACATATCGCGTTGGATTTCGAGTTGGTGTGCAGACAGTCAGGCGCTTTTCGCGTCTCTCGACACCTCTGCCGTCATGTGCATATTCGCCCTCGCGTTCGTTGGTGTGTTTCGCGACAAATTAGGATGATAATTGACTCTTTATCGTCTACGTTATCTTATTTAAGTTTTCACACACTTAGAGTTGAGTCTTGCTGACGCGATCCACAATTTATTTTATTTGGTAAAATTAAGATTTGTCTTAACATTTTTAACGCGAATGAGAGAATGTTAAGATGAGAATAATTTTTGGATTCTTAGTGGGACGAGCCTCTGAAGTTGTTTAATTTTTATGTTAGTGAAAGAGAAAACAACATCAGTCCGAGGCGAGATGGAATGGAATTTGAAATATGTTTCTACAAAAGTGAAACTGATAAATTCCTGGTCATGGTCTTGGCCTGGATGGACGTTTTTGTCACTGTTAAGGTCTCTGACTTGCTAATTAGCCTATCCCTTGTGCTGCTCTATACAAACTCTCTTACACCTTAAAATGGATCAAATATTGTAGACGCTCGACCAGCTGTTCAAGTAATTCATTTTGGGAGATGTAATTGTTATAAATATAAATATTTCTCGTTATTAGTTCCAGTTTTAAAGGCATGAAAAATAGAAACAAACAATTCAGCCGTACAGAGGGTCATATAAGGTATATGATTGGCTGAGAAACCATAACCAATTATTGATCATAAGCCGACTTGACCCTTAGATCAATGAGCTATTCAATTTAAATTTGCATTCACTTGAAGTTGTGTCTCGCTACCGCGACAAACAACTTCAAGTGACTGAAAATGTATGTTATTTGTGAAATTTAGGTCCCAATATATATCAGTGCTGCAAATTGGAAGGCATATTTTGTTGTTAACAGCTCGTTATCTGGGGTTATACAGGTGCTAATAAAAACACAGAATGTCTACTGCAGTCGACATCAGTGCTCTAAGGGGTAAACGTTCCACTTTATTGATAGCACCAGACAGCCACCAGTAGCTAACCTGTAACATTTGAAGCTATCACTTGCTATTTACGGTTTCGTTTCACCCTGTGGTAAAACGCACGATTTATCCCCAGAATTTATGTCCAGTTATATTCGTTTATGTTCCATTTCGTGTTAGTGTAGCTATATTCAACAACAATGTTAGAGCGAGAGGATTTTTCGTCTGACGAATTCAGAAAAAAACGTTTTTTCAAGCATTTTTTAATTTTCGAATTCGTGTCACTTGTCACTGTATAATACACGTCATATTGCGTCTGAATGTTAAGCCCCCCCACTCACTTAATAGATCATGTTTTCTTTGTTATTTTATCAGTAAAAATAGTTGATCAAAAACAAAGCAAGCGTTCGTTATTTATCAGTAGAGGAGTGAGGGAGATAAAACGATTTATGTGGAAAATCTCCGTACAAAATCGCCCATCAACACAAAAGTACAATTTTATTGACCACTCCCCATTAGAAAATAACATTGCTCAAGCATTTTAATTCAAATTATTCTAAGTTTAATGTAGTTATTCTACTGTCTTTTATCGACACGTGCGCCTTGTACAAAGTTAATGCCCCCACATGTACATAATGTACAGGATAATAGACCTCGCAAGGATCTTCGGCCCAAGTATATGTATGCATTATAAGACGGGCGCAGCGCGTAGCCCTGCGCGAAATTACCGTCGATACACTGGTTTCAACCTTAACTCGACGAGGTCGCTATTAACGTGATCGCCTGGTCACATTGAGGGAGAAACAAGGATATTTATTTGAAAACCCTACACGTAAGAATCATCGGGGTTCGAGACTGGCACGCATGCGCGGCAGCCAGGCGCTCTACAAAAGAACCACGCCCCTTTCTCTCCCCAAGTATTTTAAATAACAACTGAATGACGGTGGTTATTGGCCCATCTTGTTATGTGATTGATCGGGGGTAGGATAAACTCACACTATCCATAAATTATGAACGTTCCCTTTTCCTTACCTTACAAAACTACACTTGGTCGTACGCGACACTATTTTCACTGTCTCGTTCCCCCAATGATCAGATGACAGGGATGCTTCCGGTTCATGTCACTGGGTTCAGGGGGTCGGGGGTCAGGGTTGTCTATGAGTCAGGGGTAGTGATTATTAGTCTAGTCTATATGAGTACGCTGTCATGTGAAATAATCGCCTGTGATTACCTTGGTCATCAGCATGCGTCACATAGAAAGATCCCTCCCGTAGACTATTATGTCCAGCAGGATAATATTGCAGGGGGGGGGGGGTGGTGTCATCAGAACAATGGTCATCTCATCCAGTGTCAGGTCTATTTTATTCCAGGTTAATAACTCCAATCACAAACAAATCGCGCCCAAAATAGACGGGAAGCTCTGCATTATATGCCAATAAAACTGAGAATATATAAATAGACTGCTACGCCAACATAAACCCCTAAAATTGGTTAGGTATTGGTACTTGACTTCAAAGTAGTAGGTCTACTCCATATTTATAAGCATTTTATCTAGACATGAGTGATACGGCGAATATATGTATAAACCCTTTAATGCGATCCATAACCCATCAAAATCGAGTTGGTCAGATCTTTAAATCAGCATGGTACACTGGGGTAAATAAATACAATCAGGACCATTTGATTTGTTTTGCGATGGGAATAAGAAATAGCTGTGTGTTAAACGCAGTTCAAGTTGTCCAGATAGTAATCTTAACCCTTCCAACGCTGACATATGTTTACAGTATAAACCATGGAGGCCAGTTTTAGTTAGCTCATTCCTCTACATCTGACTACCTAAGTTATGGGCGTACGGCCATTATATACCTGATAATTCTTGACAGACCATTGACAACGCCACATGATAAGACAAACCTAAACAAAACACACACAGTGAGTCGCAATAACGGTTTGATAAATATATTCGTCGTATTTCTCGATAAAACGCTTATTTATTAGGAGTATTACTTTGAAATCAAGTACCAATACCCAACCAATTTTCGTGGTGCATGTAGGCGTAGCCGTCTAGCGGGTCAATCTATATATTCCCTGTTTTATTGGCATATAATTCAGATTTACAGAGTAATGTACTGCATAATTTGCCTTCTGATGTGCTGCTATAACAGAAAACATCTAACAAAGACTGAAAAACACTTGTTAAACTTGTCGAAGTGGCTGCAAGTATTTCACATACCAGCCAGTTTATTGTCAATTTCCTTAGCTTTTATGAATGGCTGTGACTGATCTGCTATCACCACATTACCACCTCATATGGGCACACAACATATAACTCTGCAGTTTTTCATAAATTGGTGGCAGCTTTTTAAAAAAGAGTCTAGCAGCTGTAGAACATGTGTGCGCGTGCACTGTTCATTGTTCTACACTTTGGCTGTCCATAGCGACTTAAGAAAAACTGCAGTCTCTTCGAGATCTAACAACGCGCTGCACTGGATTCACCTAGTATCGTATGAAGACTGTATGTCATGATCCAGTATCTTGAGTGCAGAGAGCTCGCCTTTAACTTTCCTCCCTTTGTATGATAAGATACGGTATCATAATTATGTTGGTGCTAATATTTTTCGTGGTCATTTTCAAGGTGAGTAAAGCGACTCCAAGCCACCTTGGGCTAGGATGGTAAAATTTGTGGCAAATAAATCACAGGTCTGCTACGGCAGGATGATAATAGGAGATTTATTGGCCTTAGAGTCATTGTTAAACAACCATACGGTGCAGTGCCTGTATGTATCCATATACCACCACTGACTAGATAACGCTGGTCACATTTTGACTTAATGCTGGCTAAAGCCAGAAGCGTTGGACCCGCATTGTGCCGGCACGTGGCGGTTATCCAATGTTTTCTGACATGTACCAGATTAGCAAATGATTTTTCACTTGGACGGCTTCGTAATCCATAACAAATCAAATTGACAAGTAGCATCAGTGTCAGATCCAGAGGGTTTTCCATAATATGCTGAAAAGCAGCCAATCTTTATGTGGATTTGATGTCTGGCGTTTCTAAGCAGATGTAAGAAGTTGCTTTATTTTCATTTCCCTTTACCCCACTGGTACTAATAGAGGAAACTGAATGAACAGCTAATACGGCAGATGAGTAGTCATATATTAAATAAATATTTCGGAGATTATTTCAATAAGGTGCATACTGTCACTACTACCCGACAAACACAAGACGTTGAACCAATACTTATTCAATGTTTGATCAACATATACGACACTGGACCACCATGAAGCCAGGATTAGCTCAACGTCTCATGTTCGCTGGGTACCCCTCCCGCTCTGGGCCCTGATGTTTGTATAAATTGTGTACATAGCTCGTTTAATCTATGAAATATTATTCTAATAGAAGATGAGAGATCTCCGTAATAGCTGTTAATTTATTTCCAAAAAAATAATACTAAGATATGGTCAAAATAGTCAAACCTAAAAAAGTATTGTATATTTGGCATAACTCTAACTTGTTTTATATGATGATTTACTTTTAAAAAAGTAGTTCTCTCGTAGACTCCCGTCAATAGGTAGCACCACTGCATAATGTATGACACGCATTTTGTACACTATCTTTGATATCAGGTTTAGCACATTCTCCGCAGAAATGTTTAGTGTCGAGTTGCAAAACATCACCCTGATTTGAGCAAAAATGTCCCGAAACCATCCCACAGTCAATTGGTGTCAGCTGAACGTGACAAAGTGATCAGAAACATGACAGATTCACGCATTCTCTCTCCTTTATTTGTCATCACAATGTCAGCAAACACGAGACGTTCACCCAATACTGGTTTGATGTTGGGCCAGCGTCGCAGACGGTGGCCTAACGTTAAAATCATGTCCATCCCAGCAAACTGCAGTGGCTCAGTGCTGGTTTAATGCTAGGCCAGCGTCGAAGACGGTGATGCAGCATTGACCAAACATTGTTTTCTGTTACGTCAGACCGTAAAAATATTGAACCCATATCAGGAAAGGTTAATGGGAATTGCCGTCCGTCTGTCATTGGCAGATTAGTCCTACAAGTATATCAGCAAAACTAACCCAAGTCATGTAAGCAGGCATTTGTTTTATTAGCCGACCGATTCACTCTTCTTGGGAATAAAATAATTGTTTTAAAATCAAGATTTTCAAATGTTTTTTTTTTAATTTAAATAAATATCGGAACGTTTTTGAATTTGTGGGTCTTTATAGCAAGACATAACTTCAAGTTGAAATTTAAGATTGTTAACTGCGCGCTTTAAAGGTTAAAATGAAAAAAGAAAATAATTTTAGATTCGTTTCAGAAAAGACACACTGCATCGTTATACACGTGGTTGATGTGGTGACATGTGATGAGATCAGCCCATATCACCTCCCTGATGATGCCGTATGCATGGGGCCTATTAACCCTTTAGGTCCTCACGATGCACTAAGGCATATTTTTCACATCCCTGAAAACAAACTTAATTTGTCTACAACCAAGGGTTTTAGAATGAAAATTTCTCTAAAACTGGCTTACCAGTACGTGGTAATTTTTTTCAATTTTTACCCCACATCAAATCATCTTCATCCACTACAAGTCGAGAATTGCGACAGCAATTCGCGGCTTGTAGTGGATGAAGATGACAATAGTAAATTCAGGCCTGAAAGGGTTAACAGATAAAGTCACCATTTTGTCCAGTATGATTTTTCCGGACTTTTTTATTTGATTTTGTCTCAGTCGTTATTATTTAGTTTACATTCATTTTCTTTAGTGGGTCCTTATATATTCTTTGAATATTGACACTGTATTTTAAATATCTTTATTTGCCAGAATCTACCACGACGCTATTAGAAGATGGATCGTCAACGTTCTTTGGATAATATTGACCGAAAAACATCCATGTTAACAAGGAACAATCAATAACCTACAAAGTGTGGCATCCAGCATACGCCAATAAACAAGCATAAAATTTAAACAATTAGATGTTAAATATATATACTGCTGTTCCTAATGCCATAGGCATGTAGATGGCCAGCAAAAAGTCTATGTATTTTTAATTCAGTTGAAGCTGACATTTCCTGAACTAAATGACACTTGAGCACTTGACATATCACCTTGATAAAGTCAGACTTGAGGTCATTAATTATATAAGTGTGTTCATGTCCTTAGTCAACGAGAGGCGCCAGCATTCTCCTTCAGTCACATTTAATTGCAGTATCCAATCAATGCCATATTGATAATTAATGATCACTAGACGCGTGTGTTCTTGTAATTCACGGTAATTAGTCCGTTGTTATGTTGACTAATTGATCTACAGTGTTCAGGACACTAATGAGTTGTTTTAATGAGGCGCGTATAACACCTGATTTCTACACAAAATCATAATTTCAGACACTCTACACCAGACACCGTAGATTGAGGATATCGCCCAGTATGAATGGAGACCTTTGATAAGGCTAGAGCTGCTCACGTACACTTCACAGCCCTATTAACCCCTTCCAGGGGGTGGGTCGACTGTAGACATCAGAATCTGACGTCTACAGATTCTGGCGTCTGAAGTCAATCACCGCACTGAAAGAGTAAAATATTTATAATGACCGTAGACCCATAACATAGATATTCAAATGAAGTGCAAAGAGCTGACTAAGACATTTATGGTGATTTCAAATTGAAAAACCTTTTTGTCTCCTGATTTATATAAAAATACAGCGCCCTAAGAGTTAATTCCGCCAGAATTTAAGACAATGGGTAACTTTTTCTTAAATACTTACATTAATTAAAGCTGTAACGCCTGTGAAATAAAGGAGTTGATCCCAAAATGCGATTCAAACAGTTCTGCCTCTTTTATATTTATTTCTTATACTTATTTTGTAGGTGTAAGTAAACTAATATTAAATTAAGGGTAGCGCCAGCAATATATACTTAGTTTTAGAAGTGCCTCTAGTTCTCATACAGTACATTTTGATCAAGATTTGAAATGTAATTAATTTTATAGAAGACTCGTAAACGTAAAAAATATGAAAAACATACAAATTAAATAGTTGTACCTATCACTGAGAGATCCATAAGTATATAAATAAGTCCTTTATTTTTAATATAAAACCGCATTTAAAGTGTGACATTTCTTGATATAAGTATGGTAAATCAAAATGTTTTACCTTTAAGCTAGACATTTTGAAAAATATGATGATACGCATTGTGGTATCTCAAAGCCATCTCGCCGTTTAGCTCTTAGGAATATTTGTCTTTTGTATTTCCTCTTTCCTGAGTATATTACCAGAAGAAGCATTTAGAAATTCATGCAGCTTCAATGTGAAGGATTTGTATGGTATTGTTTTAAAAATAGTTATCTTAAGTAGTGAAATGTATCGCCAAAGTCTCTTATCCTAACATAGCATTTAGTGGACATGCGGTGTGTTGAAGAACCCGTTCTCTTCAACAGAATATTCGTGTTTGCATGACTGGTGTCCAGAAAGACACATGTGTCCAGTCCGACAATGGCCACATGAGGTGCAGCTTCATATGTCTAAAATCTGGTTAATAATTCACACACGTCGTTTCCAATGTCCCTGGCAAATATCGAATTTTTGGCCCAATGCTGGTTAAATGCTGGGCCAGACTGGCAAACGGTGGATCAATATACAAACAACACTGTTTCAACGTCTTTCTTTTCCAGTGTTGGGTCTTTTTGTTTTCTCTGATCTCCAATCTCACGGGGAATCAGAAAATAAACAACGCAGGTTCAACGTTGAGCAGGAGACAATAGTTTGTTGGCCTAGTCTTTATTTATGGTCTTCCCTGAGCCAAAATAGGGGAGAAATATTCATTTCAAGCACACAGAAAAGAAAAAACTTGAAATCCAAGAACAAGAGTTTTAATTTAAGTAGTAAAGATTTTTCAACAAAACATATTAGTTTATAAAACAAGAAGGGCACGGTTATCGAATCTATAAGATACTAAAGTAAAAGTCACGCTGCATGTTTTTCTCTAATAGCTCGGGGTATTGGGATGATTGCTAGTAGTAGTACTTTTCGCCCCCATCCGGCGAGGGTCATTAGGGATATGTTCCGTCAGCTGCATGCTGTTTGGCATGGTACGGAGGCACTAGTCTACAGCAATCATTCAAAGGAAGCTGCATCCTCCTCAAATCTGGCCGTAATCTTCGTGCGGATTGCCAGTGGCGTACCCTGGCTCTTCTGCTCAACTGCGGTGCCAATGCAGCTCTCGCATCAGTGCTGGCGCAATTGTTACTCTGGGGACTATCCGACCCGAGGATAGCGGAGCTGCGTGAAAGTCCACTGAGTTTCAGCATTAAATTGCACAGCGAAACCCAAGTGTCTGGCCGTCTGGGCTTGTTTGGGAGTAGATCCCCTAGACATTCCCTGGAGAACCCCTTATGGGGCGAGCGAAAGAAAACTCAATAACCCACCATGCCCTATCATTCCAACCCTCACATCATCATCTGCACATCATTCACCTCATCAATTGACTACAACGTTTTTATCATATTACAATGTCACTTAAAAGACCATTTGTGCCCGAAAGTGATGTGAAGCAATGATTTACTACTATTTCTCTAATAGCTCACGCAATTATAACCCAATTGTCATGTAATTCTGCAATCATTATTTTGTAGTCTTACGGCAACAACCATGAAAATTTCAAGAAAAAATATTATGTAGCTTAGAAGTTAGACCATTTGACATGTAGTAAATTGCTAATTATGACACTCGTCTATAACCCATCGATTTCATTCAGCTTTAATCTCGAATTACCACCACATGTCAAATGGTGTAACTTTTGAAATAGTCGCCCAAAGTTTACAAAATGTTTAGGGTAGGTGCCGGAATACCCGCAAATAAAGCTTGCAAAACTTCATGGAAAATAATTAGGAATTGACTGAGCAAAAAACACCCCACGCTGGTGGAAGTTGCCTGCAACTGTAATCTACTGGTGTTTTGTCACCTCACATATGCCTTTTTATGTGGCGAGTCACATTTTTAGCTGTGGACGTCATGTTTAGAATTTACATTGAACTTGATATTGGGATAGATACGTATGCAAGTGCAGCGGCAACAATTCAGATTTCGTGATTTCGTTCACCCGGTCCAGATTAGGTTTGCCACAGGTCACGAAAGGTATCCAGCAAGCTGACGTGATACATTGAGCCAATGCTGTGTTAATGTTGGGCCAGCGTCGCAGACGCATCGTCTCAATGTCTCGTGTTTTTTACATGGGTAGCAACCGAATGCAATGTCCAGAACAAGGTATCGATGGCTTTTTTTGATGTGAGACGCCTTGTTGTGATCTTCCTGCTCAAAGACAATTTTCTTGTCTGCGATATAAACTGTAAATTCTGCGATGAATGATATCACACGATATTGAACCCATTTTCACAGTCCGCGATAAGTCTCTCTGGTTTAATGTTGGGCCAGCGTCGCCAATATTTGGTTTGGAAAAGGTACGTGATATTTCGGTAGAAATTGCTTCTGTTTTAAGACCGCGTCAACTAAGTATTATCGATTCTGGCGCGATATTATTTTTATTTGTCGCGAACTGTGTAAAAATGTGGATCTACCACAAGAAATGCCCAAAACCATATGGATAATCAGTGAGACAAAAGGCATATTGTCCACACCAGAATGTGGATGGGTGGACTGTGACCAACCTGTGACCTCGAGTGTAATATATCCCGTCTTCTTGTCCACCCAAAGGCAATAAATTTCCTGAGAAGAAGTGGCGCTGCAAATACAGGAGCTTCAATTTACTGGTCCCATCAGATTACAGAAAAAAGTTAGCACGGGAATCACTGAAAAAATCGTTCGATCGCTGTAAAAAAAATTTGTTCAAAATTCATTATATTTCTAACGTATATCACAATCATGCAATGTATCTATAATACATTTTCCAAGGGATGTGGCACTCATGAGATCGTCAGATACGAGAGAAAACCAAGAGAAAAGAACCAATATATGACCATATGATGTATGCATGTCTATAGACTAGAACCGCAAAAGTTTTTTTTTTTATTTTCTCTGCTGCGCATTTATCAGTTTGGCTAGATATAGAGACTAAATTCATGATTTCTTATTTTGGACAACCATGTCAAAAATAAAAAATACGGGAATTTTGTTCCTTTATCTAGCCTAACTGGTAAATGCGCAGCACAAAAATTACAAAACGTTTGCAGTCCTAGTATATGGACATGTTTACATCATATGATCATATTAATAAGCCAAAATAAAATCACAGATTTTTTATGATTTTAGCCTTTAGTCCTCTTAAGCGAGAAAGAAAAGACAAAGTGTTTCTATATGAGTTGTAAACAGATGCGACTCAAATACTTAGTTATGTGATATGAACCAAAAATAGGCTGGCAAAGAATACATAAACTCTGCCAATAATAACTTTAGCGAGATATATGATAATAACCGTATTATATAGCGTGCGCATAACTACTGTACAGCGTGACAAATCTGTCCTTCAAATATATTTCATACCTCAAGTAACATAAATGGATGTGAAATCTTCCTATGGCAGCGCTTGACATTAGCCCATTACATACCAACACATGTGATACCGATATATGACAATATGACCTAAATTTACAAATCCGTGTTATTTTCAGTCACTTGAAAATGTGGATCGCTGTAGCGAGACACAACTTCAAATGACTGAAAATGCTAATTGAATAGCTCACAGCCCTATATGAATTAAATATTAGAAATAATAATAAAATGAATATGAGCTCAGTTTTTGCTGCAGCGTGGCCAGAGTTGAGGTGAGCAAAATATAAAAAAAAATATTAATAGCAAAATTTGCAGTTTTGTAATGAAATGAAATGAATGGGGTTTTATGCCACCTTTGTGCAATTATAGTCTACACTGGGCTAGGAGTACCAGGGATATTAAGATGGATGAGATGACACTGCCCTCCAGGTGTAGGATTCGAAATTCGACCCAGGGCGGTCTGAGGCAGAGCACGATACCCCCCCGGCCATGAAGGTTCCCCACAATATTGATTCTTTATGAGTTTGCGGGGGAGAAACATTTTGTTTCTTTGATACTTGAAGGCCAGAGTGGAGTTCGAACCCGCGATTTCCGACTTTCAAGCAGGCAGCTTTAACCACTGCATCAGGGCTCCCGCCCTACCGTTTCGTAATCATTGGATTATAACTTTTCAGGCTATATTTTAAATGTTGTTTGTGTAATATTAGAATTAATTTTGCTAATATGAAATATTTCCGTTTTTATTTATAAGTCACTAGCAGTTAAACGGTTAAAAGTGGGTTTGTTTTTGGATTGAAAATCAGCAAGGGGTTTAGCATTCTTTGATTGAATTATTTTTGCAGCGGAAAACGGAGATGAATTCGCCTAAAAATGCAACCTATTATTTGGAAAGCAAAAACAATGCGCAGTTGTGAGAGACTTTTAGTTAAAAGGAAATGTTTTTGATGATACAAAACTGAACATAATTGGGCTAGAGACTTTTCTCTTTTCATACGAATTAAGTGAAAGACAACGTCATTAACCAGAAGTGCTTGATTTTCGCTGATTTCTCAGTCAGTTCTCAACCAATTTTTCTTGAAATTATTCAAGTTTTTAAAGTATTATCGCAACAGCTTTAAAACAATCGCATAATAATATTTATTTATACCATTTTACATAGTGATGAAATTCTTGTTTAAAAATAGTTTTTTAGAGCGACGTCATAATTTCAATTTTACTATATGTCAAATGGTCCACCTTGCTCTGTGTAATTTTATGACATTTTCGGAGATGCCTGGAATGTTTTGAAAATAACGTTAGTTTTCAAATCGCATGAAAATCGGTTGAGAACTGACTGAGAGATAACTAAAACCAGCGCTCCTGGTTAACCATTTAAACCCCGAATTTATCATGAGTATCCACTACAAGCCGCAAATGGCTGTAGCTTGCTGTCGCATTTCTCGACTTGTGAGACGTGTAAGTCGATCCTGCACTGAAAGAGTAACATGTACAATTGCTAATGGCCGTAGACCCATAACATAGGTATTCAAAAGAAGCAGAAAGCGCCAACTAAGCCATTTATGATGCTTGCAAATATTAAGAAAACCTTCTGGTTTCTTTCATTATGGATGGAGTATTTATTATAATCTGATGACCAAGTGCAAATTATACACCTCTCTTCAAACCCCTGGCCATATTCACCAAGAGAACATGCATTTACTTACACAGATCTAAAAATGGCGTAGACTGAAGAAATGACACGTTATTCATGTTAATTGGCCAGGTCATCAGAGGCCGAGTGCATGACGCCAGTGGCGCCTGGTCTACGGTGGCCTTGTGGAGAGTGGGTATTTTTGCCGTCTGTCAAGGTCATATTTGCAGGATATCACAAGCCATATTAGCCGGAGGAATTTTGACATCTAAGGCTTCTAATTGTGCACTCTGGTATATATTAGCTACAGTTGGTAATGGATAGAGCCGACAGTGCCACCCCCCCCCCCCCCTCTCCCGGGATCCAGCATTCGAAGTCGTCTCAGATAGATGATGTAAATATTCATTCATCTTTGAATAATTCCACACTCGTGCTCCCGACTCCCGCAACAATGATGAAATGAATTTGAGTACCCAACATTTCATGTATCTCTCATCAGTCTCATGTCATGTGTGACTTGTGAAGTCATGTTTGAGTGTCCATTACAAAATGATGTGATAGCCTCTTAAAGCTGTAGGCCACTCCATGCCTGTTTCTAGTTATAGTTATTTAATTCCTCCGCACGGTGCTTTCCGTGTACAGATATTAACTCGCTGTTAGCAAACAGAGGACTGCTCCTTTAAACGAGGGGGAACAGATATGCCGTAGATCACACAGTTACCAATAACTATGTTCAGGCAGGAGCCATTGTCTAAACATAACTGTTCTCCTAATAACAGCCTCTGTCTGGACCATATAGGTGATGACTAGTAAGCTACTGCCGTCTAGACGTCCACTGATATCCTGTCATCAAACATCGTGCAACAAAATAAAATGACAAACAATGCCGTGCAGCAAGCAAATAAAATGCTGGATCTGCGCTTCAAGTTTTGATGCTTCCATGCAAAACCGAAGGGCAGTATCTGCTTACTTACAAGTAAGCAGATACTACCTTTTGGCTTTGCATGGTAGTATGGGTAAATCACTCTAAGGCGTGCAGATCTCAACCGTTCCCCACATATCGAAATAAAGAAATATATAAATAAAGGAAGGTGATTCAATGTAAAATAAGTTATGTTGCAACTATAGGCCCAAATCCCTAATTTCAATAAGAACTGAATGACGGCGGTGATTGGCCGATCTCGTCATGTGACGAGGCAAAACCACCCTTCGATTGGTCCAAACTATGTCGTTAAAACTCGGACTATAATTAAAATTTGTGTAAGCATGCACAATGTGATAATATAGTGATATTGTACACATTCATATATAAACCTTCAGAAAGCCTAGTTAACCCTAGTCCCACTAGACCCGTATACACAGCCCTCTAAAAATATGGATCTACCTCGACAATGAAATTGCTGTACTGTGCTTCTAAAACTTTCGGACACCTGTTTTCAAAAATGGTCACTCATTATAAAAAAAAAGTATCAAGCGTCCTGCATTGCTGATCTATTACGCTTTTAGAAAGTATATTTGTGCCAACTTGAATTCATACATGTTAAGCCTATGGTGAAAATAGGTAATTAGACATGTGTTGGGAGAATCGGAAATACTTCTCGATGGTCAAGGCTGCAATATAAATCACGTCAGAGCACATTGTATCATGTGCTCATCCCGTTTTTTTCATATTGCGCAATGCGTAGAGTGTGCACAGCCCGACAGACTCTTAGTCACAAACACGTCAGAGGCCATGGGGATTGGACGTAACTTGTCCAGTGAGAAAATTGCACAAGCTGTAGCCTTAGATAATTTCAATTACTGCCAAAAACATATCAAAAGAGTCCTCGGTTGCAGCGAGGGTACTCTACAAAAAATGTAACAAAATATACAGATAAACGGGACATATTAAAGATAAATTTGTCTGAGTCTGAGTCTGAGTCTGGTAGAGGGGACCCCGTGGCACAATTGCTCACAGAGACGCAGCTAGAACAAAGTGATTTGTAGACCAGAGGATCCAGGTTATTCACTAGCCGCCAAGATATGAACCTTGTGTAGCCTATCTTGGCTCATGTGAAGAAAGAACGCAGTAGCAACCCTCCAACAACTTAACGAGCGCTCCTAATGGGGGTCTACCAGATCTGGAATGAAATACCCAAGGACTCCCTGGAGCGACTATGTGAAGGAATGACCCGTCGCGTCGATGCCTTAATGAGAAAAGGGATATATTCAACCAAATAATAAATGTTTCGTAAATTTTCTAATTCACAGACAAATTTGACATTTTTGGCAGTGCAGCAGTGATTTAAAAACAATATTTTAAAGAAATAGTGATTATTCATAAAGTGGATGATAACAAAGTATCAAAAACACTTTTTATTATTATTTTTGTTAGTAGGGGAGAACAAGTAAGCGGAGATCCTGACTAAATGTTGGCAAAATGTTGAACCGACGTCGTAGACGGTGGCCCAAAATTGAGCCAATATTAGGCAACATCTGCTGCTTGCTGAGTATTACAATCAAGTTTTCAGTCACGGAGCGTGGAAAATGAAATGAGCAACCTGATATTTCTCTGAGAAACCGAATCAGCAGATCAATTGGTCCAGCCCTACCCATCTTCTCCCTTAAAACGCTACATGACATCAAGTAACATTCCTCCTACTTGAAGTTGTGTCTCGCTACCGCGAATCACAACTCCAAGTCGGTAAACAAGACTCGCACATGTACAATTTTATTCAAAAATATATGTCAATTAAACAAATTCAATGGTCAATTCTCTTTCAATTTTTTTGTTACAAATAAAAATTACAAACTCCTAAAGACGCGATTAGCACTCTTCTGTTGCTGAATTGTCGTTAGCATTTCTTACTCTTTTTCATTCATTCACTGTTTTGCTTACGAAATTTCCAGCTTCTAAAGAAAAAAGATCTAATTTGTTTTTAAATCGATTAACTGAATATTAACTACACAATCGGCTTGATTAATCTCATTAACATATTGTTTGGTTTGAAGCCGTATATATCAGGACGTAGCATGCCAAGGGTTACATGTGTGCTCATGGAATCTGCACTTTTCAACACGGAGACGGATCAATTTTAAATATTAATAAAAGCTAGGGTTTTGTAATAAGTTATTTTAAATTGATAATTTTGAATGATATTGTGTTTGTGATTATTTAGTGACTGGAGCAATAATATAAGCACTATTCATGCCTCACGATAGCTGATTAAATGATTTTTACTACCGATTTAGACTTCAGAATCTGACTTCTAAAGTCGATCCCCGCACTAACCGTAGCTATAACATATAGATATTCAAATAAAACAGAAAAAAACAAACTAAGACATGTGTGACTTCAAATTGAAAAAAACCTTTGGTTTATACGAAAAATAGTTTAGCGTTTTACCCTTTAAGCTCCACGCCTCGTAAATACACAACATGGCATAATTAAAAAAATTCTGAGCTTTACTTCGATCTATTATACATGGGCATTTTTTAATCATCCCATTTCCTCCACTTTGATGTCTGAATTGGACAATAATATAAATTCACAACGCAAGGTGGAGAAAACTGAGGGTAAATAACTAGTTGCTTGTAGTTAGAACAGTTTGGGAATATGAAACATAATAACACATTTGCAAGTGATATCTGCCAAGCACGCTACCCACAATATCGAATCTCTATGAGTTGATGGGAAAGAAACATTTTGTTATTTGAAAGCCAATATAAGTGATACAGCACACAGTCATGATTGCCACAAAATAGAAATCTTGGACGACGAATAACGTAATAGTAAACCGTCTGTAATTAAAACACACCACTACATTATTTGCTTTGTCCAATCACTACATTCTAAGCCGGGGATGGAGAGTTATTGTTGATCAAGTACAGTCAGGTGTGGCCGAGCTGTTTGATTATGGTGGATCCTCATTATGGTCGGATGTGTTTTAAGTCAGTTTAAACCCTCGGAGTTCTACATTGTTAGCTGTCCGACTAGGCCTTTTCCACAGCTAATAATGTAGAACAACTTCTCGGGCTTTATCCTATACGTAAACACCAGACGTTAGCCATCATTCCCCAAGCATTGGGTCAACGTATCATGCTTGCTGAGCTCTACTGCCAGTTTAACATGAAGATAATAACATTATTATTAAAAAGTGTGCTTCTCAGATTTCGTGAATCTAAGCATAAATCAGATTATTCATGTTATTGAAACGACTTGATTGTTATTATCGTTCCGACAAATAACAGCAAAACATGACAAGTCAATCTGAAATGCAAGCCGTGATAATTTTTTAAAGTGGCCGGGCCCGAAGACTGAATGGAAAATTCTTTGGACTACTAGTAAACACCTAGTTCTAAAAAAAATTTTTTTTTTCCAATTCGCAACTAGGGTTACTCGACACGTATATTATATATCAATGCTGGCTAATTACCCCCCCCCCCTCCCCACACACACACACCCACACACACAAGATAGCTGATCACTTCGTGCAATGATTCATCACAATCAATTGACATCATATTCAAAGAGCATTATCAAATACCAAATAACGAGTTCTACCGAGTTTATTTATGATTTCCTTACACTATTCATGCCTTACGATAGCTAATTAAATTATTTTTACTACCGACTTTAGACGTCAGAATCTGACTTCTAAAGTCGATCCCCGCACTTAAACCGCAGCCATAACATATAGATATTCAAATAAAGCAAAAAGAACAAACTAAGACATATGTGACTTCAAATTGAAAAAAACCTTTGTTTCATACAAAAAATAGTTTAGCGTTTTACCCTTTAAGCTCCACGTCTCGTAAATACACAACATGGCATAATTAAAATAATTCTGAGCTTTACATCGATCTATTATACATGGGCATTGTTTAATCATCCCATTTCCTCCACTTTGATGTCTGAATTGGGAAATAATATAAATTCACAACGCAAGGTGGAGAAAACTGAGAGTAAATAACTTGCTTGTAGTTAGAATAGTTTGGGAATATGAAACATATTAAAAGATTTGCAAGTGACATCTGCCGAGCACGCTACCCACAATATTGAATATTTATGAGTTGATGGGATAGAAACATTTTGTTATTTGAAAGCCAATATAAAGCGCACAGTCATGATTGCCACAAAATAGAAATCTTGGACGATGAATAACGTCACATGTAATAGTAAACCGTCTGTAATTAAAACGCACCACTACAATATTCGCTTTGTCCAATCACTACATTCTAAGCCGGGGATTGTTGATCAAGTACAGACCAATTATCATTTTAGGCCTATTCAGTCAGGTGTGGCCGAGCTGTTTGATTATGGTGGATCCTCATTATGGTCGGATGTGTTTTAAGACAGTTAAAACCCTCGGAGTTCTACATTGTTAGCTGTCCGACTAGGCCTTTTCCACAGCTAATAATGTAGAACAACTCCTCGGCCTTTATCCTATACGTAAACAGCAGACGTTAGCCAACATTCCCCCAAGCATTGGGTCAACGTATCATGCTTGCTGAGCTCTACTGCCAGTTTAAAGGTGATCTATCACCCCTTATATGGTATGAATAATAATGTCCTTATATGGGGTGATTGTCTATCATGTGACCCTCTCAGAGGGTCACATGATAGCCAATCACCCCATATATTGGGGTGATTGTCTATCATGTGACCCTCTCAGAGGGTCACATGATAGACAATCACCCAATATAAGGAAACACTTGTGCCCCATCTTGTGGCAACTTCAATTTATTTGTCACAAAATTATTCATACTATATAAGGGATAATAGATCACCTTTAACATGAAGAAAATAACACACACAGCACGCTCTGCTGTAATATCCGATTTCAGTAAGATAAACTCAGTCCGTTATCACAACAATTATATCCGCAATTAATAGTATTTTTTTTTCCTATTAAAAAGTGTGCTTCTCAGATTTCGTGAATCCAAGCATCAATCAGATTATTCATGTTATTGAAACGACTGATCTGTTATTGATCTGAAATGCAAGCCGTGATTAACAAACACAAAAAAAATACCACCGAGCAAAAATTTAATTAACTTCCATTATATTTACGTGTGATCACGGGGCTGCACTGATATACCAATATAATATTAAAACAGGTCAAGGCATCAGTCCGGTGTTGACCTATTGTTTTAATCGTTGGTCCCAAACGAATCAAGTGTTGGCGGTTGATGACATAGCTAACATACATAGTTATATGCAGATATGAAAGGGTTTACCATGGAATTCTAACTTATTATTATAAACATGATAATTTGCAGCAAATCTGATTTCCTATTCTATTGGTTTAAAATTCGCATCATTGCATATAAAAGATAATCACGTTCAAAAAATGTCTTTATGCCACGTCCTGCTTGTGGCTTGTAATTCGACCATTCATATCCGGGCATTTCAAATGACTAAACCCTGATTATCTGACCCTGCGATCTTCGAGATCATTTTATTTCAAATTTAATACACGGAGAAAACAATAAAGTGAAAATTGAAATTACTTTATTCCAATAATCCTGATACTGATAGCTTATATATGGCTAAAGCCGTATTTTTGATTTGTGTCTGAGCCTCGACACGTGAGGTATATTATTTTCAATCTCGAAATTGGTTGACCAGTGCAACAGTTTCGGATTACCTCTCCCCCTCCCCTGGCCCTTCTGCTTTCAAATCATTTTCTTAATTGTAACTGTTGATATTAAAGATTATTTAGCAGAATTTTGTAAACTTTATATTTAATTACTGTGCTGAGCGTCAAAAATGTCAAAAGGAGAGTTGTGCCATCCACAGACCAATAGCAATATAAGTCCACAGTGCCATCTGATTCATCTCCTCATCCACTGCGTCCTCTCTGAGCCCAGTTTTTGCCCATGTGTGACCTAAACTCCCATTCGCTCATTTTTTAAACATGAAAAGATGCTAGAAACTTGCTCGAATACCAGCAGGAAATGAATGCTGGAGTTAATTCTCAATTTGTATTTTGCATCCATAGAAAAATATTGAAAATCATTATTTTACAAATTCCTGTTGCATTCGGTGGCATTTAATCGGTTAAAAAATGTACTAGAAAACGTAGATATAGTAGTAGGAGACAGTTGGCCTAATGTTATATTATATCATTTTACCTGGCGTTACAGGTTTGGGCACAGAACAGAATAATATACCATTATAAATTATACTGAAACAGTTGTTGTTTTTCTGGGTATATCCATGAAAATCACACATAATGATTTAAATCAATCAATCATTTATTCAGCTTGGCTGGCGGGACAAACAAATTCACGAAACGATTTTATTCATATTATTTTTATTATTATTTTTCGACGAGCCATCTAGCTTTTAATATTATGAAACAGCTTCCGATGTACTTATTAGTAGTAATAATAATTTCCAAGCATTCACATGGGTATATCTATATGTTTATAAAGTGACCATTATAAGGTGGCATAAAAGCCATATATTTAAGGGACAGTCTAAATGATCGAGACTTTAAACCCTTGTGGCGTGATTTTACTTTGCCAGAAAACCATTTGACTTCCCATCGAAAACATGCTAAAAATAGATTACAACCAGACTTACCTATATCTATTATATCAGTCTTTTAAAGAAGCCAGAAATTATTAGTCTGTAACCGGATCAATTGGATTTAACAATTACTAAAATTGATTTGTCTGAGTGAGAACTCTTCACAAGTGCCCAGACCGGGGAATCTAGAGATCCCTTGCTCAGACGGCGTAAATCGTCTTGTCGGCTTCTGTGTTGGCATGGCCATTGTAGTAGGTTGTCACACTTGGTCTGCAAAGAGAGTGCTGCTCACATCACCTTCAGCTCCACGTTGATGAAATAATATATAATCATATGCTCGATTTAAAACCACGGTTCAATTCGAATGAAAATAAGTCACCTCATTTGGTGATAATTATTTTGCCACAGGCTGTTATGATATGATAATCAAAACTAAATATGTTTACGTTGTTAAATTGCGCATCCCTAATAGGAATAGCGGTATGTGACATCAAATCGATGGGCAGATCCCTCTTATTCTGCTGGCATAGAAATAAATAATATTTAAGTCTACTGGCGGCATGGCTTCCTGGTTTATATGTGGTGAAGAAAGGTAGCCACACAATGAGCGTCTAATTCAATTTTTATTTGCGACAAGAAATACACAACCATCTCATACCAGCATAATACATTATCACCGGTATGGGTTCAAGTCAGAATACGGCCCTAGATGAAGTTATTTTGGAAGATTCTAGACTGTGAAATAACATACTTGGCAAAAATGAAACAGCCTACTATTATTTTGCTGAAATGTTTTACATTAGTGCCAATTTCACCCGGTGGATTCATCAATTACAGTTACGACTATAAAATGCTAAACTGCTGGAAGTTAATCAAAAACAAAAAAGACAAAAATGGAAAATTACACATAATGTAAATGTAAAGCCATCATATTTGCCGCTCTGATGGGAATATTATTTGTTCAACACACTGTAGAAACCTAAATGTCTTTTTAAGTGGTCTATTACTGTTTGATATTTTTATTCATTTGATGCTGTGATTCCTGTAGTTGCCTGTATTAAAGGGACCCCTTGGGATGAGACGTTTTCAATTTTGTCAATTTTGAAAAACTAATTTATGTGAACCTATATAGCCTACTGATCCTAACTAAAAATACAAAAAAATCAAAAAACAATTTCAAAGCACCGAAAAAGAGTGAAATAGTTATATTTCCAGGTCGTATATTGCCATGTAAACAAAACAAGTCAGCAATATACAGCACTTTACATCACATATTCCCACGTCTTGGACGGTGAGATCAAAGCAATCGCCGCTAATTGGTGTCTTATAATCAGGACATGGGGGATACACCTGCAGCTCTGATTGTCTACCCAGCGCTGGCCGACGGCATCACCATGTGGCCCGATGCTGTAGTAACATCCAACCGTTCTTTAGCAATTGTTTAGGTATACAAAAAGTTTGTTTGAGTTTTAAGCGGATTCATAGAAATATTGATAAAAAATATTTTTTTAAATCATGATCTGGGGGGATACACTTACTTCCTTATAAAACAAAAAACTAAATTGATGTCATCTCAAGGAGCTGCTTTAAGTAAATTAGCAAAGCTTTACAAATCTATATTTGATGTTTAAAAGGCGATAATAGTATTTGTCATTTTCAAAATATTTATTTTCTAATGTGAAAATGATCTATGTGTTGATTTCATAATAGCTATGTTCCAGATTATATTAGCATACACAAAACAGTGAGCGTTGATTGGCGCATGAAAGTATATTCGAAATAACACTAAGCCAACAAACTAATGTATGTGTATGTATGTATGTGTATATAAACACATTTAGAATTTAATTTGCTCTTTATCTGTGGCATTGTGTCTCATAGATATTTGTTGTTTTACAAGTGCATTCTGATTTATGAATCTATCATAGATTGTTTTCTTTTCTCTTTGCCATCATGTCTCATGGATGGTTTATGTGTTACAGGTGCTTTATATGGCATTGTATGTCATGTTATCATGTTTCTTGGATGGTTTATGTGTTACAGGTGGTGTGTACAAAATTGTATATCATTTTATCAAGTGGCATGATGGTGATGGTGTATGTGTTACAGGTACTCTGTACAGCGTTGTATGTCATTTTATCATGTCTCATGGGTGGTTTATGTGTTACAGGTGCTGTGTACAGCGTGGTGTGTCATTTTATCATGTCCCATGTATGGTTTATGTGTTACAGGTGCTCTGTACAGCCTGTTGTGTCATTTATCATGTCTCGTGAATGGTTTATGTGTTCCAGGTGCTCGGTACAGCGTGGTGTGTCATTTTATCATGTCTCATGGATGGTTTATGTGTTACAGGTGCTCTGTACAGCGTGGTCCTCTGTCGCTGCAGGCGAGCCAGCGCTGTAGAGGAAGGCTCCGGTAGCGGAGATGACAAGACCAACTGTGCCCAGGAGGACACGGTCACCTACCGTTTCCACGTGGCGTTCCATGGTCCCTGCATAGCCTGCATCAAACCACCACCCAAACCCAGACCCACCATAACAGAGGACGTAGAGCTCACAGATCGAGGGGAACGCTTTCTGTCTGCCAGTTCACAGTGATTATATTTATTTGTCCATCCCAAGGGTATAACACTTATACATCTTGTCAGCTGTGGATTTTACACAAGAAGTTTTACAAATGATTTCTGGCCTGACATGGGATCATTTGATTCACACCGGGATCATTTGATCCCTGAGCGGATACAAGGGATCAAACGGCCTCCGACTTAAATGGTACAGAAAGAAACATTTCTCAACCAACGCCACAGCGTTACTACTAATAACAGAAAATTATCTTAAATAATTGTAATTGTCGCACAGGACTCAGTAGACAGTGCGTAATTGGACATTGACGCCCTGTTGGTTATATGCGTCCTGCTCTACTTAATAATGAAAGTGTTTGAGTATGTGGCGGTACCCTCTATAGATACTACTATGAAGTGAAACGTGTAAACTCAAGAGCAACTATATTTTCATTTTATGCATAATATGCCTTAGTTATGTATATATATGTGTAAGCTTGCAGAACTTGTATATTTTCATCACACATTCATGAACGTTAAATATTTCAATGATGAATAACTAGAAATACATGATACATTCGCATAATTTTCTACGCTAAAGTAGGTTATGTTTTTTGTCGCATTGGCTTATTATTTTGTCTGTAAGCAGGATAACGTATAAAGTAATGAACGGATTTTCGTGAATCTTTTACCGGCGGTGTGTCTTGGGCCACCCATTGAATATAGTGCAAATTGCTACATCCTACCTACCACGCTATACATCGCAGCGTTCAGCGTAGCTGTTTGTTGTACTTTATCCAAATGCTGACACTCTCTGTATATAAGCACACAATCTGAGTTGAAATTAAAATCTTCATTGTTGCATATTATTATATACTAAAGTTTGATTTTAACCCTTTAAGTGCTAATGGCGTTTATAGTCGTTTTCTGCTTTTTATGTGTCGTTCAAACAACCTAATTTGACTGAGAAATGAACATTACTTTTGTTTTGTTGTTGGTATATACTTGAATTCTGCTTGTGTATATATTGTAAATTTTTACTAGCTTGAGATTGTGAGTCGCGGTAGCGAAACAAAATGTCAAGTGTGTAAAAAAATCAATTATATAATTTAGCGCTTTAACCCTTACGGTGCGGGGACTTTAGTCGTCAGAATCTGAGATTCCGCACTGTAAGAATAACAAATATTTATACTGGCAGTAGACCCATAACTTAGGTATTCAAATGAATCAGAAAGAGCTAAGTAAGACATTTATGGTGATTTTAATTGAACAAACCCTTTGGTTGCGAAGTTTTTGTACAAATTACTTCAGCGCTTTAAGGGTTGCGAGTTCAAATCCCGCCACTGCCAATTGACTGGACATATACCGCATCAACTGATGCCTGGTCCACTAATACCGCCCTAGATAATGCCGGGACAGGGCTGATAATAAGGTGTCCCATGATAATTATGTATAGTATGTGTGGTTGTTTCTGTGCTACATTATTAAAGTAAATATAACTTTATGTAAAAGGCGGTTACAATCAAAGCATATTTAAATATATGTGTCATTATTTTTCATACCGCTGTAACATAAAAATTAAAAAACACAAGTGAGATGTATTCAATACATTATAAGATACAGCGCTCTGATCTCAAGCGACAGATATTATTTATTATTATTCACGTCATTTGTTGTATATGTGGTTATTCTGCTATCATTGGTGTTCATGTCATATGTTATATATTGATGATGCTAAACATTTATGCTCTATGTTTAACTATATTTAGAATGTAAGGGGTAAACGTCACAATTCAGTCAAGTTTTGTACTTTTACACATTGATCACAAGTTATGAACGGGTAATTGTGCGTTGAGCCAGTGTTGATTTGGTGTTGAGTCAACGTCGCAGACGGTGAGCCAACATTAAATCAACGCAGACCCAACAAATATCAGTAATAATTAGGATAATATTATGAACATAATGTGTCCTTCACTATATAGTTGTTTTTTGAATTAAATCTATAAGCTCATATTTTATCAAAGTAACAGATTATAAACTTAATATAGATCATGTTTTTTTCTTATTGTGACTATATTGTATATGTGACCAAAATTAGAACACTTTTATAATTTTTGATTGTCTAATGCGTCTTACTGAACTTGGTGACTTCATATTTCTCATCAAACGTCAATATAATAACAGGTGATACTTTACATAAGTCATGTTGCGTACACTGTTGATTTTTTTAATAATGTGGCTAAACTGATAACAATGTCCTGGAATGTAATTTTCCAATGTTTTCACAGGACTTGATATTTGAGACAAGAGGTCTATCCCAGAGCTCTCAGGTGAAATACAATCTGTGAAAAAACACGGTACATTTCATCTAAATAAATAAATTCTGAGTTTGCATTGGATATGAATCAAAGATTTACTGCTGACAATGTTCCGGATTACTTCTCCGGAGAGTAGTGCATTACCATGTCCTCAGTCGTATCCCCAGAAAATGGTAGAGTATCATTAACCCTTTGAGTGCGGGCGACGCTTTTAAGCGCATTCATACTGTTTTTCCACAACTAAAATTTGACAGAAATTGAACAAATATGCATGTATAAATCTTGAGTAAAGCCCCCATTGTGAAATTTAGCAGGTTAAATTTTTAAGTGAGGAGGTATTTTCCTTTCATTTGAAGTTGGCAATTGCGTGAGCAATGCCAACTTCAAATGAAAGGAAAATGTTAAGTAGTAATGAAGCACTTAAAGAGTTAAGAATGTCTTCGATCACACCTCCGTAAATAGTGGAGTACCATTCAAAAAGTCCTCGATATATTCTCCACAAAATAGTAGAGTACCGTACCAATAAGAAACTCAGTTTTATCTCCTGAAAATAGTAGAATAACTTTACCGTTAAAAATGTCCACAATCTAGAAAACAGTAGAGTATCATTAGGAATGTCCTCAGTCACATCTCCAGAAAGGAATAAGCTTACTGCTCATTAGGTAGAGTAGTTTGTGTATGACAAAACACAAGAAAAATGAATGGTACGTGGATGACGGCATAGATCGGCAGATGACCAATTATAGCCACTGGTAATAACGCTATAACGAGTTGTTCTCCGCAAATCGAGAAACGATGTAAGCAGTTACTGTCTTGTGGATATATACGGGAAATATTTGCAGATATTATAGAGCCTATTTCAGTTATATCAGATATACCAAAAAAGTACCGCTACTGCAATATTAATGCAAATTTACGCCGAAAATGTTCAAAAATATTATTTATTTTCTATCTAGTCGTGTAAATATATTTTTTCTGTATATCACGAAATTGTGGAGTTTGTGAAAGCCTATATTTTGTGAGTAAATCCAAGTGGCGATAATTATGTGCTTAATTTTGTGTACATAAAGTTGGACAGTTCTACATCACATTACAATCAAATACGTACTTTTGTGTCTATATGCAGACGAGTACATTGTGAATTATGTATCACTTCTTTGTTGAATGTATATAAACTGCTGGTCTCACACGTTGGTCTGTTATTTGTCTTTATTCCTTAATGTCTCGTTTATGAACAACATCTTTAACCTACAATGTAATTAAAGTAAAATATGTTTATAAAAAGTTTTGTCACGTTCCATTTAATGCATTTAAATCAGTTCATGTTTTATCGTCACCCATGAAAATCATGTAAGGCTTGAATAAACTATTTAATTGTAATCTATATCATGCCACGGTTTAAACAATTCTTGAAATAATGTTCACAAAAATATACTTAGCCAATAGCGCGGTAAATTATAATATTAAAATGGTCACTTACTGGGTCGCGGCATTAAAAATTAAAATAACTTACATTTGTTGAATTTAAATCCAAGTCCAAATATGCTAATTTATGAAATTTCTTGCTCATTTCACATTCAAATTGTCCCGGGCGAATAAACAAAGAGAAAGGCTAAAACGTGATTAGCACATTAAACATGCGTCTTTAGACGTCAGAATCTGACGTCTGATTCCGACGTATAAAGGCGGTACCCGAACTAAAAGAATTAAAACATTTAAATTTGCCATACACCCATAATATTCAAATGAATCGGAATGAGCTGACTAACAAATGAAGATTTCAAATTGAAAACACACCTTTGGACTTCATGGTTGACATAAATATATTTTATCGTTTTATCAGGGTTAAAGGTGAACAGCTTCATTAACCCTCTAAGGGTTAAAGGTGTACAGCTTCATTAACCCTCTAAGGGTTAAAGGTGTACAGCTTCATTAACCCTCTAAGGGTTAAAGGTGTACAGCTTTATTAACCCTCTAAGGGTTAAAGGTGAACAGCTTCATTAACCCTCTAAGGGTTAAAGGTGAACAGCTTTATTAACCCTCTAAGGGTTAAAGGTGAACAGCTTCATTAACCCTCTAAGGGTTAAAGGTGAACAGCTTTATCAACCCTCTATGGGTTAAAGGTGTACAGCTTCATTAACCCTCTAAGGGTTAAAGGTGTACAGCTTTATTAACCCTCTAAGGGTTAAAGGTGAACAGCATTATCAACCCTCTAAGGGTTAAAGGTTAACAGCTTCATTAACCCTCTAAGGGTTAAAGGTCAACAGCTTCATTAACCCTCTAAGGGCTAATGGTTAACAGCTTCATTAACCCTCTATGGGTTAAAGGTCAACAGCTTTATTAACCCTCTAAGGGTTAAAGGTGAACAGCTTCATTAACCCTCTAAGGGTTAAAGGTGAACAGCTTCATTAACCCTCTAAAGGTTAAAGGTCAACAGCTTCATTAACCCTCTAAGGGCTAATGGTTAACAGCTTCATTAACCCTCTATGGGTTAAAGGTCAACAGCTTTATTAACCCTCTAAGGGTTAAAGGTGAACAGCTTCATTAACCCTCTAAGGGTTAAAGGTGAACAGCTTCATTAACCCTCTAAGGGTTAAAGGTGAACAGCTTCATTAACCCTCTAAGGGTTAAAGGTGAACAGCTTCATTAACCCTCTAAGGGTTAAAGGTCAACAGCTTCATTAACCCTCTAAGGGTTAGAGGTCAACAGCTTCATTAACCCTCTAAGGGTTAAAGGTGAACAGCTTCATTAACCCTCAAAGGGTTGAAGGTGAACAGCTTCATCAACCTTCTAATGGTTAAAGGTAACAGCTTTATTAACCCTCTAAGGGTTAAAATCAACAGCTTTATTAACCCTGTAAGGGTTAAAATTGAAAAGCTTCATTAACCCCACATAGGTTAAAGGTCAACAGCTTCATTAACCCTCTTCGTGCCCACGTATTTAGTCTCATTTTTTTCAGCTTGAGATGCACATGATTGCTATCGCATTCCCATCTCAAGCTGGATAGACGGACAGACAGTGTTTTGGTTGATGGTGTTTTGTGGGTTAATAAATAGTCCGTAGAAGGTTAATAAATGGTGCCTATTGCGAATGGTGCTTAGATGAGCGGTGCCTATTGCGTTAACGAATAGTGCTTAGATGAGTGATGAATTGTGCTTAGAGGATTATTAAATGGTGTGCAGAGGGTTAATGGATGGTGTTTACAGGGTTAATGAATAGTGCTTAGAGGGTTAATAAATGGTACTCAGAATGTTAATGAATGGTGCTTAGATGGTTAATGAATGGTACTCAAATGGTTAATGAATGGTGCTTAGATGGTTAATGAATGGTGCTTAGATGGTTAATGAATGGTGCTTAGGTGGTTAATGAATGGTGCTTAGATGGTAAATGAATGGTGTTTAGATGGTAAATGAATGGTAGCCTACTTAGATGGTTAACGAATGGTGCTTAAATGTTGAATGAATTGTGCTTAGATGAGTGGTGAGTGGTGCTTAGAGGGATATTAAATGGTGCTCAGAGGGTTAATGAGTGGAGCTTAGAGGGTTAATGAAGGGTGCTTAAAATGTTGGTGAATAGTTGATGAATTGTGCATAGGGTTAATGAATTTTACTTAGAGGGTTAATGTATGGTTCTTAGAGGGTTAATAAATGGTGCTTATAGTGTTAATGAAGTGTGCTATGAAGGTTAATGAATAGTGCTTAGGGTTAATGAATTTTACTTAGAGGGTTAATGTATGGTTCTTAGAGGGTTAATAAATGGTGCTTATAGTGTTAATGATGTGTGCTAAGAAGGTTAATACATAGTGCTTAGGGTTAATGAATTTTACTTAGAGGGTTAATGTATGGTTCTTAGAGGGTTAATAAATGGTGCTTATAGTGTTAATGAAGTGTGCTATGAAGGTTAATACATAGTGCTTAGGGTTAATGAATTTTACTTAGAGGGTTAATGTATGGTTCTTAGAGGGTTAATAAATGGTGCTTATAGTGTTAATGAAGTGTGCTATGAAGGTTAATACATAGTGCTTAGGGTTAATGAATTTTACTTAGAGGGTTAATGTATGGTTCTTAGAGGGTTAATGAATGGTGCTTATAGTGTTAATGAATGGTGCTATGAAGGTTAATAAATAGTGCTTAGGGTTAATGAATTTTACTTAGAGTGTTAATGAATGATGGTCCGAGGGTTAATGAATGGTGCTTAGAGTGTTAATGAATGGTCCTTAAAAGGATATTGAATGGTGCTTATAGGTTTAATGAATGGTGCTTAAAGGGTTGATGAATGGTGCTTAGAGGGTTAATGAATGGTGCTTAGAGGGTTAATGAATGGTGCTTACAGTGTTAATGAATGGTACTTAAAGGGTTAGTAAATGGTGCTTAGAGGGCTATTGAATGGCGCTTAAAGGGTAAATGAATGGTGCTTAGAGTGTTATTGAATGGTGCTTAGAGGGTTGATGAATGGTGCTTAGAGGGTTAATGAATGGTGTTTAGAGGGTTTATGAATGGTGCTTAGAGGGTTAATGAATGGTGCTTAGATGGTTAATAAATGGTGTTTAGAGGATTAACACTTGTCGCCATTTTCCACCGTCGTATTTGTTATCCCTCCTTTTCAAAACCGATATTTCACAGTATGATATGCACCGTAATATTTTGTGATTTTGTGTTTTACTATGATAGATTATCAATTCTCCACAGTAATATTAATCAATTTCACCGGAAATCAAGCAATTATAAGCATGACTAATTAACATTTTGCTCATAATATGACCGTCATCACGTCCTCTCGTATCGTGTTTGTTGGTTCGTTCAGTTGCGACGCCGGGTCGAAAGTAGTCAACGTATGTATTTGCATGAAACGCTTCCAATAGGTTGGTAAAAATGTAATTGCACAATGGCCACCCTCTGGGCCGAGGCCCGTCCTGATGGAGCACATACCATCTCCTTGCATATGAAAGGGTGTATCTGCCACTTTGTGAAGTGGCAGATACACTCTTTCATATCGAAGGGGAAAAATTGCGCACACAAATTCAGACTAAAAATAGAGGGGCGGGTGTGATCCACGGGTAATATTACTATCAGAACAATTGGTGATATATAATCTTCATTTCTCAGTAAGATTGAATGCACGACGTTTGAGTGAAAGAGCAGTCATGATTCCTGTTATTTGTTCTGTCTTGGTCGTTTAGGATTGTGGAGGATGATACATTATACTAATAGCTCAACAAAAAAGTTTTCTAATAGGAGGAAGAAACAATGAGATTAATTACATGAATACAGTGACCTTCGTCTCGTATTAAGTAGCAAAAAATAAAAGGAACTGAAGAAGTTTAATTAATGATTCTTTAAATCTGTAATGATTATAATGATTATAAACCGCATTCTCAATACATCTAACTACTTTACTATGTGTGCTAATGCAACCGCATTCCTAATATCTTTTAAAGCTACTAATACTATGTGTATGGATTTTTGCATTCAACAGGCTCTTCTGTTTCATCCATACATTTGCAGAATTTAGAGCAACTGACAGATTGTTTCCTAAAGTTACACCATTTAGAAGCATAGTGCTGGCAGTTGCAGACTGCAGTCATGTTCTCGGGAAGTTGAGTGATTTTATTTATGGCAAAAGCAGGTCATCTTCCACTATATATCCAAAAAATAAATCCAGAATTGAGCATATTTGACAACGAGGATAAAAGCTTCTGGAAATATGAGCTAGTAGAGCACTTTTTGAGAGTGGCAAGGATGGTATGTTTGGTGTGATGGTATAGCCATGATCTCAGCTTGTTTATGTCAGTTATAGCTGCTTGTTTTTTGAGGTTCCATTTTCTGATACATGCTGTTTGAGTGTATCATACATGAGTACTTGTAGTTTTGTTTTGTTATTGTTTAGTGGCCAGAAGTGCTCCATGTCTTTAGATATTGATGTGTGCATTTTCACTTCCTCTAGCCAAATAGGGGGTTTCTCAGCATCTGTTCTGCGCATTATTGTCTTTTATTGAGCCATCTTTAGGGGAATCAAATACATAGTCTCTTCGGTTAGCCTGAGGAGAAATCACATTTTTGTGTTCACTCCTTCCAGTCAGCTCTCCAAAAGTTGATGTACCTTCAAGCTGGGCGGGGGCCCTAGGGTAGTGGTTAGCACCGCTGCCTTTCAATCTAGAGTTCGGGGTTCAGTTCCCGGTCTCGGCGGTTTGAAAGAGACAAAAATGTTTCTTCTCCATCCACGTGTGTAACTCAGTATTGTGGGGAGCCTCCGTGCCCGAGAGGTAGCATGCTCGGCCTCAGACCGCCAGGGTTCGAATTTCGAATCCTGTGTCTGGAGGACAGTGTCATCTCATTCATCTCTCCATCCTCAGGAGGTTCTCCTGGCCCAGTTTAGCCTATGTGTGCACAAAGGTGGCCTAAAGCACGATTCATTTTTATCTTTTAAGCTGGCGTCCCTCATATGGGCCATAACGTCTACTAAGTATGTGCTATTTCTGTGATCACAACCAAGCCAAAAAAAGTTATGAAAAAAACTAGCCTTTCCGCCAATGCTTCCTTATCCAGTCACTTGGCATAGTACTGAATACACATATCTTGTTAATTTTAAGAAGACTAAGGAAAACTTAATCAAAATGTCCTTCCTATTGGATGTGATGAGGGTGTGTATGCTATATTGCACGTGAAATTATCATGGCTCGCCCTGAAGAGTTCAAAGGCATTGTTCAAGTGCTAGGATCTTTTTATCTCATTTAAGTTGTACCAGGGTGCATTGGGAAATATCTTGCTAGGGGTGGTGCGGACACTATTATGGTAGAAAGTGATGTGTTTGGATCTAATGTAGTAAACTCTGTCATGAATGGGAGCCATTACGCTCGTTCTGTTCTCCTTCTATGAGGCCATGAGAAAGCTACAGTGGGAAATACACAACAAAGAAGTCCACCAAGAAAGAGTGGTGCTAATCAGAAAATAGTATACATAGCCAAGTCAAGAGGATACACAATAGAGGAGCTGCTAGCATATGCTATAACGGGAAGTAGTCCACTGCTTGGTGACGACAGGTTCATGCAAAAATCCACGAAGAGTGAGCTAGTGCATGAACTAGAGAAACATTCCCAGAAGACTACACAGGGCCCATTTCTTCTGGACAGATGGCCACCACATACCTAGTAGACGTTATGCTGTATTATTGGAGGGAGCTTCAGAGAAAAGGTTTCAATGAGCTATGGTTTCAGGCTATAGGACGTTAATTACATCCCGATCAATAAATTAGCCTTAAGGCTGGGTCCTGATTTCTACAAAGTAATACCAGCTGTGCATGCTCTGACTTGCTGTGATTATAGCAGTAAAGCCGGTATAAAAGCAGCTGCCCTTAAAGCCAACCCTGTTGTGTATCTGAAGGCTTTCGGATCCTTGACCCCAATGTATGATTTCAAAGCACAGGTTCAAAATGCTGAATCTTACGTGTGTCAAATCTTCAAGAAACAAACAGCTATAACTGACATAAACAAGCTGAGATCATGACTATACCATCACACTAAACATCCCACCCTCAACTCTTTACCACACTCAATAGGTGCTCTACTAGCTCATATTTCCAGAAGCTTTTATATTCGTTATTAAATGTGCTCAATTCTTGATGAAGTTAAAGCCAACCTGGAACTACTGATTTTGGATATATAATGAAAGATGACCTGCTTTTGTCATCAAATAAAATCACTCAACTTCCCGAGAACACGACTGCAGTCTGCAATTGCCGACACTGTGCTACTACACTGTGTAATTGTAGGTAACTATCTGTTGCCCAATTTCTGCAAATGTATGGATGAAACAGAAGAGCCTGTTGAATGCTTAAATCTATACACATAGTATTAGTAGCTTTAAAAGATATTAGGAATGCGGTTGTAAAAAATACTGCTGCATTAACACACATAGTTAAGTAGTTAGATGTATTGGGAATGTGGTTGTAAAAATTACTGCAGCACTAGCACACGTAGTAATGTAGTTAAATGTATTGGGAATGCGATTGTAAAAATACTCCTGCAATAGTACACATAGTAATGTAGTCTAAGCTATAGTGAATGAGGTTATAGGAATTACTGCTGCACTAGCACACATAGTAATGTAGGTATTATTATAATTACTGATGTAATAATACGATCGAATGTTTTACCAGCGTATTGATATAACGTCTGGTTAATAAAAGCACAAAATGTGAATATATGTTGCTCCTCATTATCTAACCCGAACATCAACATAGCCGCAGATATAGCATAAACTCAAACACATATTAAATTGCATCATATACATGCATAACAGTATGTTATATCATATCAAATAAGCAAAATACCATTATGAGTAGTTTTACTATTTTAGGGGGGTGGGGTCACTCACATGATGACTGAGAAAACAAGAAATAGGTTAGAAAATTCAAATTTATTTGAAATAAAGCTAGGATAATAGGTTCAGTTTTAAAATTATTTTGCTTGGTTTTGAATCTTATATTTTGTTGTGAAAAAAATGATTAATGACTTAGTGGAATGAAAAACAAAGTTGAAAATGGACCCAAAATGTCACTCTCAATGCCATATTATGACACACCAAAATGATCATCGCGTTGCCCCGGTCATTTTGGTACCTCATTGGTATGATTTGGGGCATTCTGTCCCACGTAACCACATATTATGTGCTTTTATCCGAGTCGCGAATGCCAAAAACACAAATAAGGCAATTCCTCAAAATTTGACAAGACCCCGGCTTGGGCACCAAGCTTAAAATATGTGCCAAGGGGTATAGAACAATAATCAAAGATAACATTGAGGGTACCTTTTATGGTCAATTCCAACCCATCAGCTGGTGGATTACACCAATGAATTGGTCCAGTGACCAGGGGTAAAATGTAAAGTCGATATCAGACTATAAACCTGCAGCTTTATCTTTAACATTTTAGGGGGAGCGCTACGTGATCCACTACAGACTCATTTACACTAATTAGACAGGACATGGGCGCACAATCCTTATTCAGCAACTACACGTTTTGTCTTGTGTAGGGCTGATAATCAATGTGTTCTGATGGTTAATATGATGATGGTTAATATAGTTTAAACACTAGTCCTGACAGACCCGCATAGGTCTATATACCTGTATACGGTCTGATTGTCAATTAGATGACATTATAGTTCTAACACTAGTCCGCGTAGTCCTGCAGTTTCAAGAATGTTTAAAATCAAATAAAATGCCCCTAAGAATGATCAAAATGTGTCTGATAGATTTTCAGCTCCTCAAATAATTAAATGTCAGCGATGTCTATTTTTCACAATTTTTTTTCGTTATTTGGAGCTTAAAAGTGCGTCAGTAATTTCAGCTTGAAGTAAACAATAGAAACAAATTATTCAGCAAAGATAAATGTTAATTGCTAGAATATCTCAGCTGATTGATGCGTATGTAGGTAAATTGAAGGTCGACAGACAAAAGTAATTCGTGTCATGTTTCTTCTTATGACCTATATCAATAGACCTATATATAGTTTGAAAGTGCATCTTAGAAAAACGAATGGGTCTGCAGTAGAGTGTGCTGTGTCGCTTATGATACTGTGTACTATAAGGCACCTTTGAAGTTACCCGATACACACGGGAAAGACTTCGTTCCGTCACAAAATTGTCACAATGGTCACTATTTGAATGCATAAATGTATAAACACGAAGCCCCAAACTCAAGCCATTAAAATATATTTTGCGTAAAGCTTATTGTGAGTGGTAAATGGCTTTGACCTTGTCCCTGGACAATATGTCAAGCTTACATAATTCCGAGTTTCTCATTTTCATAAAGGCATCTGCATGGCAAATATGAAAACTTCGCTGAAATATATCAAATCTGAAAGGAATTTGTAAAGCTATGTGCAGTGCCTATGATAATGACCCATGGTCAAATTAAAAAAGTGGGCAATTGAAAAAAATCCCCAGACATAAATCATATACGTAGGCTCCTCTAATATGACCTAATATATCTCAAATCAAAGCTCAGCATGTTTGATATTTTAAATTAAATCATATTTTCTCTCAGCTGTGTGGCGAATGTCTACACCTCTAAGGGGTTTGTTGTGTTAGAATCATGCGTGGCTAATTAGAGTGATAAAGCTGACGATAAATCAGCTTCTAATAACAACTAATCCCTTCTTTTATTTATAAGGCGCGCTGAGTAATGGTTGAAAAACACATGCCATGGAGTACGAACAATAAACATAGGAAAGCACTAACGAGATCGTCCTTTTTCAGTCCTGACAACAACAGCCATCTCAGTCAACACGAGACGTTTACCCGATGTTGGTTCAATGCTGGGCCGTCGTCGCAGACGGCGGGCCAGCATTGAATCAACATTGGGTATAGCTCTCGTGTTTTCTGTGACACCAAGAGCCGCTTTAGTGCTAGGAACAACGTCATTTTTAGCAAAAGCAAATCATAGTCAATCATGGTATATATTATTGTGAATGTTTAAATATAGTAGGAAGTAAGACATTCAAGCTATGGATGTTCTGATGGATGAAAAACGTTTTAAAAATTAAATAAATCAACCCTGGTTTAAAGAAAGGACATTTATTCATAGGCAATTTATTCCAAGACAAGAAATGATTTCTGAGTTTGCAGTCCGTAATTTTTTCGCGCGACGTCAGACGATGATTGTCAACTAAAAGGCTTCTAGTTTTTTCCACTTTATGTCCGTGTATTTTTAGCGCGACGTAATACGATGATTGTCAACTAAAAAGCTTTTAGTCTTAAAGTGACATGCCCACGCTAAAATCATCAAAAAATCGGTGATTTAATTTTTGGCTTCTTAATATACCCATATGATGTAAACAAGTCCATAGACGAGAACTGCAAAAGTTTTTTTAATTTCTGTGCGGCGCACTTACCAGTAGGCTAAATATAGAGACGAAATTCCCGTATTTCTTATTTTTGACATGGTTGTCAATAATTAGAAATCAGGAATTTCGTCTCTATATCCAACCTATAACTGGTGGATGCGCAGCCGAAAAATTAAAAAAAATTGCTGTTCTATTCTATGACATGCTTATATCATATGGTCATATTAAGAAGCCAAAATAAAATCACCGATTTTTGTATGATTTTAGCCTGAATATGTCCCTTTAAGCTATTCTCCAGTTTAAATCCGTGCATTTTTAGTCCATGTAAGACAATGATAGTCATGTAAATTGACGTCTTTTTTGAGGAATACAAGATGGTATCCATGCCCGATGTTATATTCACACAAGACAATTTCTTCATACACAAAACCTAAGAGATGATCATGTTCAGTAAGGTTTTGAAGCAGCTCCCAGTACTGCTACATTTAACTTGCAGATGGTTTATCCACTGAAGCATCAGCTATAGTCTAATATCATGTGCATAATATAAAATGCAGAGAATACGTTTCTTTCTCATTGGTACGGTTTCAATGCGTGACAAATAACTGTGAATCGCTGTGAGGTGGAGAATCAATGATTTTGCGTATCCCATATAAATAAAGAAGTAAACCTTAAATTTGTTAAATTAGCATAATTATGTTTGGATTTAAATTATAACGTATTTTATTTAGCATGCCTTCTATAAATATGATAAAAATGTATGCGTCAGTCTTTATGAGTAGGACTGTACTATGTTCACTGGAAACCTATGCGCATACAAACTACGCTAATGAGCGTATACTAGAAGAACACTGCGTGGATGTCATAATCCAGCCAAGATTACAGCTCTCACAACAGACTATTATGACTGACGCCTCAGGCTGTCCAACAGGCCAGAAACGGGATAACAGAGCCCTTGACAAATTCACTTAGCTCCTGTCTCACGGCAGATTGACAATGGCGACTTATCCTTATACATTGTGGATCTAATCCGGATGACCTTCAGACAGTTATTGACAGGTCCAATTGTAAAACATAACGTTTGTCATTCTCAGCCCCGCGATTTCAATTTTTTATCCACGTGTTTGGCTGACGTTAAGTCTTTAATCCTTATCCTGCTAAATCAAATAATTTCAATTTTCACCAACTTGAAGAGGCCTAATGATGTGTCTCGCTATCGCGACCCACAACTGCGAGTGGCTGAAAATTACTCATATTTGTTTACTTTGAGCACAAATATTGAGCACAAATCTTGATGTTTAGACACACATTTCCTCCCCAATACCCAATGACAGTGATTTTGTCGACTAAAAAAACAAACTAAATTGACAATTCCCGTGATCAGTAGGATGAGGGTTAAGTCCTAATCATGGCTATAACCGTTTACAGACTGTTATTTGTCATTCAATCAAGGCGAATTCGCTGGTATGTTGTGCGCTTAACTCCTTGTGACATCAAATCCACATGAGTTATTTCTCTAATTATCCTCATACCTGGCATCTAGTGGACTGTTAAGTGCTCATTTAGGGTCGAACCTTGCACTTTGGGTTAAAAGCATGCAATTTTTACTGAGTGAACAGTTGTATCGTGGGCTCATTTTCTGATATAGAACAACTTTTTGGGTGGAGCCTGTCAATTCATCAGTAGCGGAGTGAGGGAGATAAAAAGATTTATGTTGAAAATCTCCGTACAAAATCGCCCATCAACCCGGAAGTACAATTTTATTGACCACTACCCATTAGAAAATAACATTGCTCAAGTATTTTAATTCAAATTATTCTAAGTTTAATACAGATGTTGTTGGTGAAAAATGGCTAGCCTTATTGTTCTATGTCATGCCAATGCACCAATGTTCATAGTGATGAATATTTAAAAAAAAAAATAACCACAAATATATCTTTATTTACATTTATTATAACTTAACTGATATGCAGTTGAAAAAAGCAATCACAACTTTGTTCCAGAAAATAATTCCATGTGCTGCCATTGAATCATGACGCACACTAAACTTACCCTACATATTTTGCGAACGTTTCCTCTCTTTCAGTTGTTATTGAAATTGGTACACATTTTTTCAGCAACAATATTTAAAAACATACTATTTTCGCTGGGTAACATACCAGCGAATTCGCCTTTATTTTCTAAAACTCTCTAGTTTATCATTTCCAAAACACACCAGCGAATTCGCCTTGAATTTATCAAACACATTATTTTATTATTTCCAGATCATACCAGGGCGAAGGGGAAGACGAACACGAAAAACAAAACGTTATTTTTTTAATGTTATATTTTGTCGCGCGTCGCGCCGGTTTTAGCACCTGTTTTCGCGTCGCTACCACAATCTGGCTTTGGAACAGGGGAAAAAGCCTCACATATCGCGTTGGATTTCGAGTTGGTGTACAGACAGTCAGGCACTTTTCGCGTCTCCCGACACCTCTGCCGTCGTGTGCATATTCGCCCTCGCGTTCGCGTTCGCGTTGGTGTGTTACGCTGCAAATTAGGATGATAATCGACTCTTTATCGTCTACGTTATTTTATTTAAGTTTTCACACACTTAGAGTTAAGTCTTGCGGCCGCGATCCACAATTTATTTTATTTGGTGAAATTAAGATTTGTCTTAATTTTTTTAACGCGAATGAGAGAATGTTAGGATAATATTAATATTAGCATTCTTAGTGGGACGAGCCTCTGGACTTGTTTCTGGACTTGTTTATTTTTGTGAAAGAGAAAACAGAATCAGTCCGAGGCGAAATGGGAAGGAATTTGAAATATGATTCTACAAAAGTGAAACTGATAAATTCCTGGTCATGGTCTTGGCCTGGATGAACGTTTTCGTCTGTGTGAAGGTCTAAGATTCGCTAAAAAGCCACAGCCAATCCTCGATCTTAATAAACCCTTGTGCTGCTTTATACATCCACTTTTAAACCTTAAAATGGATGAAATTATTGTAGACGCTCGACCAGCTGTTCAAGTAATTCATTTTGAGGGATATCTTTTTTATAAATATAAATATTTTTGTCACAAATTCCAGTTTCAAAGGCATGACAAATAGAAACAAACAATTCAGCCGTACAAAGGTTGATATAAGGTATCTGATTGGCTGAGAAGCCATAGCCAATTAATGATCATAAGCCCACTTAATCCTTAGATCACTGACAGACATGGGGTATTCGTATTCAGTATTCGTATTCATCTGTATTCGATTACATTTTTCTGAATATTCATGTCTATTCAGTATTCATGAAAAAATATGAATACAAGTATTCTTATTGTATTCAAATTCTTTTTTGAAAGGCCTGTATTAATGAATACTTTTTGAATACATTGCGAATACATGTCCTATTTCCACAGAGCCTGGTCCACAAGAGCAAGCATTTCTCAAATTGTTTTTCTTTTCTTTTTCTCAGGTAATTGTTTTTATTATTTTATGGGTATACAAGGATGGAAGATTTGTCATATTTTCTCATGGCAGTGGGACTGAGTTTGAGGTTCTATTATAATATCCCTTTCCAATCTATAACAACATGTATATTGAGCTATTGGAGAATAAAAACATGTTTTCCAGGATATATAAATGTGCAGCATTTCCAACTCATAAGTTGTAGGAATATACATTTCAAGCGAAACTTAACCATAATTAAGCTTTAACAGCTTAAGCAATGCTAGACCTGCATCGTTCGACGTTCGCCTGCTATTGGTATAGCATAAATCACCCTTCTTCAGGGTGGGGTGCGGCAGTTGAGGACTACGTCACGTAACGTCCTGTCACACTGGGATCACTGATAAACTCCAGAGAACTACACTCCACTAGACAGTTTGAGCGCCAATGGTAATTAAAATGCGATTAGGAATAGGGTAACTATAAAACGTGTTACATAGACATAAATAATGTATATTTCCCTCCTTGCTACGATCTTACACACGTATACCTTCACACATTTAAGTTATGAAAAAGAACAATATTTTGGCAAAAATGTGTGCGTCATAACTCTGTGCGTTGTGAGATAATGTCCTTGTGTCTATACGGTGCCTGTGATAATTGACGCTAAAATGAGCTGAACAAAACAAATCACTGGTCACGGCTGATTTCACACCTGACTGGACAAGAAGCTACTCCTTTAACCTTAGCGTGCTTATATAAAGAATACGGTTCTTCACCGACAGTACCCCTCCCCTGTCATTTTGATTGGTCGTGTGAAGAAGGTTCAGACAACTGAAAATCACCGTTATTGCCCCTCTCCTGTCACCTACATTCGAAAAATCCGTTCACCTTCTTTAATTAGTCACAACATTTCAATATTTGATTGGTTACAAGCCACAGCCATCATCCCCACCCCTACCCTGACCAGTCTGCCAGAGAACAATGATACACCTCACCTCTACCAATGGTGCAACATTTAAATTGAATAGCTCAGTGATTCACTGAGCTATTCAATTTCAATCAAGTGAATGAAAATTTATGGTTTTTGTAAAATTTAAGTCCCAATATATATCAGTGCTGCAAATTGGAAGGCATATTCTGTTGTAAACAGCTCGTTATCCGGAGTTATACAGGTGCTAGTAAAAACGCAGAATGTCTACTGCAGTCGACATCAGTGCTCTAAAGGATACACGTTTCACTCTATTGATGTCGCAAGTAGCTAACCTGTAAGATAGCTCTCGAATCAATTAACATTTGAAGCTATCACTTGCTATTTACGTTTTCGTTTCACCCTGTGGTAAAGCGCACGATTTATCCCCATGATATACGAACAGCATTCATAACAACCGAGAGTTGTCTCGCCTCCTTTAAGCATCTGATGACATGGATAAATCCAGTTCACGTCATGGGGGTCAGGGGTCTGGGACGATATTCGCAGTTTTAGTCATGTGATTGGTCGAGATGACCATTCCGACCAATCACATACTCTTGAGAGTACCGACAATGACAATGACAATAATTTATTGTTCATATACCATAAAATAGCACAGAGCATTGACCCCTTATGTCCAGTTATATCCGTTTATATTAATTCCATTTCGAGTTAGTGTAGCTATATTCAACAACAGAGAGAGGATTTTTCCGTCTGCAGAATTAAAAAACTGCGTTTTTTAAGCATTATTAAATTTTTAATTTCGTGTCATTTTTACTGTATAATACACGCTATATTGCAACAAAATGCATCTGAATTATCAGCCACCCTACTCACTTTATAAATCATTTTCGCTTTTTATCAGTAAAAATAGTTAATCAAACTTAGCGAGTGATCGTTATTTATCGGTAGACTAGTGAGGGGGATGAAAATATTTTTGTTGAAAATCGCCCATCAACCCAAAAGTACAATTTTCGTGACCTTTCCCCATTAGAAAATAACATTGCTCAAGGATTCTAATTCAAATTATTCTAAGTTTAATTTAGTTATTCTACTGTCATTTTATCGATATGTGTGCCTTGTACAAAGTTAATGCCCCCCCACAAATATACATATTGTACAAGAAACTTCGGCCCAAGTATATATATGGTACAGAGTGACGGAGCGCGTAGCCCTGCGCGAAATTAACGTCGATACACTGGTTTCAACCTTAACTCGACGAGGTCGCCATTTACGTGATCGCCTGGTCACATTGAGGGTAAAAACGCGTATTTATTAGGAGTAGGCCTATTACTTTGAAATCAAGTACCAATACCCAACCAATTTTTATGGTGTATGTAGGCGTATCAATTTATATATTCTCAGTTTTCTTGGCATATAATTCAGGGCTTCCCGTCTATTTTCAGAGTAATGCACTACATAATTAGCTTCTGATGTGCTGCTACAACAGAAAACATCAAACACAGACTGAAGAACAACTTGTGAATCTTGGCGAAGTGGCTGCAAGTCTTTTACATACCAGCCAATTTATTGTCAATTTCCTTAGCTTTTATGAATGGCTGTGACTGATCTGCTATCACCACATTACCACCTCACATGGGCACACTACACATAACTCTGCAGTTTTTCATGAATTGGTGGCAACTTTTTAAAAAATAGTCTTGCAGCGGTAGAACATTGTGTGCGCGTGCACTGTTCATTGTTCTACACTTTGGCTGTCCATAGCGACTTAAGAAAAACTGCAATCTCGTCGAGATCTAACAACGCGTTGCACTGGATTCACCTAGTATCGTATGAAGACTGTATGTCATGATCCAGTATCTTGAGTGCAGAGAGCTCGCCTTTAACTTTCTTCCCTTTGTATGATAAGATACGGTATCATAATTATGTTGGTGCTAATATTTTCGTTATCACTTCCAATGTGAGTACTGCAACTCCAAGCCACCTTGGGCTAGGATGGTAAAATTTGTGGCAAATAAATCACAGGTCTACTACGGCAGGATAATAATAGGAGATTTATGGGCCTTAGAGTCATTGTTAAACAACCATACGGTTCAGTGTCTGTATCCATATACCACCACTAACTAGGTAACGCTGGTCACATGTTGACTTAATGCTGGCCAAAGCCAGAAGCGTTAGACCCGCATTGTGCCGGCATGTGAAGGTTATCCAATGTTTTCTGACATGTACCAGATTAGCAAATGATTCGGCTCTTTTCACTTGGACGGCTTCGTAATCCATAACAAATCAAATTGACAAGTAGCATCAGTGTCAGATCCAGAGGGTTTTCCATGATATGCTGCAGAGCAGTCAATCTTTATGTGGATTTGATGTCTGGCGTTTCTAAGCAAATGTAAGAAGTTGCTTTATTTTCATTTCTCTTTACCCCATTGGTACTAATAGAGGAAACTGAATGAACAGCTAATACGGCAGATGAGTAGTCATATATTAAATTAATATTTCGGTGATTATCTCAATAAGGTACATACTGTTACTACTACCCGACAAACACAAGACGTTGAACCAATACTGATTCAATGTTTGATCAACATATACGACGCTGGGCCACCATGAAGCCAGGATTGGCTCAAAGTCTCATGTTTGCTGGGTACCCACTTCCGCTCTGGGCCCTCATGTTTGTATACATTGTGTACATAGCTCGTTTAATCTATGACATGTTAATCTAATAAAAGATGACAGATCTGCCGTATTAGCTGTCAATTTATTTCCCAAAAAATAATAATACAAGACTATGGTCAAAAAAGTCAAACCTGAAAAGTATTCTATATTTGGCATAACTCTAACTTGTTTTATATGATGATTTACTTTACGAATCGTAGTTCCAACTCCCGTCAATAGGTCGCAACACTGCATAATGTATGACACGCATATTGTACACTATCTTTGGTATCATATTTAACACATGGGCGGGGGCCATAGGGTAGTGGTTAGCACCGCTGCCTTTCACGCTAGAGGTCGGGGCTCGGTTCCCGGTCTCGGCGGTTTGAAAGGAACAAAAATGTTTCTTCCCCATCCACGTGTGAAAGTCAGTATTGTGGGGAGCCTCCGTGACCGAGAGGTAGCGTGCTCGGCCTCAGACCGCCAGGGCTCGAATTTCGAATCCTGTGTCTGGAGGACAGTGTCATCTCAGTCATCTCACCATCCTCGAGAGGCTCTCCTGGCCCAGTTTAGCATATATGTGCACAAAGGTGGCCTAAAGCCCGATTCATTTCATTTTGTTTAGCACATTCTCCGCAGAAATGATTACTTTCGAGTTGCAAAACATCACCCGGATTTTAACTAAAATGTCCCGACGACATCCCACAGTCAATTGGTGTCAGCAGAACGTGACTAAGTGATCAGAAATATGACAGATTCACGCATTCACTATTTGTTATCACAATCCAGCAAACACGAGACGTTCCCCCAACGGCGCAGACGGTGGCCCAGCATTAAACTTTTGTCCATCCCAGCGAACTGCAGTGGCTCAGTGCTGGTTTAATGCTGGTCCAGCGTCGAAGACGGTGGTACAACAGTAACCAAATATTGTTTGATGGTACGTCAAGCCGTCACAAATATTGAAAACGCATCAGCTAAGGTTGATGGGAATTGTCGTCCGTCTGTCATTGGCAGATTAGTCCTACATGTATATCAGCAAAACTCACCCAACTCGATGGTTCTACGCAGCTTTGGGCCTGAGTTATCGGAGCATATTGTACAAGTCATGTAAATAGGCATTGGCATAGTTATTAAAATCGCAAGCATTATGATAAAACACTGTTCTAGTCCATTTAGAATTATAACAAGGTTTGAAATGTCCCCCCACCCCTTCATGGCTTATAGAGAGAACTGGACCCTTTGAAAGTTTCGCGTGCAAAATCTGAAGACATTCCGATAAAAAATTCCTGAGATATTCTCCCGAGGTGTATACAAAACATTAGCTAGGTCGTAGTACTCAACGAAAAGTATGTCAAAGTACAGTTACCCAAAAATGCACACCTAGACCCCCTAGAGGTGTTGTGTGCAAACTTTGAAGGTAACTGGGCAAGTTCTTGCTGAGATATGGTCCCGCAATTTAAAATGTGCGCGCCTACACTGTTGCCGACGCTGACGCTGATAGAAGTGAAAACAGCATGTCGCCCCGTAGTAAGGGGGGATACATAATCCCCCCCCCCCGGTTGCCTGTTTTCCGAAACATGCTTGAATAACAATGAGCACCGTAGAGATAATAGATCTACTATTATTTTCTCTTATGCTGTTGTTTTTTTATCGATAGAAGTGTGGTGAGATCGGACCATCTCGCACTTCATCCTTTTCGCTCCAAGACTAAAGTGCTGATCAGTTTGATTTTGTCGTGAAATAAGTTTATCATAAACGTGGTCGGGGGGGGGGGGGGGGTGTCTGACGCGTTCACCCTTTCACCGCTAGTCACGACTATTACCGTTTTTAGTTTGTTTTATTAGCCGATCGATGCACTGTTCTTGGGAAGGAAATAAGTTATTAACATCAAGATTTGCAAATCTTTTGTTTCAATTTAAATGGATATCAGAACGTTTGCAAATTTGTGGGTCGCTATAGCGAGACATAACTTCAAGTTGAAAATTTAAAATTGATAACTTTGCGCTTTCAAGGCTAATATCAAATAGAAAATAATTTTAGATTCGTTCCAGAAAAGACACACTGCGTCGCTATGTATACATGTGGTTGATGTGGTGACATGTGATGAGATCAGCCCACATCACCTCCCCGATAATGCCGTATGCATGGGGCCTATTAACAGATAAAGTAACGTTATGATTGTTCCGGACTTTTTTATTTAATTTTTTCTCAGCTATTATTATTTAGTTTACATTCATTTTCTTTAGTGGGTCCTTATATATTCTTCGAATATTGACACTGCACTCTAAATATCTTTATTTGTCAGAATCTACCACGACGCTATTAGAAGAGGGATCGTTAACGTTCGTTGGATAATATTGACCAAACAACATCCATGTTAACAAGGGACATTCAATAACCTACTAAGTGTGGCATCCAGCATACGCCGATAAACAGGCATTAAATTTAAACAATTAGATGCTAAATATATATACGGCTGTTACTAAAGCCGTAGGCATGTAGATGGTCAGGAAAAAGTCGTATTTTTCATTCAGTTGAAGCTGACATTTTCTGAGCTGCATGACACTTGAGCACTTGACATATTACCGGATACTATCTGTCTTGAGGACATTAATTATATAAGTGTGTTCATGTCCTCAGTCAACGAGACCCGCCAGCATTCTCCTTCAGTCACATTTAATTACAGTATCCAACCAATGCCATATTGATAATTAATAACCACTAGACGCGTGTGTTCTTGTAATTCACCGTTAAATAGTTCGCTGTTATGTTGACTAATTAATCTACAGTGTTTAGGACAATAATGAGCTATTTTAATGAGGCGCGTATAACACCTGATTTCTACACAAAACAATCATTTCAGACACTCTACACCAGACTCAGGATTCAGGATATCTCCTAACATGTTGAAACCATGAATGGAGACTGGTACTGCTCGATGACCTTTGACCATGGATGGAGACTGGTACTAGCTGCTCTCTCACCTTCGACCATGGATGGAGACTGGTGCTAGCTGCTCTCTCACCTTTGACCATGGATGGTGACTGGTGCTAGCTGCTCTCTCACCTTTGACCATGGATGGAGACTGGTACTAGCTGCTCTCTCACCTTTGACCATGGATGGAGACTGGCACTAGCTGCTCTCTCACCTTTGACCATGGATGGAGACTGGCACTAGCTGCTCTCTCACCTTTGCCCATGGATGGAGACTGGCGCTCTCTCACCTTTGACCATGGATAGAGACTGGCATTAGCTGCTCTCTCACCTTTGACCATGGATGGAGACTGGTGCTAGCTGCTCTCTCACCTTTGACCATGGATGGAGACTGGTGCTAGCTGCTCTCTCACCTTTGACCATGGATGGAGACTGGCACTAGCTGTTCTCTCACCTTTGACCATGGATGGAGACTGGTGCTAGCTGCTCTCTCACCTTTGACCATGGATGGAGACTGGTGCTAGCTGCTCTCTCACCTTTGACCATGGATGGAGACTGGTGCTAGCTGCTCTCTCACCTTTGACCATGGATGGAGACTGGTGCTAGCTGCTCTCTCACCTTTGACCATGGATGGAGACTGGCACTAGCTGCTATCTCACTGTTGACCATGGATGGAGACTGGTGCTAGCTGCTCTCTCACCTTTGACCATGGATGGAGACTGGCACTAGCTGCTCTCTCACCTTTGACCATGGATGGAGACTGGTGCTAGCTGCTCTCTCACCTTTGACCATGGATGGAGACTGGCACTAGCTGCTATCTCACTGTTGACCATGGATGGAGACTGGTGCTAGCTGCTCTCTCACCTTTGACCATAGATGGAGACTGGTACTAGCTGCTCTCTCACCTTCGACCATGGATGGAGACTGGTGCTAGCTGCTCTCTCACCTTTGACCATGGATGGTGACTGGTGCTAGCTGCTCTCTCACCTTTGACCATGGATGGAGACTGGTACTAGCTGCTCTCTCACCTTTGACCATGGATGGAGACTGGCACTAGCTGCTCTCTCACCTTTGACCATGGATGGAGACTGGCACTAGCTGCTCTCTCACCTTTGCCCATGGATGGAGACTGGCGCTCTCTCACCTTTGACCATGGATAGAGACTGGCATTAGCTGCTCTCTCACCTTTGACCATGGATGGAGACTGGCACTAGCTGCTCTCTCACCTTTGTCCATGGATGGAGACTGGTGCTAGCTGCTCTCTCACCTTTGACCATGGATGGAGACTGGTGCTAGCTGCTCTCTCACCTTTGACCATGGATGGAGACTGGCACTAGCTGCTCTCTCACCTTTGATCATGGATGGAGACTGGTGCTAGCTGCTCTCTCACATTTGACCATGGATGGAGACTGGTGCTAGCTGCTCTCTCACCTTTGCTATTGCTAGAGCTGCTCACGCACGCTCAGCAGCCCGATTAACCCTTTCAACTTTGAATCGACTTTAGAAGTCAGAATCTGACGTCTGTAGACGTAAAATTCTGACCTCTGAAGACGGTCCCCGCACTGAAAGATTTATTTTCAAATGAAGTGGAAAGAGCTAACTAAGACATTTATGGTGATTTCAAATTGAAAATCACTTTGGTCTCTGGGCTTATATAAAAATATTTCAACGCTTTGAGGGTTGATGTCTGCCAGAATTTATTACAAAGGGTAACTTTTTCTTAATTACAAACGTACATTGATTGAAGCTGTAACGCATGTAAAACAAAAGAGTTGGTCCCAAAATGCGCTCCACACACTTCTGTCTATTATATATAAGTTTTTACACTTACTTACTTTGTATTTGTAAATAAACGAATATCGAAATATAAATAGAGCTAGCAGTATATCCTTAGCCATAGAAGTGTTTCCAACCCTCGTGCAGTACATTTATATAAAGTTGTTCGCGATTTGAAATGTAATTATTTTTATAGAAGTGTCGTAATTAATAAAAAAAAATGCAAATGAAGTAATTGCACTTATCACTAAAATATTAATAAGTATATAAATAAGTGTTCTATTTTTAAAATAAAACCGCATTGACAGTGTAGCATTTCCTGATATAAGTATTTGAAATTTTAGCTAAAAAACATTCATTTTGAAAAATATGATGATATGTATCGTAGTGTTTCAAAGCCGTCTCGACATTTCGCTCTTACGAATATGTGTCTTTTGTATTTCCCTTTCATACATTTATCCTTCCTGTCATTTGAGATGGTACGCAAGTTCCTGGGTATACTACCAGAAGAAACATTCAACTGGTGTTCAGAAAGACACATGTGTTTTTCCAGTCCGATAATGTCCACATGAGGTGCAGCTTCATATGTCCAAAGTCTGGTTAATAATTCACGCACCTCGTTTCCAGTGTCCTTATCAAATACCGAATGTTGACCCAATGCTGGTTGAATGTTGGGCCAGAGTGGCAAACGGTGGACCAAAATTCAAACAACATTGTTCCGACGTCTTTCGTTTCCAGTGTTGCGTCTTTTCATTTCGTCTGATCTCCAATCTCACGGGGAATCAGAAAATAAACAGCACCGGCTCAACTGTGAGCAGGAGACAATGGCGGTGCCCCTGGGCGATAACGGGGCATTGACAAATTTTTAAATAGTATACACTGCATATACCAGTTTTTTCTGTATTGTGACCATATTACATTCTTCACAATTTTTTTCCATTGCTCACGAGTAAAATGGTTTGGGTTTATAATTAACAAACTTAGAACTTTGTCCTGTATATTATATTTGTGGCACGTTTTAACAATCGTAGACCAGGGCCCTGTTTTTTTACGCTTTGAGTGAGGCATATGGAATGTTTCTATTAGAAGGTTGGACAGATTTTTTTTGAAATAAATTAGGAATTCGTAACAATGTCCATAGGTAGATTAGTTTATACATATCTATAGTAGCTTGTACACTGAGCCATCCCATTAGGGCTGTAGCAGCTGGACCAGCGCTTTACAAATGATGATGGATATCGTTTTCCAGTACGTAACGGACTAGTCCGTTATTACTGCCCTTGACAACACGCCATTAATTACGAGAAATCTTATTTTCATTATTAACCCTCTTAGCACCGAAATCCCCTTATTGTCAATATTAACCCTCTAAGCACCATGCATATCGCTCCCCTGGAAACTGGTTTAATTTTCTGGATTTAAAGGTTTTAAAATGACCATTATAATGCAACAGTTTAATAATATGAGACAATTATCTTCATTTTGTCAACTACATACAAGTCGAGATTTGCGACAACAATTCGTCGTTTGCGGTGGGTGAAGATCGCGATTGTAAATTCAGGGATGAAATGGTTAACTATTTGCTCCCAATGTCCTTAAAATATCTAAGCATATCTATATGCTATTGTGATTATCTGATCATTCGGTAAATGTAGTTCCATTGTTGATTAAATGTATGTTACACCTTAGTTTATCTTCAAATCTGTCGAATAAAGTCCTGAATAATTGTATTCCTTCACTGATTCTATGTGTGAGCAAACAGCCTGGATGCAGACAATTTGAAGCAAACGGGGTGAAAATTGCTCTTTTTCCGGTAAACCCGCCTGCGTAATGGCCTTAATAATCCATAAGGCAGGGCTGGTACAGTCCACACCGTAGGTCGGTGATTGCCGTCAGAATGAGATGCCTACAATTATGTCTACATACCTTTTCAAGCCTGGGTTAACACTCAAAGCGCTGAAATATTTTTATATAAATCATAGAAAAACCAAAAGTTTTTTTGTACTTTGAGACCATCATAAATGTCTTAATAACTCTTTCCGCTTTATTTGAATACATATTATGCTATTGATCTACCACCATTATAACTTCTTAAATTCTTTCAGTGCTGGGATCGACTTTAGACGGCATAATCTGACGCCTATAGATGTCAGATTTTGACTTCAAAAGTCGATCCCTGCGCTGGAATGGGTAACCATTAAAATCTGTCAGACTCTGACGTCTACAGTCGATCCCCGCAATAAAAGAATAAAAGAATAAACTATTTGAAACGGACGTAGACCCACAACATAGATATTCAAATGAAGCAGAAAGAGCAAACTAAGACATTTATGATGACTCTAAATTGAAAAAAAAACTTTGGTTTCCATGGCTTATACAAAAAATATTTCAGCGTTGTACCCTTTAAGCTCCACGTCGCCTAAATACACCACGTGTCATATTTTAAATAAAATTCATCGAATACAGAATGGTGTAATCCATCACAATGAGACTTTAATTTGATATATTATAAATGTATTACTGTAATTTGATATAATATACATGGGTATTTTTTTAATATCCCACTTTCTCAACTTTGGTGTTTGAATTGCGCCATTAATTCAAAACTCAAAGTGGGGGAAAACGGAGAATAAATAACTGGGTGCTTGTAGAACTAGAACTGTTATGGAATATGAAACAAATAAAGATATTTTCAAGTGACATCTGATTCTCAATTTGATCTAGATGCGGCTGATGAATAAGATAGATGCAGTACTGCATAAAAAATAAGAAACAATCAGCCGACATTGCCCTCCACACGCAGGATTCCAACCCTGGCGGTATGAAGCTCAGCACGCTGCACACAATATTTAATCTTTATCAAACATTTTAGTAATAAAATCAACATAAGTTATACAGCACACAGTCATTATTGCAAAAAATGGGAGATCTTGGGCGATGATTAACGTTACGTTTAATAGCTAAACACTCTCTATCCAGTGAACACCTGGCGTTAGCTCAATGCCGGCTGGGGCGGCCAAAAATCCCACAACATTGGGTCAATGTCTACTGCCGATAGAACATGAAGACAATATACACACATCAGGCTCTGTTGTAATATCCGATTTTAATAAAATAAACTCGGTCCGTTATCACAGCAATTATATTCATAATTAGTAGTATTTTTTATTATTATCAAAAAGTGTGTTTCCCAGCTTTCGTGAATCTAAGCAATTATAACAGCAAAGTCGATCAAATGCAAGCTGTGATTGACAAGCACAAAAAAATACCATCGAACAATAATTTTTATTAATTTCCAATACATTTACGTGTGATCACGGCGCGGCACTGATATGCCAATATAATATTAGATCAGTCCTGTGCATCAGTCCGGTGTTGACCTATCTTTGGTCCTACACCAGTAAAGTTTTTGCGGGTAATTAGACATACTTACTTAAATATGAAAATGTTTACTACTTACTATAGATATGATAAATTGCTACAAGTCTGATTTCTTATCCTATGGGTTGATGTCTAAATAATGTAGTTTAAAATTCGTATTATAGAAAACAAATCAGGTTGGCCACGGCCTGTTTGTGGCTTGTGATTCCACCATTCATAATATCCAGGCATCTCCAATGATCAAGCCCCGGCAATCTGATCCTTCGTTCTTCGAGGTCATTCCATTCTTATTTATTACGCCGACAAAACAATAAAGTCAGAATTGAAATTACTTTATTCCAATAATAATGATAGTGATAGCTGATACATGGCTAAAGCCGTATTTTGATTTGTGTTTGAGCCGCGACTCTCAAGGCATATAATATTATTTTAAATCTAGAAATTGGTTGACCAGTGCAACGGTTTCAGATTACCCCTCCCCGTCTACTGGCCCTTCTAGTTTCAAATCATCTACTCAATTGTAGCTGTTGATATTAACGATTATTAAGCAGAACTTTGTAAACTGTATATTAAATTACTGTGTTAGGCGTCAAACATTTCAAAAGGCGGGTTGTGCCATCCACGTACTATTAACAATATTAGTCCATGGTGTCATCTGATTCATCTCATCATGGTCTGGGTGTTTTCCTGGCCCAGTTTAGCCCATACGTACACAAAAGTAGCATAAAACCCCATTTGGTTTGCAAAAATGGAAATGCTCAAAATGGGCTTATTTTTGTTTGTTGAAATTCATTTGTTTATCATTAATTATTTTGTTTATTATCTGGAAATAACAGACAACACTCTGGTCTTAAACTGCTTTACTAAATTGTCTCATTATTAAAGGGATGGATTTGCCACTTGTAAAGTGAAAGATACGCCCTTTAATGTTGAAGTGACGATGATATCCTGTCATGAGTGCCGGAAACTTGACATAGTTGTCAGGATCAAATCTCCCAATATCCTCATTGAGTTTTCACTGATTCATCAGTGCACACTGGCGGGAGGAGGGGTAGGCTTGTAAGTGAGCGAGCGGCACTGCGCTAGGAGTGAGCATAGACAACTTTACTCCATGGAGTTGAAATGGCACACAAATGAACAGGTCCAGTGACCAGGGGGTAAAAATGTAAAGTCAGATGATAGGTCTTCAGATTTGATATCAGATTATGAACCTGCATCTTTACTTCTACATATTATTTAGTCGACCTATCTCAATGTTAGCCCAGTATGCCAGGTTTTCTGGTCGCAATGTCTCACATCTCCA
>OZ024908.1:18762603-18825103 GCA_964017125.1 Flabesymbios commensalis | reverse complement strand
GAATAGCTGTCTATAATAAGATATCAGCTTCCTGCATAGATGTTTGCTTACTGTTTGAAATTATTAAAAAATAAATCATGTTTAAATTAATAGTCACCCGTGCTTTGCATTATTTCTTCGGTGTGCGGATAAAATGCATGCATAGTAGTATTAGAGATCATTACAGATGGCATCGCGATTTTGTTGATGAAGTTAAACATACAATCTAAGCTTCAAATTAAATCATTGGATTAACTGAGCGTCTGTCACAAAGTAGTTTATAATTGTCAGTGGAATTTATCTGGTTAGAGACTTATTTGTATTTATATACGGGCCAAGCGGAACAATAATGTTCAATTAATTTGGTCTATTCATTTGAATTCGAAACTGCGCACGCAATCTCTAGCTTCAAATGAAAAAACCATTAGTAGTTTTAATCCATTTAAAGTTGAAATTGCTCGCGTTTATCGCCAACTTCAAATAGCCAAATATGTGTAAAACATATTGAGAATCCATTCTTTATAAATTCCTGTTGATTCCGGTGTCATTTAATCGGATAAGAAATGTACTAGAAAAAGTAGATATAGCAGAAGGAAAGTGTTGGCGATCAGGATCATTGAGGCGATAAGAGGCCGGATATATCCACCAGTCTGGATCATTATACACGGACACAGCGGCTCCAGCAAACACAACACGCTCAATGTCGGCTTAATGATGGCTTAGTGTCGTAAACGATTGACCAACATTGGTTTACATGTTATGTTTACCGGGTCTCATAATGTCCAGTAGGAAGTAGTAGATTAGGTGCGTGTGCCGGTAGCTATAAACTAGTGACTCCATATTAGTTTGACCTTAATGTCAGGAGTGCGATTGGTCCACTAATTTGGGGTATGTTATATTATATTATATTACCTGGACAGAGTAATATACCATTATAAAATATACTGAATCATTTGTGGTACAAATTATACAGAAAAATTCATGCTTTCCTGGGTATATCCATGAAAATCACACATAATGATTTCAATAAATCAGTCATTCAGCTTGGTTGGCGGGACAAACAAATTCACGAAACGAATTTATTCATATTATAATTATTCTTTTTGACGAAACATCTAGCTTTTAATATTATGAAACAGCTTCAGATGTACTTAATAGTAATAATAATAATTTCCAAGCATTCACAGTCCAAATGATGGTGTTAAACAACGAGATTTAATAAAAACCTTGTGACGTGATTTTACTTCAGCAAGAAAATCATTTGACTCCCCATCGAAAACATGTTGCAAATTGATTACAATCACTGATTATTGACTACTTCCTCAGCAATTCAGTCGCCCTGTGTGGCTGATGTCAAATGTACATCTAGAATAATGTGTCAATATCTTAACATTAATCTGATCTTGACTTTTTTACATTTCCATTAACACAGTTAAGACCAGTCTTAATTTTTCCCATGGAAATGAGAGTCAGACATTAGTCTGTAACCGGATCAAAGGGATCCAACATTAACTACAGATTGATTTGTCTGAGTGAATGCTTTTGGCAAGTGCTCAGACTGAGGAATCTAGAGATCGCTTGCTCAGACGGCGTAAATCTGCTTGGCGGCTTCAGTGTTGGCATGGCCATTGTAGTAGGTCGTCACACTTGGTCTACAAAGAGAATGACGTTGACAACACCTTCAGTTTTATGTTGGTGAAATCACGTCTTCGAATCAAAACCACGATTCAATTCGAATGAAAATCAGTCACCTCATTTGGTGGTAATTATTTTGCCAATGGCTGTGTGTTGTCTGATAACCAAAACTACATATTTGTTCGTTGTTGAGTTACTCATATGTGATAGGTATACCTGTATCCAGCATCTAGACGGTCAGCAGATCCAGCTTATTCTGCTGCTATAGAGATAATTAATATTTAAGTCTAGTGATGGCATGACTTCCTGGTTTATATGTGGTGAAGAGCGGTAGCGACACAATAAGTGTCTAGTTAATAATAATAATAATAATAATAATAATAATAATAATAAACTTTATTTCAAGAGGGTAACCAATCTCCATTTGTGACAAGGAACGTAAATTCATCTCATACAAGTATAATACAGCACGAGACATCGGGATATATCAATTCGGTGACAATCACTGCCATGGTTATACTTCTAGTACCAATGATCATGCTGACCCTATCCCATTAAGCTGTGTATTACAGTATCATTGTTATGGGTTCAGGACATAAGACGACCATAAATGAAGTTACTTTAAAAGATTCTAGAGTGTCAAATAAAGTACTTTGCATAAATGAAATAGCCTACTCTCATCTCGTTAACATGTTTTACATTAATGACAATCACACCCGGTGGACTCATCAATTACTGCTGGAAGTTAATCTGCAACAGAAAAAGAAAAATGGTGAATGTTAAGCTGCCATATTTGCCTCTCTGACGAAACATTATTTTTTCAACACACTCTAGAAACCCAAATAGATCATTTTAAGTTTACCATTCCTGCTTGATGTATGCATTTATTTGAAGCTGTGATTGCTGTAATCGCCTGTGAATTAACAAACCCATACATTTTGTACATTTAAAAACTTACGCTTGAACAGTTAAAAAAACGTTAAAAAACGATAATATTATATTTTCAAAATATTTATGTTTTGATGCGAACGTGATCATCTTTAAAAAAAATTACATGCTAGGCTGATTTGACAATATTTAACCGTAACTTCACAAAAGAGAATGCAGAGATTTAGATAAGTACTCAAAAAAAATGTACTATGTGTTGACTTTATCATAACTACGGCCCAGACTATTTTGCATGCATGCATGACTGGTCTATATGTATATGAACGCTCAGAAGTCCTTGTATTTTCGTTGACATTAAAGAGGCACACACGCAGTTCATTAGGTATGAGTCTGGGTTGCACTAGATTACAATATTACAATGAATATTGCGCATGATCTCTGCACGTGTCTGGCGTTGGCCCAGTATGGTCTGCGCATGTTTGGTGACGTTCTGACGTGTACATAAGTCATTGGTGCATCGCTCTGCCTTTATGTTTTAGAGCATGCACAACAAATTGCAACGTCCTTAGGAAACAAATTGGATTGACCAGACATGAGTAACCTTCACCCCCAGCCATTTTTTTTAAACATGTACAAAAAAACTTATCGTAAAACTTATCGTAAACCAGTAGATTTAAATCTACGAATGTGCAGTTCTGTACCACATTGTTCACGATATGGGAGAAACAACAATGTTGAATCATCATAGATTTCTAGATCTGAATAGGCCTATAATTGGGATCTACAAATTTATTGAACCTTGGTCTTTCTCCATGACATTATGCCATGTGTTGTTTTACATGAATAAGTAACAATATTTGCATAGATTAGATTAGAATAGATCTGAATATACTCGGGGCTTTGCACCTCGTATATTCGGATATATAAATCTCAATTTTTGTTTTCTGTGACATCATGTATCATGGTTGATGACGCGCCTATATAACGTGTATGTCATTTTATCATGTCTCATGAATGGTTTATGTATTACAGATGCTGTGTACAGCGTGGTGTGTCATTTTACCATGTCTCATGAATGGTTTATGTATTACAGATGCTGTGTACAGCGTGGTGTGTCATTTTATCATGTCTCATGGATGGTTTATTTATTACAGATGCTGTGTACAGCCTGTTGTGTCATTTATCATGTCTCATGGATGGTTTATGTGTTCCAGGTGCTCTGTACAGCGTGGTCCTCTGTCGCTGCAGGCGAGCCAGCGCAGTAGACGAAGGCTCCGGTAGCGGAGATGACAAAACCAACTGTGCCCAGGAGGACACGGTCACCTACCGTTTCCACGTGGCGTTCCATGGTCCCTGCATAGCCTGCATCAAACCACCACCCAAACCCAGGCCCACCGCTCCCATAACAGAGGACGTGGAACTCACAGATCGGGGGAACGCTTTCTGTCGGCCAGTTCACAGTGATTATATTTATTTTCTCAGTCCAAGGGTATAACACTAATATATCTTGTCAGCTGTGGATTTTACACAAGGAGTTATAAAATAGTATAAGTTCGAAGGGAAACATGTTAATTTCCGGCCTGAAATAGAATCATTTGATTCCCACCGTGATCACTTGATCCCTGAGCGGATACAAGGGATCAAACGACCTCACACCTGAATGGTACAGGAAAGAACATTCTCAACCAACTTCACAGCGTTACCATTATTATCAGAATAATATCTTAAATAATTGCAATTGTTGCACAGGGCTCAGTAGACAAGGCATAATTGGACATTGACGCCCTGTTGGTTATATACGTCCTGCTCTACTTAATAATGACGTGTTTGAGTATGTAGCGGTACCCGCTATAGGTACTACTATGAAGTGAAACGTGTAAGCTTAAGAGCAAATATATTTTCATTTTATGCATAATATGCCTTAGTTATGTATAATAGACCTCTACGTGTAAGCTTGCACAACTTGTACATTTTAATCACACACAAATGAATGTTGAATGTTTTAATGATTAATAACTACAAATGTATGATTTCAGTCGAATAATTATGTTTATTGTCGCATTGGATTATTATTAAGTCTATAAGCAGGATCACGTATAAGCTAATGAACGGATTTGCATGAAACTTTTATCGGAGGTGTGTCTCGGGCCAATGAACCATCCATTGAATATAGTGCATATTTTTACATCCTACCTACCACGCTATACATCGCAGCGTTCAGCGTAGCTGTTTGTTGTACTTTATCCAAATGCTGACACTCTCTGTATATAAGCACACAATCTGAGTTGAAATTAAAGTCTTCATTGTTGAATATTATCATACACTACAGTTTGCTTTTAACCCTTTCAGTGCTAATGACGTTTATAGCCGTTTCCAGCTTTTTATGTGTCGTTCAAACAACCTAATTTGTCTGAGAAATGAACATGATTTTTGTTTAGTTGGTATATACTTTTATTCTGCTTGTGTATATATTATACATTTTTACTAACTTGAGATTGTGGGTCGCGGTAGCGAAACACAATTTTAAGTGTGTTAAAAAATCGATTATATAATTTAGCGCTTTCACCCTTACAGTGTGGGGATCGACTTTAGTCGTCAGAATCTGACGTCTACGGGGATCTGACGTCTGACGTCAGATTCTGACGACTAAAGTCGATCCATGCACTGTAAGAATAAAAAAAATATTTATAATGGCCGTAGACCCATAACTTAGGCATTCAAGTGAATCAGAAAGAGCTAACTAAGACATTTATGATGATTTCAATTGCAGAAAACCTTTCGGTTGCGAAGTTTTTGTACAAATTACCTCAGCGTTTTAAGGGTTAAAGTAAATATAAATTTATGTAGAAGGCGGTTACAATCAAAGCTATATGTGTCATTTATTTGCCATACCGCTGTAACATAAAAATTAAAAAAACACAAGTGAGGTGTATTCAATACCTTATCAGATACAGCGCTCTGATCTCAAGCGACAGATATTTTATTTATTATTATTCACGTCATTTGTTGTATGTTTGGTTATTCTGCTATCATTGGGGTTCATGTCATACGCTATATATTGATGATGCTAACCCTTTATGCTCTATGTTTTACTGTCTTTAAAATTTAAGGGGTTAACGTCACAATGCAGTCAAGTATTGTATTTTTATACCTTGACCACAAGTGATGAACGGGTAATTGCTCGTTGAGCCTGTGTTAATTTGGTGTTGAGTCACCGTCGCAGACGGTGGGCCTACATTAAATCAATGCAGGCTCAACACATATCGATAATTATAGGTCCTGTTTTTTTTTCTTTTTGTGACTATATTGTATATGTGACCAAAATTAGAACACATATAATAGATTATATATAAATTGTCTGATGCTTCTTACTGAGCTTCGTGACTTCATATTTTTCATCAAACGTCAATATAATAACGGGTGATACTTTACATTACTCATGTTGTTTACAATGTCGATTTTTTTGAACAATTCGGCTAAACTGATAACAATGTTCTGAAATGTAATTTTGCAATGTTCTCACCGGACTTGATCTTTGAGATAGGTCTATCCCAGAGCTTTCGGGTGAAAAACAATCTATGAAAAAACACTGTACATTTCATCTAAATCAAAAGATTCTGAGTTTGCATTAGATATGAATCAAAATGAAAAGATTTACTGCTGATACTGTTCAAAATCACTTCTCCGGAAAATAGTACATTACATTGAAAATGTCCTCAGTCTTATCCTAAAAAAAAGTGGAGTACCATTAAAAAAGTCCTCGATATATTCTCCAGAAAATAATAGAGTACCGTACCAATAAGAATATACTCAGTCTCATCCCCTGAAAATATTAGAGTCCCTTTACCATTAAGAATATCCTCAGTCTAGAAAATAGTAGAGTATCATTAAGAATGTCCTCAGTCCTCCAGAAAGAATTACGCGTACTGCTCTTTCGGTAAAGTAGTTTGCGTATGACAAAACACAAGAAAAATGAATAGTACGTGGGTGACGGCATAGATCGGCAGATGACCAATTATAGCCACTGGTGATAACGCTATAACGAGTTGTTATCCGCAAATCGGGAAGCGATGAAAGCAGTTACTGTCTTGAGGCTCTATACGGAAAATGTTTGCAGATATTATAGGGCCTATTTCAGTTATATCAGACATACCAAAAAAGTACCGTTACTGCAATGCTAATGCAAATTTAAGCCGAAAATGTTGAAAAATATTATTCTTTTTGTATCTGGTCGTGTAAATATTTTTGTTCTCTATATTAGGAAATTGTGGAGTTTGTGAAAGCCTATATTTGTGAGTAAATCCAAGTGGCGATAAGTATGTGCTTAATTTCGTGTACATAAAGTTGGACAGTTCTACATCACATTAAAATCAAAAACGTAATTTTGTGTTTATATGCAGACGAGTACATTGTGAATTATGTATCACTTTTTTATTGAATGTATATAAACTGCTGGTCTCACACGTTGTTATGTTATTGTCTTTTTAACCTACAATGTAATTAAAGTCAAATATGTTTATAAAATGTTTTGTCACGTTCCATTTAATGCATTTAAATCAGTTCATGTTTTATCGTCACCCATGAAAATCATGTAAAGCTTGAAAAAACTATTTAATTGTAATCTATATCATGCCAAGGTTTATACAATTCTTGAAATAATGTTTACGAAAATATACTTAGCCAATAGCGCGTTAAATTATAATATTAAAATGGTCACCCACTGGGTCGCGGCATTAAAATGACTTACATTTGTTGAATTTAAATCAAAATATGCTAAGTCCAAATATGCTAATTTGTGAAATTTCTTGCTCATTTCACATTCAAATTGTCCTGGGTGAATGAACAAAGAAACGTGATTAGCACGTTAAACATGCGTCTTTAGACGTCCGAATCTGACGTCTAAAGGCGGTACCCGAACTAAAAGAGTTAAAACATTTGAATTGGCCATACACCCATAATATTCAAATGAATCGGAATGAGCTGACTAACAAATGTATGATGATTTTCAATTGAAAACACACCTTTGGACTCCATGGTTGACATAACTCTATTTTATCGTTGTACATGTCAGGATTAAAGGTCAACAGCGTCATCAACACTCTAAGGGTTAAAGGTCAACAGCTTTATTAACCCTCTAAGGGTTAAAGGTGAACAACGTCATTAACCCTCCAAGGGTTAAAGGTCAACAGCTTCATTAACCCTCTAAGGGTTAAAGGTCAACAGCTTTATTAACCCTCTAAGGGTTAAAGGTCAACAGCTTCATTACCCTCTAAGGGTTAAAGGTGAACAGCTTCATTAACCCTCTTAGGGTTAAAGGTCAACAGCTGCATTAACCCTCTAAGGGTTAAAGGTTAACAGCTTCATTAACCCTCTAAGGGTTAAAGGTTAACAGCTTCATTAACCCTCTAAGGGTTAAAGGTGAACAGCTTCATTAACCCTCTAAGGGTTAAAGGTGAACAGCTTCATTAACCCTCTAAGGGTTAAAGGTGAACAGCTTCATTAACCCTCTAAGGGTTAAAGGTTAACAGCTTCATTAACCCTCTAAGGGTTAAAGGTTAACAGCTCCATTAACCCTCTAAGGGTTGAAGGTGAACAGCTTCATTAACCCTCTAAGGGTTAAAGGTCAACAGCTTCATTAACCTTTTAAGGGTTAAAGGTTAACAGCTTCATTAACCCTCTAAGGGTTAAAGGTGAACAGCTTTATTAATCCTCTAAGGGTTAAAGGTGAACAGCTTCATTAACCCTCTAAGGGCTAAAGGTGAACAGCTTCATTAACCCTCTAAGGGTTAAAGGTCAACAGCGTCATTAACCCTCTAACGGTTAAAGGTCAACAGCTTTATTAACCCTCTAAGGGTTAAAAGTTAACAGCTTTATTAACCCTCTAAGGGTTAAAGGTGAACAGCGTCATTAACCCTCTAAGGTTTAAAGGTCAACAGCTTCATCAACCCTCTAAGGGTTAAAGGTGAACAGGTTCATTAACCCTCTTCGCGCCCAGGTATTTTAATCAGATTGAGATGTACATGTTTGCTATCGCATTCCCATCTCAAGGTGGATAGGCGAAAAGTCAGTGTTTTGGGTGAAGGTGCTTGGAAGGTTAATGGATGGTGCTTGGCAGGTTAATAAACGGTGCCTATTGCGTTAACGTATGGTGCTTAGATGAGTGATGCTTGGAGGATTATTAAATTGTGCTTAGAGGATTATTAAATGGTGCTCGGAGGGTTAATGAATGGTGCTTAGAGGGTTAATGAATGGTGCTTAGAGGGTTAATGAATGATGCTTAGAGGGTTAATGATTGGTGCTTGGAGGGTTAATGAGTGGTGCTTAGAGGGTTAATGAATGGTGCTTAGAGGGTTATTAAATGGTGCTTGGAGGGTTAATGAGTGGTGCTTAGAAGGTTAATAAATGGTGCTTAGAGGGTTAATGAATGGTGCTTAGAGGGTTAATGAATGGTGCTTAGAGGGTGATGAATGGTGCTTAGAGGGTTTATGAATGGTGCTTGGAGGGTAATGAATGGTGCTTAGAGGGTTTATAAATGGTGCTTGGAGGGTTAATGAATGGTGCTCAGAGGGTTATTAAATGGTGCTTAGAGGGTTAATGAATGGTGCTTAGAGGGTTAATGAATGGTGCTTAGAGGGTTAATTAATGGTGCTTAGAGGGTTTATGAATGGTGCTTGGAGGGTTAATGAGTGGTGCTTAGAGGGTTAATGAATGGTGCTCAGAGGGTTATTAAATGGTGCTTAGAGGGTTGATGAATGGTGCTTAGAAGGTTAATGAATGGTGCATAGAGGGTTATGGAATGGTGCTAAGAGGTTAATGAATGGTGCATAGAAGGTTATTGAATGGTGCTTAGAGGGTTATTGAATGGTGCTTAGAGGGTTAATGAATGGTGCTTAAAAGGTTAATAAATGGTGCATAGAGGGTTAATGAATGGTGCTTAGAGGGTTAACACTTATCGCAATTTTCCACCGTCGTATTTGTTATTCCTCCTTTTCAAAACTGATATTTCACAGTATCATATGCACCGTAATATTTTGTAATTTTGTGTTTTACTTTGATATATTACCAATTCTCCACAGTAATATTAATCAATTCACCGGATATCAAGCAATTATAACCATGACTAGATAACATTTCGCTCACAATATGTTCGTTACACATGGGCGTGTGGCCTAGATGACCGTCACCACGTCCTCTCGTATCGTGTTTGCTGGTTCGTTCAGTTGCGACGCTGGGTAGAAAGTAGTTAACGTATTGTGTTTACAAGAAACGCTTCCATCAGGTTGATTAAAATTTAATTGCACAATGGCCACCCTCTGGGCCAAGGCCTGTCCTTGTGCAAAATATGAAGTGGCAAGGTAGTCTGCATATAAAAATCAAGTAGCGTACATGTTCCGTTCCTGTTTAATATATTTTACCACAGTGGCATTAACCATTTAACTACTGATCCCGTGACCTTAACCCTGTAACTCCTAATGGAGCACATGCGATCTCCTTGCGTATGAGAGGGTGTATCTGCCACTTTGTGAAGTGGCAGATACACCCTTTCATATCGAAGGAGACGAATTGCGCACGCAAATTCAGATTAATAATAGAGCGTTGTGTGTGTTCCACGAGTAATATTATCCGTCATCTCTGGCTGTATGAGAGCAATAATTGATGATATATGATCCTCATCTCTGATTAAAATTGAATGCACGACATTTGAATAAAAAGAGCAGTCGTGATTCCTGTTATTTGTTCTGTCTCGATCGTTTTGTTACAAATCTGTGCAATCTGGGATTGTGGAGGATGCTTGATATTAATAGCTCAACAAAAAAGTTTTCTATTAGGAGGAAGAAACATAGAGATTAATTACACGAATACAGTGACATTCGTCTTGTATTAAGTAACAAAAAATAGAAAAAACTGTAAAAAGTTCAATTACCTGAAGATTATATAAATCCGTAAAGATTATAATGTTTAATCACATATTAAGCGAACGGATAGATATAGAGGACAAAAGAATAATTGAATGAACGAACTAATAAACGAACGAATGAACGATAAAACGATCAAACGTGAAACAACCGAATCAAAAGACAAAATATTAACGAAATGAACGAGCAAAGGAACTCACAATCTGACAAAAGAATGAAAAGTGTTGCGAAGTTTCTCAGAGTGAGATTAAGCGAATGCTGGTATGATCAAGTCAGAATAATTACAGTATCACAACATGGTTAACATCATGGATGAAATGTTTAGACAAGGTGATTCCTCTTAAAAGTAAAAATATAAAATTGTAATATACTTATGTATTAAATGTTTCCGGCGCCAAAACCAGAGATAAAAAAATACATATTGTTATACAAGTAGCAAAACAACACTCTGTTGAAACTACACACGAATGAGTAGGTTCAGTAGGTAAAATCTAAAGTCGATATCAGACTATAAACCTGCACCTCTATCTTCAACATTTCAGTGGAAAGGCTACATGATCCACTACAGACCCATTTACACTCAACAGACAGTCGTGACTCACATTATGTGTTAGCAATGGAACATGACTAATTAGACAGGACATGGGCGCTCAATCGTTATTCGGCAACTACACGTTTTATCTTGTGTAGGGCTGATCATCAATGTGTTCTGATGGTCAATAAGATGACCTTATAGTTTTAACACTAATTCTGACAGACCCGCACAGGCCTATATATGGTCTGATTGTCAATTAGATTACATTATAGTTCTAACACTAGTCCGCATAGACCCGCAGTTTCACGAATGTTAAAAATCAAACAAAAAGCCCCTGAAAATAATCAAAATGTGTCTGATAAATTGTCAGCTCTTGAAATAATTGAATGTAAGAGATATCTATTTTCACAAATATATAGTTTTTTCGACATTTGAGCTTAAGAGTGCGTCAGTAATTCCAGCTTGAAGTGAACAATAGAAACAAATTATCCAGCAAGATAAATGTTAATTGATCGATTATCTTAGCTGATTGATGCGTATATGTAGGGAAATTAAAGGTCGATAGACAAAGAAATTCGTGTCATGTTTCTTCTTTTGACCTATATCAATAGACCTATATATAGTTTGAAAGTATATCTAAGAAAAACTGGAGTTAACGAATTGATATCTGTAGCTGGAGTGTGATGTGTTGCTTATGATACTTAGCCTTCTGTATGCTTCGTGGTCGTGTGTCTGTGGTACCTTTGGAACATATAGTTGGCCTTTATATTGTAGAAGGTTCCGGCCTTTTACCTGCAACTTTTTTATGTGTTTTGTGGTTTTCTTGAGAAGAAAAGCAGGGTTCTGGTATGCAGATTGGTTAATAGTCTACTAAGTGTCATTTACATTTTTTTTCAGTTCCTTTACTGCACCTCGAGACTATGCGTACTACTACTGTAGTCTAGACTAACCTTTCTGTACCTTAATTTATTTATTTTTTTCCCATCACCGCAAGGTCCTACTTTGTGTTGGATCATTTGGTACTCTGTTCCCTGTTGTGCAGACCGGTTTTATCTTTCGGTTGCTTGTCCCAGCTGGTGCTAGTAGTATGCCAATATTTTTTTAGATTTGTTAAATGTGTGTAGTGCACTAGGCCCTTGTGGCTGGCTATTCCGTTACTTATATTTATATTTTATCTCATATACTGGTATTATATATATATATATAATTTTTTTTATATAATTAGTTAAGGAACCATTGCATGGGTTCTACCAACTTGTCCATTACTAACATTAGACTGAAATATGTGACCATTGATTTGTGGTTAGGGTGTGGCTATATCCCGAAAACCACGGCTTATATCATACCCCTGATGAAGGAAGATAGGCATTTCAGGACTTGAAATTTAGGTTCAACCTATTTGCGTATTTTGTTATACAGTAATAATTATTTTTCATGGTACTTCCAATTTATAAACTTTGGGAGAACTCTGCTGAATAATTTTCTTTTATGGCTTCAAATTGTTCAATGTTCATATATCGTCCAACATGAGACCGACTGCCTAGAGTTTTTTGTGGAATTTGGAAACTTCAAAAATATAGAGTGCAGACTATTCCCATATATCGAATGTAATTCCAATAACTTTAGTATTCTTTTAAATCTATCTCTATAATCCCCCATATCCGTAAATTGTATCCACCAATTACCATAACCTTATATGTCATTTCTATATTTACATATTGATATTTTATTTAGTACAGTCCTCAAGTAATGTTTTCTGATGACTGTTGTTAAACTTTTAAACAAAATGACTTTATAATATCTACGTAACGTTAGTGGTCTGACCTACTTCGTTAGTGTCGGCATCTTAATGTCTGTAGTCTGGCCTTTGCTACTGAATCTAGACCTTATACACGGGAAACTTTGTGTTTTCAATATAATAATTGATATCTGTAGCTGGAGTGTGATGGGCTGCTTATTATGCGGTGTACTATAAGGCACCTTTAAAGTTACCCGATACACACGGGAAAGACTTCGCTCCGTCACACACTTGTTACAATGGTCACTATTTGAATGCACCTATGTATAAACACGAGGCCCCAAACTCAAGCCATTAAAATATATTTTGTGTAAAGCTTATTGTGAGTGGTAAATTGCTTTGACCTTGTCCCTGGACAATATTTCAAGCTTACGCAACTCTGAGTTTCTCATTTTCATAAAGACATCTGCATAACAAATATGAATACTCAAATATATCAAATCTGAAAAGAATTTTTAAAGCTATGTGATGTGCCCTATGATAATGACCCATGGTCAAATAGTGGGCAATTGGAAAAAATCCCCAGACATAAATCATATACTATCAGTCACTATCTTCCGGAAAAAAATTAAAAAACACCTTTTTACATTAGACCTACCACCTTAATCTGCGCATCCACCGACCGTCATATGATGAATTCCTTTTCCGACTATGCACCTCCCCACAGAATACTGTTTTTAGGCCACAGCGCCATTGAGTCTCAATATTGTTGAGAGATACTGACGCTATAGAAGTCATTATACTTATTATACTTATACTTATATACGTACGTTCCTCTAATATGACCAAATATATCTCAAATCAAAGCTCAGTATGTTTGATATTTTAAATTAAATCAGACTTTTTCTGGTGGTGAATGTCTACACAGCTAAGGTGTTTTCTGTGTTTGAGTCATGCGTGGTTAATTGGAGTGATAAAGCTGGCAATAAATCTGCTCCTAATAACAACTAATCCCTTCTTGTATTTATAAGGCGCACTGAGTATTGGATGAAAACACATGCCGTGGAGTACAAACAATAAATAAGAAAGCACTAACAGAATCACCCTTTCTCAGTCCTGACAGCAGTCATCTCAGTAAACACAAGAGGTTTACGCAATGTTGGTTCAATGCAGACGGCGGGCCAGCATTAAACTAGCATTAGGTGAAGCTCTCGTGGTTTCTGTGATAAACTCAGAGCCGCTATTAATAGTGCGAGGAACAACGTCATCTTGGAGCAAAAGCAAATCATAGAGAATCATGTCAAATATCAGTGTAATTGTTTAAATTTACAGCAATAGACAGTAAGACAATCAAGCTCAAGATGTTCTTGGATGTATACCTTTTAAAAATAAAATAAATCAACCATGGTTTAGAGCATGGACACTTTTCGATAGGAAATTTATTCCAAGACAAGAAGTTATTTTTGAATTTGTAGTTTCCGATTTAAATGTGTATAAAGCACAATGCACAATGGAAAACTAAGTACTGATGTGGGTGTTTTGATGTATGTATTAAAAAACATGTATTAAATTCCCACTTAAAAAAGCCGCTGCAACCAAGGAAGCTTATTGTCTTAATTTTAACGCGACGCAAAACAATGATTGCCACCTAAACATGCTAAAAAGCTTCTAGTCTTAAATTATTCTCCAATTTATGCATGTGTATTTTCAGCGGGAAGTAATACGTTGATGGCCAACTAAAAAGCTTCTAGTGATAGTCATGCAAATTGTCTTTTTTAGGAATACAAGATGGGATATCCGATCTTATATTCACGTAAGAAAATCTCTTCATACACAAAACATTTTGAGGTTTTAAGAGATGAAGTTTTGAAGCCGCTCCTGAAACTGTTACATTTAACTTGTAGATGGTTTATCCACTGAGGCATCAAATATTTATTACGGGCACAATATAACATGCGGATAATATGTTTTCTTCTCATTAGTACGGTTTCAATACGTGACAAATATCTGCGAAGCTATGTAAGCTGAAGAATCAATGATTCTACGTATATCAATAAAGAAATAAACAATAAGTTAGCTAAATTGGCATAATTTATGTTTGGATTTATATTATAACGTATTTTGTGCACTATGTCTACTAAAAATATGATAAATATGTATGAGTCAGTCTTTATGGAAAGGACTGTACTATATTTACAGGGAGCCTATGCGCAAACAAACTACCCACATTTTTCACTTATTACAAAATTTTCTTCACAGTCAGATTGCTTTGAAAGCACGATGCCTTATTGTGGGGCCATCAACGTAGAAGAACACTGTGTGGATGTCATGGTTGACAGCCAGCCAAGAGTGCAGCTCCCATAACAGACTATTATGACTGACGCCTCGGGCTGTCCAACAGGCCACGAGATAACAGAGCCCTTGACAAATTCACTTATCTCCTGTCTCACGGCAGATTGACAACGGGGACTAATCCTTATACATTGTGGATCTAATCAGGATGACCTTCAGGCAGTTATTGACAGGTCAAATTTTGACACATGACGTTCATCAATTATCAGCCCCGCGATTCCAATCTTTGCTCTACGTGTTTGGCTGACGTTAAGCCTTTAATACGTCCTAATCACCTCTATGAACCTTCTCAAACGTTTTATTTGTCTTTGATACAAGACAAATATGAGGGAAAAATCAGCGTTTAGACTTGTAAGATTTTCACATGTTTCACTTCAAATTGAACACAATGTAAGTAAATTTCACACACTTTAAGTTTTGTGTCGCCGAAGCTAAACTGTTATTATTGACAAGATCACTTCACTGGTGTACCCAGAAACAAAATAAGGGGGCGTTTAGATATTTGAAAAGTCGTTTGACCCATTTAAACACCAATATAGGTATAGGTTTATTTCAACAATAGGCCCAGCGGCCTCTGAGCATACAATATATACAAAAAATTATGATATGCCATGGCGTTTGAAGATAATATAAGTGATACAAATATAACATAATATGATCACAAACCTTTATACACATATGTGGCCAAGTTACGGAGGTGGATTACTCATCGCAGAATCCTCGTCTTATGAAGTCAATGCGGCGCATAACATGATATGTTATGGCAAGCTTTATCCCCCTCCCCCCTCCCCTCTCCCCCCTCCCCGCTCCCAAGCAAACCCGGGATGTTTGCCCTATGTCGGTTAGAGGATGGACCAGCGTGGCAGATTGCGGGCCAAAGTTTATTTAACCAAAACAGGCAACAGTCTGAGGTTTCCAGCAAACACGAGTACCATGTTGGTGTAATGTTGGACCAGATTGAGGACATATTTTCTTTCGTCATTGTTGATGCTAACAATCCTTCCAGATTGCTGGATTACATGCTCCAGGATGCCTTGCTGCGTGGGCGTACTCAGCAGAATGTTGCTCATAAATGAATGGCAAAATGAATATATGAATGAATGAATGAATGAATGAATGAATGAATGAATGAATGAATGAATGAATGAATGAATGAATGAATGAATGAATGAATGAATGAATTTAGACCACGTTTTTGCAGACCACGTTTTTGTAGATACAGACTATTAAATAAATAAATGAAATAAATAATATATGAACTCTAGACAATGTTTTTGCGGATACAGGCTAACCGTTGTGGGGTTGGTCAGTTGAATCAGATGACACGGCCCAGACACGGGAGTCAAAAGTCCAGCCATGTAGCCATCTCACGCGAAATTTCAACTTTGATCAGCGGTTCATCCCACTAAAAATCTTAAAATGAAGATTATCTTTAATTCATTATATTTTCCATTAGAAAAATTGTTATAAATCTGAATTTTTCTAAAGGAAACAAAAGAAAGTTAAGATAATCTAAATTGTAAGATATTTAGTGGGATGGGCCACTGATCCTAACTTTCTCTCTTTCCCATTAGAAAAGTAAGGCCTATTTTTACAAAAGAAAAAAGTTAAAATAAGACAAAAGTTATTATTGTTATTAGGTTTCACTCTTCAAGCTGTCTCTTCATAATACTGAATCGTCATGAGTAGCATTGGACGAAACAATTTGCTTAATTTAATAGAATATCAGAGCGCAGGATTAACCCATACGCTGCAGGGTGAATAGGAGAGCTCCGACGTGACAGGCAGTCAGAAAAGCGGCATAATCACAAAACCAGGGCACCAGGTATTAACCCTGTGAAATGACAAAACAAGGTTCTATAAAGAGATCAGAAAAAAAATTAAACTATGATTGCTTTTAACGTGACTGGCATGCACCTAGATCAGAACATAATGAAAAAACGTCTATGCCTGCGTTGACCGTTCCACGTCAAACCTTGTGAGATGATTTACGACGGATAATTTACGTGCCAGGATTTGCTATATTAGGTATGTTTGGATTCAATTCCTACAAATGAAAATATTTATGCTCACTTGAAGTTTTAGTTCGTTGAGCGGGACACAAGTTCACCTTCTAAAACTTATTGGTGCAGATACTTTTTAAGACGGTGCTCCAACAAGTCTTTCTTCGATATGTTAATGTAACTAAGCAGTGTTGTAGCAAATACAAAGACCCCGTCAAACTGACAAGAGATCCTCAAGATTGATGCACTGTTGACTTGCTGCCACATAAAGTGAAAAGAGGTCCTTTATCAGCAGTCAAGCCATGCACACTAGAGGAAAAGTCGATAAACATATTATACTCCTCGTGCCCAAAAGCTACCCTGGATGACTACAATCATGTTATCTTGCTATGGGGTGCAGTGTCGATGTTTTTTGACAAATGATTTTAGGCGTCCCCTAAATTAACATAAATCTACCAAAAAAATATTGTGTGCATGCCCCTAAAACCCACGTACCCCTTGTCCTGATATCATGTATCTGCCACTGTATTGTGATTCTTTCTGCTGCCCAGTTCCATAGGCTGTGCTGAATCAGCTGTGTTGCAACTGGGAAACAGGATATCATCATTCCTGTCCATGTGACAGCTCAATCATTCAGAGAAAGAAGCTCTAGCTGATGCTACACGCATGTGGCCAAGCCTCAACTTTCCTCAACTATGGTTGCAAACTTCTGCATTACACCTCTCAACATAAGATTAAAAAACATGATGTGTCTTCAAACCACTCATTGTGAGTGCATTGATGATGCCCAAAGAGAACTCTTCACCGAAATTAGCACATATTTATCCAATCTGTGAAAAAAAATTGAGAAAGCTAATCTCAACTGATTTGGGTGGGTATGGGTATATTTTGTGGCAAATGGTTCAAAAGTTAGGGGCGGTGGCGGCCAGTTTGGATTTTCTCTAATAAAAAACGTTAGCTTCCTAAGGATTTGCTCACAAATGAACCTTAAGTTGAAATACTATGGGTTGTGCACTTATCTGGGGTAAAGTTCTGCTCAAAGATCCTGAACATCCTATTCACTCCGAATTGGTATGGAGGAAGTATCGTGCTTAAAGGTCTTTGGCATCCAGATTAATCAAACCTCCCATGACATTACATAATCTATCATATAACTTCGGGTCAGGGTAGGGAAGTTGATAGAAAAATTAAATCACAAATTTGCCTCTAATTTGAATCGCTCAGTAGGACACCTTTAAAACACACGTCAAGCCGATTTTTGACGGCCATATTGTATTCCTAATAATAGACACGGTTAAATACCATTGCTTAAACTTTTATCCATGCTTTCTGATCCCAAACCTTCACTTTTGTTCGGTATTTAATAATCAATTATTGGTGCATGCATGAGTTTTTTATCTTTAAAACGGTCGATGGTGGCCATCTTGGGTATGGCGGCCATATTGAAAAAAAAGTTTGCCTCTCACTCAAATATGAAAGAGCACATCCAAATGCACCTTTGTGCAAAATGTCATGCTTGTATGATAAAATGCACACACTATCCTGGATTTTAAACGATTCTGCTGGACTATATGAGTTTACCCTGAGCATTCGTTTTCACCTCGCTATATAGTTCATCGCGCACAAGGATCTCATTTTTAACTTCAATGCTGTGGCTGAGTATGATTACGTGTGACTCGTGCAATAGATCACAAAGATATTTACAAAAATATGGGATTTGATGATGACAAGGTGGCTGTCGTTATCTTACAGCTGCTTTGCTCAGCTTGAACAAGATGGATTAAATCAGACGAGATAGCATGATAAAACATAAAAAGTGATGTATGGTTATATAGGCTTCGTCTCCCACTTGCGCGTTTTCTTCGAAAGTAGCTCACAACTAGTTCCCAAAGAGCCGTTAGTTATTGTAAAATAAATGAATAATTTACACGATAAAAGATGAAAAACGTGTGCTTAGAATAAAACGGAAATACTGAATACAGCAAAAGGAGTTACGTAGAAGGACGTAAAAACAAATCAATCCCACCATATAAATGAATTATTTAATTTATTTGGTAAATAGTTTGTGGAAAGGACTTAGTTCAATCTTAGAGGTGTCTACTTTTCATAAATTGAATTATTTTCCGTCATTTGAAGCTGGAAACTACGTTTGCAATACCAGCTTCAAATGAAATAGAAACAAACAATTATTTAACACAAGGGTTAATAATTAGTGTAGGCTTATAGTTTGTGAACTATCTACTTGATTCCATGATATGCAAATGTATGTAACGTATTGACATATATAGCAATAATGAAAATAAATTAATTTGATTAGAGAAGCATTTGCACAGAATTGTGGCTTTAGACAATTTTGTACACTTACAGGATAGACTGATCCAGGATAGTTAGATCAGTTAAATGACACTACCCTCTAGACACAGGATTCGAATTTGAAGCCCTTGGGGTCCGTGTCCAAGTACGCTCACTAAATCATTAAATTAAATTAGTTTAATTAAAAAAGTAGGATGGGAAGAAACATCTCGCCTCTCTGTATAGGCTGAACACAAGAGCGTGGGACGAGCCGTCCAGCTCCAGCGTGACATTCAGCAGCGTTAACCACTACTCCAGGCCACGCCCTATCACGATCTGAAGGACAACACCATCTATTGTGGCGTATAATGCGTATCTAGGTAATTTATCAGGTCATGTGTGAACTGCAGTTCTTCTGACCAAAGCGCGAAAATAGCGCGAAAAGAGTCTGTAATTACGGGCATCCTGTCACATGCTACCAAGTAAACACAAGCAACGTTGTTTTAAGGTTGGTCCACCGTACACGACGTTGGCCCAACATTAAAATAACGTTGAATGAACAGCTCCTGTTTGTTGGCAAGTATATGGTGTCACGAACTTGCCCTGTTTAGAGTCGGAGTCGATTATATTAGGCGCTGTGATAATTTGCAGGTGTGGCGGGTTGTAGTTGTAGGCCTGATTAGTCTTCTCTTGGCTTCCTGCGACCAATTTTCCTGCACGTCATCGACTCATCGATCTTGGAAAAAATCAGTAGATGATAATAATGATATTACTTACATTCCAGCGAAATCTGGGCCCGGGTTCAGCAGATGACCCAACCCTTTCAAGTATGAATTTAACATTGTCATCTTATCCACTACAAGGATGAAGATGACTTGAAATTGGCGACAAATGAAAAAAGATCTTGTCATTATTAAAACAGTTGCACAAAGAATTTGTTCTACACCTCCTATAGGTGTAGGATATCAGGCCATTATTCAGACTACATTATTCAGACTACAGTCGATCCCCGCATTTAAGATGATTTCGAATTGCTTAAATCCCTTTCCCTCTCCATGATTTATACAAAATTAATTCAGCGTTGTAAGGCCTGAAGGGTTAAGAAAATTTGTTTAACCCTTTAAATTCTAAGCATGTATATAACCGTTTCGGCCTTTTTATTTGTCCTTTCAACAAAGGAAATTTGAAAAACAAATGGGCGTGACGTTTTCCAGATTAACGTATGTTTTGATGATAACAAGAAAAAAAGTTATTGAAACTGTAAATCTAACCAGTGAGATCAGATTTAGGGTAAGGCGGGGTTAGTTAAACGACATGATATACTGATCCTCCTGCACCTCTACAGCTCACCAGAAGTGGAAACGCTCGCAACGTAAAATACTTAAAGGTAATTTAGTGTTTTTTCACTGTATTGATGGCACCATCAACTAACATAGTTATGGTCTCACTCTGTTGCAAAACGCACTATATATCCCCATGATTTACGAGAGGCATCCCTAATAACCGACATACAATATGTGTCCGTCAGGTCTGTCTCGCGTCCTTAGAGAATCTGATGATATAGATGAATCCGGTTCACGTCATAGGGGTCAGGGTTCAGGGACAATATAATTGTAGATTGACTGACCCAGTTCTTAGTCATGTGATTTGTTGAGATGACCATCCCGACTAATCACAATCATACGTAAGATCTAGGTCTCCTCAAAAACTATTCTAGACTCTTTGGTCTCACCCTTGAGAATATCGGCGACAACAACGACTATGGTAATAATTTACTATTCTTATACCATAAAATAGCGTAGCATAAACACATTATGTAGAGTTATATTTGTTTATATTAATTCCATTTCGAGGTTAGCATATATACAATAACAATATTGGAGCGAGAGGGTTTTTTGGTCTGCAGAATTCGGAAAAAAATTGCAAAATTGCAAAACTATGTGTCTTTTCGTGTCATTTTTCATTGTATGATACACGCTATATTGCAACAGAATGCATCTGAGCCCTCTACCCACCAGAGCCCCCTACTCACTTTATAAATGATGGCTCCATCGTTTTCTTTCCAGACGAAAATAGATCAAACTTAGCGAGCGTTCGTTATTTATCGGTAGAGGAGTGAGAGTGATAAGAAGATTTTTAGTCGAAAATCTCCGCACAAAATCGCCCTTCCTCCCAAAAGTACATCAGAAAATAGCATTGCTCAAGCATTCTAATTCAGATCATTCTAAGTTTGATGTAGTTATTATACAGTCATTTTATCAGCATGTGTGCCTTGTAAAAGTTAAGGCTTCCACCAATACTATGTACAAAATAATAGCCCTCCTAAGAATCTTCGGCCAAGTATGATGAAGGAGCGCGCAGCGCGTGGCCCTGCTCGAATTTAACGTCGATACACTAGTTTTAACCTTAACTCAACGAGGGCACTAATCGCCTAGTCACATTGAGGAGGAATAAACGAGGATATTTCTCTAAAAAACCTACACCTCAGGATCATCGGGGTTTGAGCCTGGCACTCATGCGAGGCAGTCAGGCATTCTACTGAAGTGGCACGTCTCTTTCTCTCCCAAAGTTTTTTTTAAATAACATTTGCATGATGGCGGTGATTGGCCAATATCGTCATGTGATTGATAGGGGGTAGGATAGACTTTGTCCGAATTTACTCAGCCACACTATCCGTAAATTATGAACGCTCCCTTACACAGACCTACACTTGGTCGTAGGCGACACTATTTTCACCCTCTCGTTCCCCCAAGGATCAGATGACAGGGATGCTTCCGGTTCACGTCACTGGAGTCAGGGGTCAGGGGCTTAGGGCTGTCCATGTGCCAGGGGTAGTGATTATTAGCAAGGAGGTTATATGGACATATAACCTCCTTGTTATTAGTGTAGTCTATATGAGTACGTTGTCATGTGAAATAATTGCCTGTGATTACCATGGTTATCAGCATGCGTCCCATAGAAAGATTCCTCCCGTAGACTATTATCTCCTCAGAGGAGAATATTGCTGAGAGGAAGAAGGGGGGCGAGAACAATGTTCATCCGACACAGTGTCAGATTGTCAGGTCTATTAAATTCCAGGTTAATAACTCCAATCACAAACAAATCCCACCCAAAATAGATGGGAAGCTCGGAATTATATGCCAATAAAACTGAGAATATATAAATAAACCTGCTGGACAGCTACGCCAGCCTAACCCACGAAAATTGGTCGAGTATCGGTACCTGATTTCAAAGTAGCCTAGTAGGCCTACTACATATTAATAGGGGTTTTATCTAAACATGAGTGATAAGGCAAATATATTTATAAACCCTTCATTGGGATCCATAACCCATCAAAATCAAGTTGGTTTGAGCTTTCAATTGGCGAAGTACAGTCAGTACACTATGGTAAATAAATTAAATCACGCCCATTTGATTCGTGTCGCGGTGGGAATAAAAAATAGTGTTAACGAGGTTCAAGTTTTCCAGATAGTAATCGTATCCCTTCCAACGCTGACATATGTTTACAGTATAAACCATGGAGACCAGTTTCAGTTAGCTCATTCCGCTACATGAATGAATGAAATCTTATATAGCGCATGTATCCAGCCGGCGGCTGTTCAGAGCGCTGTACATCGAGAGTAACTTAGCAAGGCCTGTTATCATTCAAATTCCAACTCAGTCTCCTGGGAGATATACAGCTGAGCTGCCATTGAGGCGCATCAAGCTATTTTCATTCCAAGCGAATTCGCCTTATGTGCCAAGTACTCACACATTGTGGATTTTCTGGGGTCTCGCTGGATGGAAACTGCGCCTACGTCCATTGAGGTTCTTTTACGTCCAACTCTAGGTCAGTCAGACGAGCCATCTGATTTACGTGGTTCTCTGAGCCCCACGAGTGTATACAGCACCTGGCAGTCACCAGGCGGTCACCCATCCAATTATGAACCGGGCGCGACGTCGCCTAACTTCAATGATAGAGCCAATCACGATGAGCGAACGCCGTATTCCGTATACATCTGACTACCTATGTTATGGGCGTACGGCCATTATGTATATAGGCCATGGGCTACAACCACCCACCGTACATCCCCCCCCCCCACAAACACACATTTCACCCACACCAACTTTTTTTAAACCTTGATATGTCTAAAACATGATATGAGTTGTTAACAGCAAAAAACAGGGATGAACTTTATATTTTGAAAATTAGGGGGTAGGGTTACGCAAACGTCTGTCGTTGATGTTTTGGTTAAGGTGCGATATACCATATAACAGCTAATTAAATACCAATTCTTATGATATATTACACATAGCAGTAGCGCAAGTAGTCGTCTCTCCACATACGCTTAAGCATCATTTTTTATTATAAAATAATCGAAACGAGCAACAAAACAAACGATTCAACATGGTAAAAGAAAACGGCCAAAGAAAATATAATTATTTGACATATCCATATCTGGTCTACATTTTCTGAACCCAGATATGTGTAGCCTTAAAAATGAGTGCTATTTATATTGATAAATTTCCTAAAATCTTTTGAATGAAAAGATATGGAAGCTTTACAAGAAAATATTTGTATCTAGCATGAACTGATATCTGAGCAAACAAAATGGCTGCCAAAATGTAAAGAAACCCCCGTATTTTCTATGTTTTCTCGCACAAGGAAACACAATTGATGATTTCTGCAAGATTGTTATTATATATTTTTTTTTCTAGTGTCTTTAGAAAGAAATGACTTTTATGTGACCTTTAAATACAAGATGTCCGTCGTTTTTATATATTTACTGTTACTATAAGTATACCGCTAGAAATGTTGACGATAGTATGATTTATTTCTGCTAACATAGTGAACCAGAAATAAAAGTTACTGACGAGTGAATTTAAATAAAAAAAATTCCAAAATGGCGACGAAATTTACCTTCATAAGAACGAGAAAACAAAATTGACTATCAAAATGTAAATTAAACAACTTTTTTTTATTTGTGTCTCGAAATTGCTCATTTTTTTAATTTTGTATGACTTGGGGGCCGAAACAAACATTTATGGTGTTTATTGTTCATCGACTGTCCTATAATTTTTCGAAAAAACCAAAGATGGGTGTTATTTTACATATTTACTATAAAAATAATGACGTCATTTTAGATACTAAGCAAATCAAAGCATGTTATAATATACTGTGATTAAATACAGCTCCGAATGCTTTGCAACCTTATCTGCCGTATTACTTAGTCTCTATTTTTTGTTTTCCATTAAACAAATGTTGTCTATAATATTATAGTTCACATGCATAAAAACAGCTTTTATGTGTGTGTTGGCGGCAGCCATTTTGAACTTAAAGGTCATTTTGATCGAAAAACATGAGACATAAATTTATCAACTCTAAATCATGCAGAAACCAGAAATCGTGCAATAATAGATAGCAAAAATATAAAACAGATGTCGTTTTGGCGGCCATTTTTCGTTGTGTTTTTTTAAAGGTGATTGACACCAAAGATAGAATGTTAACCGACATATTTGAATTCAGCACACCCACATTATGTAAAAACAAGCGCAAAAAATAAATAACACTCAAATGTCGAGCAAAGTTCAATGTTTTATATGTTAGCCCACCTAAATACACACATTTTCATAAAAAAGGCTGCAATATTCTCTCATTTAAAAATATATATGCCATTTACAAATCTAAATGACACTCAGTTTCAAGCAATTACACATCTGGGTTCAGAAAACATAAGGTAAATATAGAAATGGCCAATAATTATAATATAGATATATCGTATGTGTACATTGCTAAACAAGAATAGCTACGACAGACGTTTGGGTAGCCTTACCCCCTGATTTTAGACAGGGTACCCCCTATAAGGGGTCAAAAGATAAAGGTCATCCCTATGTTTTTGCTGTTAACTTCTCATTTATTTTTTTAGACATATTTAGGTTTAAAAAAAAGTTGGTGTGGGTGAAATGTGGGGGTGGGGGGGGGGGGGGTTAACATCAAAAACGGTTAACATCAAAACTGTAATTGATATTTCCACATCTAAGACCAAAGGCTCTCAAATATATTTACATTAGGGCGTGATTGTCGCAAATATTGTATTAATAACTTTCTGGTGAATTGAGAGTAACATTCTATATCACGTAAAATAATCAGCGCATCCCTTCCCGACATTCCGTTGTTATTTAAATTTATAATAGGACACATACTTTGGCCAATCTCGCCAGTGACAGACCATTGACAACGCCACCTGATAAGACAAACCTAGACAAACCACCCAAAGTGAGTCGCAATTTTCGTGGTGCATGTAGGCGTAGCCGTCTAGCGGGTCAATCTATATATTCCCAGTTTTATTGGCATATAATTCACAGCTTTCCTTCTATTTACAGAGTAATGTACTGTATAATTTGCGTCTGTTGTTCTGCTACAACAGAAAACATCCAGCAAAGACTGAAGAACACTTGCGAAACTTGTTGAAGTCTTTTACATACCAGTCAATTTATTGTCAATTTCCTCAGCTTTTATGAGTGGCTATATGATGTATCTGCTATATCCACATCACCATCTCACATGAGCACATAACACATAACTGCAGTTTTGCATGAATTGGTGGCAGCTTTATTAGATTACGTCTTACAGCTGCAGAAGATGTGTGCGCGTGCACTGTTTATTGTACTACACTTTAGCTGTCCATAGCGACTTCAGAATAACTGCAGTCTCTTCGAGATCTAACAATGTTGCACTGGATTCACCTAGTGTTGTACGAAGACTTTGTATGTCATATTCGAGTATCTTGAGTGTAGAAAGCTTGCTTTTTATCTCTTTGTAGGATAAGACATGGTATCATAATAATGTTGGTGCTAATATTTTTCGTAATAGGTCACTTCGAAAAAAACTCGCCTTTTCTGCTGACGCAAAAGTTGAGTACAGCAGCTCCCAGCCACGTTGAGTGAGGTAGCATAAGTATGTTGGTGCTGATATATTTCATAATATTTGACGGTGAAATTTGTGGCAAATAAATCACAGGTCTGCTCTGGCAGCATAATAATAGGAGATTTAGGAGCCTTAAGAACATTGTCAAACAACAATAAGAAAAGTGTCCTTTTCTATAGGCCTATATCACCACTAACTAGATAACGCTGGGCACGTGTTCGCTCATTGCGGGCCGACGCCAGAAGAGGCCGGCCGCATTGAGCCAGAACATGGCGGTTATCCCATGTTTTTTTATATTTGCCAGATTAGCAAATGATTGCGCTCTTTTCACCTGGACGGCTTTGTAATCCATAACAAATTAAACTGACTGGTAGCATTTGCGTCAGATCCAGATGGTTTGCCATGATATGCTGAAAGGCAATGAATCTTTATGTGGATTTGATGTCTGGCGTTTCTAAGCAAATGCAAAAAGTTGCTTTATTTTCATTTCCTTTTTCCCCAGTGGTACAAATAGAGGACAATAGATTAACAGCTAATACGGCAGATGAGACATCTTTATTTGAATAAAGTACATACTGTCACTACTACCCAACAAACATAAGCCGTAGACCCAATACTGATTCAATGTTTGATCAACATATTCGACGCTGGACCACCATGAAGCCAGGATTGGCTCAACGTCTCATGTTTGCTGGGTACCCACTTCCGCTCTGTGCCCAGATAGATATTCGTGTACATTGTGTGCATGGCTCGTTTAATCTCTGAAATATTGATTTGATCTATTAAAGATAAAAGATCTGCCGTATTAGCGGTTAATTTATTTCCAGAAATGGACATTTTCCCAGAAATAGATATTGCAAAGATATGGCCGAAACTGTCAAACCTGTAAGAAAATATTGTATATTCTCACTTGTTTTATAAATACAGAGTTTTCGTAAAATGAAAGCTCTTTTTATCGGACACAAAATAGATTATTATTCTTAGGCGAATCCCAAGCTATGTAATTCGTGGTTTGTTCGGATCTCGATTTGTTTGTAACAGTCTCTTTTAGCAATGAAATCTTGAGGGTGGTCCGAACCAAAAATTAATCCGAAAGAAATATAAATTTATATAGCAGATTCTATGTCTATCAAGAAAATCTTGTATTTTAAATACGTTTCAATAGTTCTTTTATATGATAGATATAGTTTTGCATTGTTTTTGAATATGTTCAACCATGTGTCAGTGGTTTTTTAGATTATGACTTTGATTGACATCGCCGACATCGATCCGGTCGCAGTCACGTGGTTAAGTCCACTTAAAATTCTTATATTATCGCTCACGCTGAATTCGTGTTTTTATTAACTATTATTAATAGTATTATCCGTACGCGCTGTTAATCAAATGTCAAAGTTACTGGAGTCTAGATAGAGTCTAGACTCGGCTCTAATTGTTACTCTAACTGTTAGTAGACTCAGACTATACTATACTATAGACTATGGCCATAGGCTCCTGGCCTAGCCGCCCTAGGCCAGGGCTAGGACTAGACTTTGGTCTAATTCATTTTAAATCTAATAGTCTAATTCTAGACATTGCACATTACAAAATTGTAGCTGTCTACAAAAACGTATATAGGCCTAGTCTAATCGCTTTTCGTTTCATTTCATGAAATCACAAAATTTGCGCTGCTTAACCTCATTTTCATGGAATAAAAATTAAAATATATGATGTAGACTAGTCTACCATTAGACTGGTTGAATCGTCATTATTAGTGTAATAGTCGGCAGCACTTCCAGTCACTAGTGACATATTTTTGGAGTGACAAATTCATAATACAAAATTCATCTGGATTAAATTTGGTTTGGACTGTTCTTTCATGATTTTAATAAAATGTAGACTAAAAAATATACAATCTTAGAAATTTAAGCGCTAGTGTTAACTTTAAATTAAGTTAAAAGCACAATGACCATATAATTTTGATTTAATTTAAATCAATGAGAGTGGTGATAGTTCACCAGTTTTAAATTTGATATAAAATAGCAAGATTTGATGAAATTTTTGAGGCGATAACCAATTGCACATTAAAAATTTGTAGCTGTCTGTACTTTATTTTTATATGACTATAAAGATCTATAAATAAAATTTATGTTACAAATATTTTTAATAGTTTGTGTATATATTTGATAACAGCTTTGCGTGGTTGTTATTGAATCTGTCTGACCAATTATTTGGATTATGACCCTTATCTTTGTCTCATTGACATTGTTGGCTTTCCATGTGGTCTAGTCAGTCTCAAAACCTTACATTATCGTTCACTCATTCTTTGTTTCAATCGTGAATTTCTGTTGTTATTAAATTATCAAATTTAACAAATTGAGCATAAAACAAGAATTCTCATAATGCAGAGTAACACTGATCGGTTTCTCATTTATCAAACATTTGCGGAATGTCATAATGAAAAAATCATTTGCATTTTTGCATCCAAATTTGGGTTTGGATGATGCTTCCATAACTTTTAATATGTCAAGGGGGATGGAAAATAGTTTCATCTTTGTTATATAAAAATTTTGGTTTCATTCAGGTGAAAAAGTACTATGTTAACTTGTTGTGATTCGCTGAGTAAAAATTTGAGATGGCGTTCACTTTAGACAATATTAATTTTATAAATCAACGATAATTGTGTCAGAGAATTTGTTTAACAAAGATTGATTAACTCTTGAGGCGATAACCACTTTAGCTGCTTTTATGCTAGTTTTTGGTTGACTCACTGATTCCTTTCAGGAACTGTTTTTCCTGTGGGCCATTCTTTGGCATTGCCACTGCGGCCTTATGGGGTTTCAGATAGGTATTGTTGTCAGGAACATATGTTGTTGGCCTTTTTCCTCGTTGGGAGTTTCATCTTTGTTACCAAATTTTTTTGGGTACATTTTATTGTGTGATCTTCAGGGTCAACTTTATAAATTATCTTGATAAGAAGATTGATTCTTGTTGTGATTCGCTGAGTAAACATTTGAGATATAAATGAAATGAAATGAATCGGGCTTTAGGCCACCTTTGTGCACATATAGGCTAAACTGGGCCAGGAGAACCTCCTGAGGATGGTGAGATGATTGAGATGACACTGTCCTCCAGACACAGGATTCGAAATTCGAACCCTGGCGGTCTGAGGCCGAGCACGCTACCTCTCGGTCACGGAGGCTCCCCACAATACTGACTTTCACACGTGGATGGGGAAGAAACATTTTTTGTTTCTTTCAAACCGCCGAGACCGGGAACCGAACCCCGGACTCTGGCGTGGAAGACAGCGGTGCTAACCACTACCCTAGGGCCCCCGCCCACACATTTGAGATGGTGCTCACTTTAATGCAATCGACAATATTAATTTTAAAAATCAATGATAATTGTCTCAGAGAATTTGTTTAACAAAGATTGATTAACTCTGGAGGCGATAACCACTTTGGCTGCTTTTATGCATTTATGCCAATTTGTGGTTGACTCACTGATTCCTTTCAGGAACTGTTTTTTCCTGTGGGCCATTCTTTGGCATTGTCACTGCGGCCTTATGGGGTTTCAGTTAGGTCTTGTTGTCAGGAACATATGTTTTTGGCCTTTTTCCTCATTTTTTGGAGTTTCATCTCTGTTACTTAAATTTTTTGGGTACATTTTATTGTGTGATTTGTAGGGCAAAAATTTACAAATAATATAAATAAATAAGAGGAGCAATTGTTGCTTCTAGGTTTTGATTTAGAAAGAATTGATAAACTCTGGAGGCGATAATCACATTGGCTGATGCCAATTTGTGGTGGACCCACTGATTCCTGTCAGGATTTGTTTCCTGTGGGCTAGTTTCTGGCCTCGCCAGTACAGCTTTCGGTTTCAGATAGGTATTTTTCAAAACTATGTTTTTGGCACCTATCCTCTTTGATTGGAGTTTTCTTTTTTTGTTACTTTTGGTCAATGAAGCATACATACCAGCCACTCTTAATCTCAAATTAAAATATACAATATTAGTGCTCATAAGGATATTTAAAAATAATTCATGTTAGGAAGTTAAGATTTAACGTTCTCATTAGTAATAATTTAAATTAATGAGAAGAGATATAGTTGATAATCTCTTGATTTCATTTTATATAATTAATGCAATTATGCCAATTTGTGATGACTCTGGAATAATCCCAGGTGCTGGTTTTCCTGTATAGTGCAAGAGCATTAGGGTTGAACCTGGAATAAAATTGCAGAAAGCTGATTTTTTCAGGAATGATACATGGACATCTCCCCAGACGAATTCCGAAGATGCCCCAAAAATTCCCCTTGTGCATTTTTTTTAATTCAAGATGGCCGCCACCATGTAACGCTATTTTCGAAAAAAACAGGCGTATACCATAATTCCTCACTTTTGCAGTTCGAAAAATATTTAGGTGTCTCTACTTATGTTTGAGGACAGAAAGAGTTTATCCAGATGATCTGAAATGATATCAGTACCTTTCTCAATACCAAAAATCCGAGATGGCCGCCATATTGATATACTGAGTATGTTGAGCGATCTCTTAATTGAAAAAACGAAAATATGAGGTAACTATCTCGTTGATGAGCCCAAAATGTATTTTTTTGTCTAAACCCATGGAGTCTAGCACTTATTTAGATCACCAATATTTTATTATATTGAATTTATCAACATAAATCCCACATACCGGTAGTTCAATGTTATGTAACACCATATAACGTCATTTTTCCCCCAAAAAAGGAATATACCACAATTCCTCACTTTTGTAGTTAAAAAAAAATATTTTGGTGCCTCTACACAAAAAGCTCATCAACAGGATCAGAAATGATATCATTCCTTTTCTTATCTCCACAAATCCAAGATGGCGACCATTATGTGAAGCGTCCCCCCCCCCCTCAGAAAATCACGTACATGCCATAATCATCATGTTGTTGAAACTTTTTTTTCAGGGCCATGGAATCTAGAATATATTTCCATCACCAATTTTTTAAATAGAATGTGCTTATCAACACAAAATCCAACATGGCTGCCATATTGGTTAGCTCTTTTAGCGCAGATGCCACGATTAAGCGATGTCCAACTGCTTTTTCATATGGGAATATAGATATAGATTAATCAAATTTACAAAATATCATATGTCAGAAATCATTGATTAAAAATTTTAACATCTCCTATCTTTAAATATAAGTGTATTTTTCATTCATTTGAAGCTTGAGATAGCGTAAGAAATTCCAGTTTCAAACACAGCGACTAATTCCAATGTAGGTATTTTATATAGTAGGTCTATATAAAATGTTTTTCGATTTTGGTTAAGTATTAGTTGTGATTATTATTGTGAATGTACATAATAACAGAGCTAAGTACAATATTACATCAGATTGAACACGTTTAACGTCAGGATATGATAGTTTTATGTCAGGATATATGAATATGATATCAGGATATGACACTTTAATATCATGATATGTCATATAATGTCCAAACATTGGTGTTGAATATAGCAAAATCACGTTATGATGGCTCAATACAGCTTTATAAAGGCAGTATATAGTGGCTAAACATCACGTTGCTGTATTAAAATGAAAAGATATACATCATATTATCACGAAATGCATTACAATTTAGTGATATATCATTTTAACATCACTATGACATTTTAATGTCAGGATATGACATTTGAATATTAGGATATGGTACTTGAATATTATGATGTGACTTTATACATTGATGAAATGACACATTGAGTTCACAATATAGCATTGTAATGTGATGGTGTGTCATTATAATGACAAACATGCTATTTAATATCGAATATTGTATAATAAACAGTTCGAAGTCAGGATCTGGCATATTTTTGCCAGGATATTGGATTGTAATTTATCAGAATATGACACTTTAACGTCATGATATTATAATGTCCAAATTTTGTCCTTTTATATCACACAATAAGATTTGAATGTCAAGATATTCAATTTTTTATGATAGGATATGACATTATCAAATCAAAATATGGCGGGCTTGGCGGCATTCTAATGTGACATTATAAGGACTGAATATGACACTACAATATTTTAATGTGACCATAGAATGTCAGGCTTTGTCACTTTGAAGTCTGGATATGGCATTTTAATGTCAGGATATTATATTGTCATGTCAAGGTATAACATTTCAATAACATTATATTGACAGACGCACGTTACCATATGGTAATACAGAATCGACATAGAACATGTCAATATCAGGCTGGCACATGTCAGTTCAACATATATATCGCAATATAATTCAGTAAGTAAAGGCCTCTACATTGCTCAAATACCGGTACTCCAAAACTGCCAACAACAAAAGCACTTCGGAAGATTTAATAAATGGGAAGTAATTAGATAGCGTTAAGACACATGCTCTTTGAACAGCATGTGGCCTTGCCCTCTTTTACTTTCATTTCCTCTTACACTAAAATGTCATATCGTGATGTTAATAAGCTATATCATGATATTTAATATCGTGACAATACACTAAAAGATCCTGTCACTTTAATACCATATCGTGATGCTTAACCACCATATCCTGCATTTATAAAGCTGTATCCAGACATCATAACGTCATTTTACTATAATAAAGAGCAATATTTAGACATTACGTTATTTAGACATGACGTTAATGTTTCTTGTCCTCATATTATCGTGACATAAAGAGATCATATCCTGACGATAAACTGTGACATCAATTAATTTAATGTCATATTCCGATATTCTGATGTAAAATCATCTCATTACAACACCATACATTGCCATAACTTCATTACGAAATATATATATCCTAATATTCAAAATGTAATATCTTGATATTTAAATGATATATTTCATGATATTAAACATATTGACATTCGCAGATCAAGGACAAAAGTAAGTATTTAAAAGAGCATTGTTACAGGACGATTATCAAAGATGTCATGTACATGTAACGTGTGAGGCGCAAGTCCTTATCTTGTAATTGATTTTTGCTAGAAAGCCTCCCTTCAACGCCACCTACTGCCCCAGCCAACACGGGGCAATAATCCAAATTTGTTTAATTTTTGTGCCAGCGTCGAAGATGGTCAGCCCATATTAAAACAGCATTTGATGAATGCCTCGTGTTTAAACTCCATTATGATACAGAACATATTTTGCTGTACAGGAGGGTGTGGAATCTACAGTCTGGGAACGGATTTTATATCATGGTCGTTTGTAACCAACGCAAACTGAAAGAGCAGTCGCCCCAGAAAGAGTTCTAAAAAGAGTAAGTTGCGGGTGCAGAGTGGCTTGTTCAAAGGGGGGGGGGATCTCACAAATCTAGACTATATTGTACAACGATGTGCTCTTTTTGTATTGGCCAAACATGTAGAAACTGTGACAGCTCGGATGATTGAAACGCAATAATTTCATTATTTACCTGAGATTAATTTGTTAACTTGACAAATCTCAATCTACATTTCTAGTGGGAAAGCAGTTCGAAAACACTCCAAAGCGTCACCCACCAAGGTGGAATTAACTATAACTACCATGTGGGATTCATGTCGATAAACTCAATATAATAAAATATGGTCATCTAAATAAGTTCTAGACTCCATGGGTTCGGCTGAAAAATACATTTTAGTTTCAGCAACGAGATAGTTATCGCATATTTTCGGGTTTTTTAAGAGATCGCTTAACAAAATATTATGGCGGCCATCTTGAATTTGTGATATTAAGAAAAGTACTGATATTATTTCTGATCATCTGGATAACCTCCTTGTACTTTAAAACATATGTAGAGACACGAAAATCATTGTTTTAACTTCAAAAGTGGGGGATTGGGGTATAAACCTTTTTTTTAAATGGCGTTACCTGGTGTTATTTTTAATTAACTACTATGTGGGATTTATGTTGATAAATTCAATATAATAAAATAATGGTGATCTAAATAAGTGTTACATTCCATGGGTTTGGCCAAAAAATACATTTTAGGTTCAACAACGAGGTAGATATCTCATATTTTCGTGTGTTTTTAAGAGATCGCTTAACATAATCAGAACAATATGGCGACCATCCTGGATTTTTGGTATTGAGAAAAGTGCTGATATCATTCCTGATCATCTGTATCAACTCTTTGTGCCTTAAAACATAAGTAGAGACACCAAAATATTTTTTTCCTAACTACAAAGGTGAAGAATTAAGGTATACCCCTGTTTTTTGAAAATGGCGTTACATGGTGGCGGCCATCTTGAATTGAAAAAAATGCACAAGGGGGATTTTTGGGGCATCTTTGGAATTCGTCTGGGGAGATGTCCAGGTATCATTCCTGAAAAAATCAGCTTTCTGCAATTTTATTCCAGGTTCCTGTGTTTTTTTCACTAATGCTCCTGCACTAGTAGGCCATTCTCTGGCTTTGCCAAAGTGACCTTAGGTTTCAAGTGGATCCTACGAAATTATGTTTTGGGTCACCTTTTTCTTTCTAAGTTTTCTTCTTTGTTGTTTGTTTTGTAAAGCTTAGTGATCCAGCTGCTTTGAAATTAAATAATAATAACAAAAAAAAATGTCCACAAGAATTAAATCTTTCATCATTCTTACTTAGATATATATATATATAATAAATAATTTGTAAATTAAAATAATTCGGAAGAGTATCAAAGTGTAGGAGTGTAAGGTAAAAGCAATATAATTATTCAATTAAACTACTGCAAGAACATATTATTAGTCAATAAATACAAGGTCAGTTACAACAAGACTTGGCCAGTTGTTACAGGCCGTAGTAATTATTGCATGCCTTATACGCCAACTACATGATGCTCTCTGTCTAGCTTGATTAATCTAGCATCAGGACTTGCGCCAGCTGCTGAAATCAGTGCTAGTAATGATAGACAGGATGCATCCGGATGCAATGAACTTCATGAAGAACCAAACATATGATTATTCATTTGTTAGTTCGGCAGGACTTGCGCCAGCTGTTCTAACTATAGCAAACATGATGGGGAGTGATTTGCCAACTGGATTTGGGCCAGTTGGTTTTTGATACAATATCCACAAGCTCATTCTTACAGGTGGAATTAGTTTAATCTAGCATCAGGATTTGCGCCAGCTGCTGAAATCAGTGCTAGCAAGGATGGGCAGGATGCATCCGTACTTGCGCCAGATGCAATAAACTTTGTGAAGAACCAAACATATGATTTTCCATTTGTTAGTTCGGCAGGACTTGCGCCAGCTGTTCTAACAATGGAAAACATGATGAGGAGTGATTTGCCAACCCGATTTCGGCCAGTCGGTTTTTGATACAATATCCACAAGCTCATTCTTACAGGTGGAATTAGTTTATTCTAGCATCAGGATTTGCGCCAGCTGCTGAAATCAGTGCTAGCAAGTATGGGCAGGATGCATCCGGACTTGCGCCAGATGCAATAAACTTTGTGAAGAACCAAACATATGATTTTCCATTTGTTAGTTTGGCAGGACTTGCGCCAGCTGTTCTAACAATAGAAAACATGATGGGGAGTGATTTGCCAACCCGATTTCGGCCAGTCGGTTTTTGATACAATATCCACAAGCTCATTCTTACAGGTAGAATTACTTTAAATGTGAATGATTTATGTCCTTTTTCTTCTCCCGTAGAAGAGGAGAAAAAGCTAAAATTTTGCTTTTTCGTCAATAACTGCGTTAGTAGATTGTTATTGATAGGTTTGGTTTTGTGTGAACAATTACTAGATTGTTATTGATAGTTTGGTTGATATTATCTAATTTGTTTGTAATGATACAAGAGTCAAAGTTCACATTTAAATAGTATATTAGATCAATCAGAGACATGTATAAATATTCATAGTAGATTAGATCAATCAGAGACATGTATAAATAGTCCTAGTAGATTTGATCAATTTGAGACATGTATAAATATTCATAGTAGATTAGATCAATTAGAGACATGTATAAATATTCACTGGTTAATCCTGTTAACTGACTGTCAAGTAAATTTATACCTATTTTGGTCTTAGGGCTTCACTCTGTTACAACCACGTTTACATTAACAACATTTGAAGTGAAGCCCTTTTTATTTGTAGTCGTTTAAGTTGATGTTTATTTTTAATAAACAAATTTTCCCCATTTTATGTGTCTGTTTTTTGTACGATAAATATTGATGACTTACTCAACGAGTCGTAGTTTCAACTCCCGTCAATAGGTGGCACCACCGCATAATGTATTACACGCATTTGTATCTTTTTGTACACTATCTTTGTTATCAGCTTCAGCACATTCTCCGCAGAAATGATTTGCAAACCATCACCTTGCTTTGAGCAAAAACGTCCCGACACCATCCCACAGTCAATTGGTGTCGGCTGCGCGTGACAAACTGATCAGAAATATGACAGATTCACCATTCTCTATTTTTCACCACAATGCCAGCAAACACGAGACGTTCACCAAATGCTGGTTTGATGTTAGGCCAGCGTCACAGGCGTTGACCCAACATTAAACCTGCATTGGGTTGCAGTCGTGGGCTCCTGTCCATCCCTGCAAACTACAGAGATTGGCTCAGTGCTGGTTTAATGTTGGGTCAACATCGAAGACGGTGATACAACATTAATCAAACATACACTGTAGTTTTCTGGTACGCCAGGCCGTAGAATAGTGAACCCACATTAGAAAAGGTTAATGGGAATTGTCGTCCGTCTATCATTGGCAGATTAGTCCTACATGTATATCAGCAAAACTCACCCGACTCGAAGCTTCGACGCAGCTTGGGGCCGGAGTCATCGGAACATATTGTACAAGTCAAGTGAATATAATTGTAGCATAGTCATTTGCATAGTTATTATGTTTGGACATATTGAGTTTTGTTTGGATGTCGATTTTTAATCTTCTATGTCCGTGCGCTATTTCTCCCTGAGTTTTTATCTGATCGACTTCAACCTCGGCACAATAATCCTTAGGTATGTAGGATTATTGCTATGACTTTTCTAAGAATTCCCAGACGTTCTTCCGGATTTATTAAGGATTGTCTGGATCACTAAGTGCTAATCAATGTTTGGCCAATGATGTACATGTCGGGGGCTTATAATGTGCTATTTCTCCCTGCTATGACTTTTCTAAGTCATACGTCATGTTCTTCGGGATTTGTTGAGGATTTTATGGATCGCTATGTGGATCAATGTTGGCACATTGATGTACATGTCAGAAGAAGCCCATGAATGAATCTTGGCCAGTCAATATAAGGGCCCAGTGTCAGAGGGACAAGACCGGTTTGCACCCTTTGAGCACCCTCTACACTCAATTAAAATACAGAGGCCTATATCCAATAATGTTTAATTGTGGGGCCAGCGTCGCAGAGGGTTGTTCAGCACTGAACCAACATTAGGTGTTTGATACGAACAATAGAACCTTTCAAATGCTACAAATTAACATTGAACTAACAGTTGTAAATGCATCAAACACGAAACGTCGACGCAATGTTGTTTTAATGTTTGGCCAGCGTTGCAGACAGAGATACCCAGCTAACATGCCACGTTGATCCGATGTTGATTTAATGTTGGTCCACCGTCTCTACGCTGGCCTAACAATACATGAACATCAGATCAACGTGGCTTGTTTGCTGTGTACAGCATTAAACCAACAAAGAAGTCAGAATCCAGAAATGTAGAATTCCAATCAAACTCTCATAATAAAAAAAAAAAAATATTTAAAATGGCCGCCAAAAAACGCACAAAATGTAGTCCAAACATTATTGTTACTTGAAAAGGCACAATTATTCTTCTCTAGTTACAATTGAAAGCATTATGATCAATCACTGCTGTAGCTGACAAAACTCCAGTCCTACACAGAGCACTGTGCACTGCCTGTTCCAACCAGACACAGACGGCCCGCGTGTATCATAATGCTGACAGCTGTCCCAGCAAACACGAAGCCTTGACCCGATGTTGTTTCAATGTTGGTCCAGCGCCGTTGGCGGTGGGCCAATAGTGAAACAGCATTGGGTCAAATCCTCACGTTTGCTGGGCTCCACACAGGTGTCTGTCTACACCCACCCCTCCCCCACCATAATATTCTCGCCAGCCGATCAGGGTACTTTTAGCAAGACAGCCGGCCAATCACAAGCTTACTACAATACTTGAAATTGAGAGCGGGGGACATATGACGTCAACCATCTGCACATTTTAACATGCGAAGGAGCAGTGTCTAGGGTGAGCAGTGTACTCCAGTCCATGTAGTACAGAATTTTAACAAGGTTTGAAATGGGCCCCCACCCCTACCGTCATGGCATATAGAGAGAACTAGACCCGCTAGGAGTGTTTTGTGCAAATTTTGAAGACACCAGGACAAGAAATTTCTGATATATTCTCCAGAATTGTATGTCAAAACTGTAATTAGGCTACAGAACTCAACCTAAAGTAAGTTAAAGTACAGATACCTAAAAGGCACATCTAGACCCCTTAGAGTTGTAGCTTGCAGAGGCTTCTATAATCCTGTTTTAGCGCAGCACGACCATGTTGTATATTATATTATAATGATATAATGTATATATTTTTTGTATCTGTTTTTAAATATATGTATTGGTCAAAAGCTGAGTAAAATAAAAAATAAAAAGCAGCTGACCAAGTCGTCCATGAGATATGATGAGGAAATGTAAGCCAAAACAACTAATTATAGGTCTTAGTACAGAAGCAAAAGTAGATTTAAGTACAGTTTTACCAAAATGCACATTTAGACAATCCCCCAAGTAGTTCATGAGGTATAGTCAGGAGATGTATGTCAAAACAACTAATTATATAGGCCTTAGTACTGAAACATTGGTAGGTCAAAGCATAGTTATCCCAAAATGCTCATCTAGACCCCTTAGACATGCTAGAGGTGTTGTGGGCAAACTTTGAAGGCAACTGGACAAGTAGTTCCTGAGATATAGTCCAGAAATGTGAGATGCAGCTTCATATGTTCAAAGTCTGGTTAATAATTCACGCACTTCGTTTCCAGTGTCCCTGACAAATACCGAACGTTGACCCAATGCTGGTTAAATATTGGGCCAGACTGGTAAACGGTGGACCCATATTCAAACTACATTGGTTCAACGTCTTGCGTTTCCAGTGTTGGGTCTTTTTCATTTTGTCTGATCTTAAATCTCACGGGGAATCAGAAAATAAACAACACCAGCTCAGAGTTGAACAGGAGACAATCTCACAATCTGATCATTAACACTCAAAGCGCTGAAATATGTTTGTATAAACCATAAAGACCAAAGGTTGTTTCCATCATAAATCTCTTTCCGCCTCATTTGAATACCTATGGGTCTACGGCCATTAGAAATATTTTTTCCCTTACAGTGCGGCGATCGCCTTTTTTTTATTTAGACGTCAAATTATTTGGTGTTATGCCCTAGTAACCCCATATGTTATCATGGTAATTATTTGTTCCGAGGCTCAGGATTCTTCTGGTGTATTCAGATAAATTTCTGACGGGTTTTTATACCCTCCCCCCCCCCCCAACCCCTGGGGAGTTCAGTTTCAACTCTTGTCCTCCTTGATTAAATTCATTTAAAGCTGGAATTGCTAACGCAATTTCCAGCTTCAAATGACGACAAATATTGCATTTTTTTGAAAATATACATCTTCTGAATGTAATTTTTTTTTTCATGACTTTGACCAACTGAAAACCTACCAGTAACTATGTTATCCCTTTCAGTGATACGTTATTTGGTTTTTAATCGTGCTCTGACCGCAAGGGGTAAAAGTGTTATTGGTCCATTAAGTGGATGTATTTTAGATGCGACAGGGTTTAACATGTGTGACCAGTTATACACAGACGGCATTATTACAATTATTTATAATAATAATAATAATAATAATAATAATAATAATAATAATAATAATAATAATAATAATAATAATAATAATAATAATAATAATAATAATAATATAATAATAATAATAATAATAATAATAATAATAATAATAATAATAATAATAATAATAATAATAATAATAATAATAATAATAATAATAATAATAATAATAATAATAATAATAATAATAATAATAATAATAATAATAATAATATAATAATAATAATAATAATAATAATAATAATAATAATAATAATAATAATAATAATAATAATAATAATAATAATAATAATAATAATAATAATAATAATAATAATAATAATAATAATAATAAAGACTTTAATTACTGAGAGTACAGATAAAAATATACATGAATGCATACAAATTGTTCATAAAATAGACATTTTTATATATACATGTATCTATGAAACCCACTGAGTGAAGCTCATCTGCCGTGGCCCTCATATACCAACGAAAACATGTATATGTATAGACTCACGCATAATAATATGCATAACTATAAAAAATATTATATGACAAAAAATACAATTTTATTTTACACATGTGATTGTTACTATACCTACAAATCATATAGGTCTACATTATTTTTAAAACAATAAAATCTTATTTAAATACATTTAAATCTTAACAGTTGCAGATAATCATGATAATAATATGGAACAAAAATTGAATAGATATATTCTACTTAATGAAGCAACATAAAACGTATATACTAATATATTTACAACAATAAAATATTATTTGAATATATTTAAATCTTAACAGTTGCAGATAATCATGATAATAATATGGAACAAACATTGAATAGATATATTCTACTTAATGAAGCAACATAAAACGCATATACTAATATAAACAAAAACATAGAAAAAATTACCATGTACAATTATATTGAACCCACTGGATCATTCGCATGGTGTTCTAATATATAAGCGAATGTCTATGTAGGACTACGTATATACACAGACATTTATGACATCACATAAATTTAATTTCAATGACTGCTTAGCTAAAATTTAAAACAATTAAATGTCATAAAATCCAAAGTAATAAAGATTTGTCAAAAAATTGTTTTATAAAACAAGAAGGCCACGTTTATCTAACCTACTATGAAAATCGTTTTCTTTTCACCTCACATGGCTTTTTATGTGGGGTGTCACATTTTTAGCTGTGGACTTCATGGTTAGAGGTATAGACCCTATAATTTAAAGCGAACTCGATATTGGGATAGATAAGTGTACAAGTGTGCAAGTGCAACGGCAACAATCCAGACTCCGTAATTTAGTTGACCCGGTCCAGATTAGGTTTGTCACAGGTCACGCAAGGTATCCAGCAAGGTGGCGTGATACATTAAGCCAATGCTGGACTAATGTTGTGCCAGCGTCGCAGAACGCGATATTGATCGATTTCGTTAATTGATATACCTTCTTGTGACCTTCATGCCTAAAGAACATTTTACTGTCTGCGATATATCAGAAATAACAGAAATCGCTTCGGTTTTAAAACCGCCTTATCGCATCGCGCTATGTGTAAATGATATCACTAAAATAAGTATTATCGATTCAGCGTGCTATTTGTCATCACATGTACTATTTTTATTTCTCGCGAATGTGTAAATGTGGATATACCACAAGAAAGACCCAAAACCATGTGGATAATCGGTGAGACACAAGGCATATTGTTCACACCAGTATGTGGATGGGTGGACTGGGTGTTCGATCCCTGGAAAAAAAAAATGGATAAAATTCATTACCGCCACCCCCCATGTATCAATATATTTCAAAAGTATATGTCACAATCATGCAATGTATCTATAATACATTTTCCAAGGGATGGATTACTGATGAGATCGTCAGATACGAGAGAAAACCAAGAGAAAAAAATCAACAAACATTTACGATTTATATGACATTATGCAAGATCATAATAACCGTATAACGTGCGCATAACTAGAGCGTGACAAATCTGTCCTTCATATAGATTTCACACCTCAAGTAACATAAATGGCTGGGAAATCTTTCTATGGCAGCGCTTGGCATTAGCCTATTACATACCAACACATGTGATACTGATATATATGACAATATGACCTAAACTTACAAATCCGTGTTATTTTCAGTCACTTGAAGATATGGCTCTTGTAAGCCAGTTTTCAGGTAAGCGATATTGTGCTTAGAGGGTTAATAATAAAAATAAAGGGGTTTTGGTGCTTAGAAGGTTTATGATGAAAATAAGGTGATTTCGCGGAATTAATGGCGTGTTGTCAACCGCTGTAATAACGGATAATTCCATACAGGAAAACGACATCCATCATAATTTGATGAAATGAATTATTTTCTGTTACTTTTTCACGATTGCCTATTTAAATGAGAATCATTCATGTTATATTGGAAAATGTATCACCCTTTTCACATATGTTGCTGGACCGCTTTTCAGGTTCTAGGTCGACGCTTTCGGACATCTTTTAGACCAAATAAAATATCACAACATTTTACAAAAGAGTTTGTGGTAGATGCTCACTTAATAAAATGATCCAATATGAGAAATGCCTATTTTCTCATAGATGGTACTATAATTTTGAAGCTGAAAATTGTGTTAGCTAATTATTGGAGCATCAAAGGAATGCAAAATAGAAACAGCATGTAAAAAAAATTGATGAATGAATGAACAAAATGAGTTGGTGCTCACCAAACAATTACTTAAAATGATTTGGTGAACACCAAATTATCTGGCGCAAGCCATTCAAATACAATTTACGTTCTTCAAATGTCCCTTGAAAAGCTTCGTAATGTGTTCTCGGGAAGGACAATCTCAGAACACTTTGAGAAACTAAAGATACATGTATCTACCAGTATGGCCGCCAAGATAACTCCTGACATTACTTTAATAACAACACTAAATTTAAATCTGATGTGTCTGAAACAACAAGGAATACGTTGCTGACATCATCAATCAATTTTGATGATTTTTTGCAATTTGATGCTAAGAATTCATATTCAATTTATCATATTCATATTCAATGCTTCAATGGGGCGAACATACGATACCTTGCACATAATCTTATACAATATATATCAGCCGGATATCAAGAGCAAATAATTCAACATTTTTATATCTATATATCAAGATACCTGAATGAAAAAATCCGTGAAGTGACTTCTGAACCAGTAAGACGGAATTTTTTTAGCTCATGTCATTGTTTGCATAATGTTCACATGAAAAATCGATATCAGTAGCATTTTTTGCAATTTAAAGTAATGCAAAGTGATACACACTTAAAAGCAGTGGTAAGTCTACTCATTTATATAAGCTTAACTGCAAAAGCATCTGTTTTTTTAGTTTACGTTATCATGGTTATATAAAGCCGAGCAAAGGAACAAAGAAACGCAAAGTCACTGTTGACAAACATTATGTACATTACTCCGTAGAAACAAGCCTTCCGCAGAAATGGTATATATCTTACTTGTAGTTTGACACCTAGTGGTTATGAAACAGGTTTATTTGAATCAGCGTCATAGACAAGGTCATATTCCCGGACATCTTTTCACTATAAGTCAGACAAACTCATCAATGTCTCATTTGTCAAGGCTTAGGTTTGGTCTGAGCCTAATACTCCATAGTATTTCTGGGTGTTGATGTGGTAAATATAAATGTAAAAGTCCTGTTGCCCATTAGTTGACAATAAGCTGTGAAGGAATCAGATAATTCTGTGACCTCGACCTCATTTGTTTTCACCGAGCTGGCTAATACAATGAAGTAAGGGGGAGGGTTATTATAACCTTGTTTTCACCGAGTGCCGTCACTGCGTTTCACAGAATGAAGTATGGGGGAGGGGGTGTTATATAACCTTGTTTTCACCGAGTGACGTCACTGCGTGTCACAGAATATTACCAATCTGCAGACCGTCCATTACTTAATGACTCATTGAATTGGGCTACATGTACATCTCTGTAAGGCAACATAGAGGTTAAAACCAGAGATACATGTATCATAATTTTAAACTTCCCCGACCGCCCACGTCTCCCACAGAAAGGGTTGGTCATTAACCTATGCCCGGATATATACGGGGTTAAAGATGTTAAAGATCAATACAAATATCACTTAATTTTGATAGATTTTATAGATTTAATAGATGCTTTGTTGATCAAATAATTTAATTTTAGACATGTCTGTTTTTCATAAATTGTAATATTTTTCACCATTTGAAGCTGGAAATTGCGTTAGCAATTCCAGCTTCAAATGACGAAAAATACAATTGAAGCAATTCAGCAGGACAAGGGTTAAGCTAGGAGCCATTAACAATATGTGCATGGATATAAATAGCAGTAATCTCTCATTGACTCATAATTCAAGTCCGTTCATATAAAGCGTTTTCTTCACTATTTAACCATTTATGTCCGACCTGGCATATTTCCAATAACATGCATACAATTGAATAGCCGGCCCCGATGTCTTATTCGATCCGGTTGTGGCTCGAGACGCTGGTACTGAGTTCGAATCCCAAGCAGGTCGTTTTGTCATAAAGGTTATACATTAGTATGAAGTGCTCTAAATTGTTCAAAGGCATGGATTGCTCAGAGCTCTCTGGGGTACTCTACACTGTAAAAAAAATCAAAAAATTGAAGTCATTCGATTAGAGTAGGGTTTAGTCCCGACATCGGGCTTCCTTCTGTCGATATATTGCCAAGATTGTGCAGAACGCGACGTAAAGCAATATTCACTCATTGAATTAAACATGGTATAATCCAGCACAAGAATGATGTTTAGTGCTTCAATTTGATATATTATACGGGACAACCTAAAACGCGGAACATTACTGACGGAACATCTTAAAGGACGAACCATAATCAAGACCCTACCACATGGCCCAACCTCTCCCTCAACAGCTCAACGGACAGGGTTGTCGAGTGCCGACAACGCCCCCCCCCCCCTCTCTCACACACACAGGTGTGAAAAACAGCACCAACCCACATAGATATACTATTGTGGAATGCTCTCTACTGAAATTATAGTCATTATTTTAATAAAAAATAGCAAGCCAATACTTTTAATTTCATCAAATTATTATAATATTATTTAACAATGCCATTGTTCTATGTGATGCATTATCAGGTGTACCGGGGACACCATATCAGATGAATTACGACCTGATCAAGTTCATCCTGGTTAATTACACCAAATTAAATGTTTGTGACCAGGTAACGTCGAATACAAATACTCTGATAATTCTTTATTTTAGCGCCTCAAAACAATGTATTATATTTGAGAAAAGTGTTTAAGGTGTGATAGATGGAAGGGATAAGAAGTTTCAGTAGCAGGTTAGTGTAATAATATTTGTTACTGTATTATTTCGTATCTGTGTGTAAACTATTGTGATGATATCGCAAGGCTCTGGCACAGGGACCTCCATTTATAAATGTAATATTTCTAATATGACCAAAGGCTTACGCCTGCTGAAAATGGCCTAGTTTCCATAGGCACTTAAAATATTCGTCTAAATTTCATGGCATGCAAGTTTGGCACAGTGACCTCCATTTCTATATGTAATATTTCTAATATGATCAAAAGTTTACGCCTGCTGAAAATGGCATAGTTTTCATGGGCACTTGAAATATTCGTCTCAATTTCATGGCATCCGAGTTTTTTGGTGGGCAGCGCGAGTGTTGTTTTTACACAGCTGGCTGTAGAAACAAAATGGCGGTCAGTGTGGCTGGACCTACGGCGAAGTAAATGAGTTAGGCGGCCCTGGGTCCTACCAGTTATGTATAAACATGATAGAAGGAGAGAAAACAAGACACATTTATTCAGTCGACAAAAAATATCAGTTTTTAATGAGTGCATAAAATATCAAAGATTCAGTACAAAAAAAGATCATTGCATCTCTGACATTTGGGCATGTTATTTAAAAACACTTAACATTTTGTAAGATAGTTCTTCTCTCTTTTGCATAGTCTACATAAATCAGAATTATTACAAATTAATGCCATTATCCTTCGTCATAAAGGTAATCAAGTCCTTGGGCTGGCATTTAAAATTATGCTACATCGAAAAAGTAAACGTTCAGCAAAAAAATATTCAAAATATTCTTTATGTTTATAATAGTAAATCTGGCGACGTGATTACCTTATCGTCGCTAAAACATTAATGGTTTACTGATAAATGAACCTTTTTTTTGGTCCCCACTCCACACCAAAGCTAATTGTAAGGTGAATATATATATTTTTTTAATGTAACTTATTACATGTTTTTTCTTCTTAAATTGGAAATCATGTCAAATAAAGATAGAGATTCCCCTTATCAGATGGTTTTATTGCAATCTAAATCTACGCTAGGAGGTAATCGCTTAATTTAATTACTTGTTTACATTGCAGTATTAGTCAGGATCGTGCGTACGGTGATCTGTTAAATCTGAATCACACAATCACTTGTTTTCATTACATTTAAAGTTAGATATTACACAAGGAGTGTAACAACTTTTTATGAAGGGGGGACACATTGGCCTGACGCTCATCCGGATCTCAATAGTCAGGAAGAATATGCTTCATATGGCCCAACAGGTGGAAGTGGAGTACAGACTTTTTTTGATGATTGATTTGAGTTTATATAGGTCCCAACCAACATTTTCCGGAGGGTGTGTAAAATTTTATTCATTGGCATTTTTTAAATCCAAGATGGCCACCACGACTCATAAATATCATACAAATGGTCATAACTCCCCAAATATTGGGGCTAGAGACACAATTTTTGGCTCTATACCCAGGTTTTTATGTCCAATGAATCTATTGGATGGGTTATTCTTGTGATTTGACCATTCTATAAATATTAAAATTCAATATGGCCGCCAAATAATCTTCCAAAACCGAGCAATTGCATATTTTCTTGTGATAGACCTGCATTCGGCTTGGGGAATACCACATACCTTCTTTCTTAGCTTCCCAAGCCATAGCTGTTCAAAGAGCAGTGGAGAATGACTTCGTCTTCCTACAGGACATACATACTGAACCAAAATGTCATGAATACAATGAGTTCAATACTAGACTATGTAGGAAAGCCGGCATGCTTCCTCAATCCAAGACTGACGTTGCTTTCCTACCACTCATTGACCACCCCCCTGCTCACCATGACACCATTAAGACTGCAATAGATAAGGGGTTGACACTTATAAAGAGCAGCAGGTGACGATATGCTTATCTTCACGGCTGACGAGCAACTTTACAAAATCGTCAAAGACATAATGTTCTATCAACCCACCTATTTTGAATCTGTAATACCAGTGCTTGGTGGAATGCATATGGTCATGAATGTTATTCATGCAACAGCTGTCATCATGGCTGGCAGTGAAATGAACGAAATTCTAGCCGGAACATTTGGAAGTGTAGAGAAAATGTTGAGTGGCAAGAAGTACCCACAAAAACTTCCGAGCCATCAGAATGCTAGTAGAGGAGATGCTCCAGTGTATACTTGAAGGAGTTGACTCGTTTCCCCATCTCATCATAGTGCTTGATGCTCGAGCTACAAAATTGTGGTCTGACAATTTTGTAAAGACAGTCATCATCATGATTATCTTTTCGGGTGCAGGACACGAAGCGACTGGGCTCTTCACCTCTATGCTGCAGAAGCCATGCTGCCTTATAAATTTCCGTGCAGCTGGCTGCCACACGCTATGCTGCATACTATATTCATCAGATGAAAGGCCTCAATCCAGAGATGATGAAGAAATTACAGCATGGTGCATTTGTTCGTCACATCCCAGGCATCTATAACGCAACTTGGACAGACATGTTTATAGGCACAACGTACATGCGGCTTGGACACGGACCAGCTGGAGCTGTTGGAGTAGCTACAGACTACCAACAGATGGTGAAGTGGGCCCTTAGTGGAGAAGTATCTCAAAATGTTCGAGCTATGAGCAATGCTACAGAGAATACTTTCCATACTCACCATAAGGAAGAAGCTAATGGTCGAATCAAGGCACGCCAGGAGGATCATCTGAGCCTTCGTAACACCCTGGATGTCTGTATTAACCCCTTCGATAACGAATCTCATCCAGATGGTGCACTGATAAACATTATGACAGGACAAATTGTTCACCCTGATGTGAATGCTAATAATGCCCTTGTTCTTGGACAACAGGCAATTACAGACTTCAAGAGTGGTTGGCCAGGAACATTCTATGAACCTTTAAGCAAACTATTTGTTCCAATGGATGTGAAAAAAAGCATGTGTCAGTTGGTATGGAGCGTGTCTATGATCAAGAACTTATTTATGCACGTGTTATTAGTTTACTTGCCAGTTCACGTGACATAAACTTCGATGATGAATTGGCATGTGAGTTAGCTGCATATCCTCTATCGATGTTCAATCCAGACGGGGAAATACAAATCTTAAAGTTCAAATCTACCTTGCAACAAAAACTCCAAGTGACTATCAGAGCGCAATTGCCCTGTACAAAACACCATAATATATGAGCATTACTCTGGGTCATCAGCTGGCCACTTGACAAACTTCATGTGTATGTTGATGCCTTTAAGAAGTTTGTCTTTCAAGCTCTTTAAAGGGCAAATGTGACCCTTGTGTTTGACAGATATTTTCCCAACAGCATCAAAACCTTCACGAGGATGCAGTGAGCTGGGTCAAGTCGCGCACACAAGCTGACGCCAGAAATGCCAGCTCCTGCTAAGGAACAAGTTCTTACTAGCACTAAAAATCCAGTTGAATGCCATGCTTGCCGAGGGACTTCTTGATTCACATTTTTACAACAATGCAACACAAAAGCACTCTCTGGTTATTGCTGGTGTAGGTGATGTGCCTGTGGAGATAGACAGTGGTGTGAGGATTGACCGACATGATCTCTGTTCCTCACACGAGGAGGCTGATATTCACATAAAACAACATGCTATCGCTTTAAGACTCTTGGGCAAGTCAGTTAATGTCGTGTTTGATAACAAAGATGTGTCAGTTTAAAGCTAGCAACCCCCCCCCCCCCCCCAATGTTCATGTCATCACCAGTGAAAGAACGAGCAGTGGTCGATATTCCTGCCACTGCAGAAGCACACCGTGACATAGCAGCTGATCTCCTGGCGATTCATGGACTCTGTGGTGCAGACAATACAGCCTCGTTACATGACATAGGCAAGGGAACTGTTTTATAAATTTTCAAGAAGGGAGGGGTACCTTTATTTAATATTGGTGATGTGGCGGCAGATATAAAATCTGGTGAGCCTCAGGCTACTGCATTCATATGCGCACATATGGCAAGTCAACACAGTAACTGCACATCAATGACAGAATGCAGAGTAAAGGTATGGCGTTCTAAGACCGGAAGAAGTGGGGCATCATCAGTAAAACTATGTTCCCTTCCACCTACCATTGCTGCATTTATTCAAAATTTCATATGACTTATATCCATAAATTATATGACTAATATCCATAAATCACGCAGCAGCTGATTAAACATAGCATTTCATTGTTTTTATTAAAGGGACCCCTTGGGATGAGACATTTTCAATGTTGTCAATTTTGAAAATTTACCTTATATGAAGCCATATAACCTACTGATCTTAACTAAAAATACAAAAAAGTCAAAAAACAATTTTAAAGCACCGAAAAAGAGTGAAATAGTTATATTTCCAGGTCGTATATTGCCATGTAAACAAAACAAATCAGCAATATGCAGCACTTCATACCACATATTCCCACGTCTTGGCCGAGGAGATCAAAGCAATCGCCGCTAATTGGTGTCTGATTGGTGTCTTATAGTCAGGACATGAGGTGATACACCTGCAACACTTATTGTCTGCCCAACGCTGGGCCGACGGCATCAACATGTGGCCCAGTGCTGTAGGAACATTCAATCGTCCTTCAGCATGTGATTAGCTATACAAAAAGTTTGTTTGGGTTTTAAGCGGTTTCATGGAAATATTAATAAGAAATATTTATAAAAATTTTAAAACTCTGAAACAAATAAAATCATGATCTGGGGGATACACTACTTCATTACAAAACTAAAAACGAAAATTGATGTCATCCCAAGGGGCTGCTTTAAAATAAAGCAGCGTTGAATTTGTTTATTGTGTTTGTAGTTGGTGCAAATGTACATACTAATCACAGATCGATCATATCTCCGCCGAAGAAGTAATATTTAATTTTGGTTCCATATTTGCACTCATTTATCATGATTGCTCATTATCTCATGTTTTTAATTTAATGGTGGATGAAATAAATTCTGCAATTCTGTAAAAAAACATTGGTACAGAAACCAAATTTGTGTTTCTGGGCTACATGTATCGTGCTTTTAGTAATTTGTGGTGGCCATTTTTATGCTTTATACAATGGTAAAAACACACAAATAACCCTCCCAGTACACTCCCTGTGTATCAAAACCTGGGTATAGAGCCAAAAATTGTGTCTGTAGCACAAATACTTGGAGAGTTATGACCATTTTAATGACACTAGTGGGTCATGGCGGCCATTTTTGATTAAAAAAAATGCCAATGGATGAAATTTTACACACCCTCTGAAACATGTTTCCTGGGACCCCAGAGAACTGATATCAATCGACAAAAAAAGTCTGTACTACCTTTCTACCTGAAGTGAGATTTATTCCTGACTACAAGCGTTATCTGTAATATTTCCTCTCTAAACATTATTATATCAAGAAAAATATCCTGTAGTATTACACGAAAAGGCGAAGTAGACTATATATGATCAGATAAAATAAGAAAAATATACTCTTTTCCAGTACATAGTTCATGAATTGAGCTGCAATGTAGTGACTATGAAAAAGATGTGTGTGATTTACTAGGAAACTGGTCATGTATATAACACAATACATGTAATATCAAAGTATTTTTTTTTGTGAAACTTCTTACATGTTTCCCGAGACACTTAAATGAAATGAATTGGTTTTTATGCCATGTGCACATATAGGCTAAACTGAGCCAGGAGAACCCTCTGAGGATGGCGAGATGAATGAGATGACACAGCCCTCCTGTCAAATTTTAAACTATTTAGTCAAAATTTCCAACCTTTTAAAATTGTAACAATGAGCAATACAATCAATCTAGTACAGTTTATCTCTCCTCGTCAAACTCATATAATCAATGTCATTAAAATAATTAGCACATAGGGCTTTTTTCCACTGCACTCAGAGCAAGCATGTCATAGAGTGATTGTTTTCTCATGGAGTGACGATTGTGTCACGAAGTGAGGTTCTGTGATGGAATGACAACAATATCGAGCCTACGTTTATTAAATGTTGTTCCAGCGTCGCACAAATTATAACAGAAGTATTTCAACACTTCGTTTGATAATGTATGGCAAAGTAACTGCATGACATTACCCATACTAACCTACAAAGCCATAGGCAGTATCTGCTTACTTGTAAAATAAGCAGATACTTCATTTTGGCCTTGAATGAGACCCGGTATTATATTTTCTTGCTTCGCGGCATTGTTTGTCATTTTATTTTGTTGTACGGTGTTTGGTGTCAGGATATCAATGGACGTTTAGACGATACTTGCTCACTAGTCATCAGATACATGTAGGATCAGGACAGAGTCTGTTATTTGGATAACGTGTTTAGACAACGGCTACTGCCTGAACATAATAATTTGTCACCGTGTCCTACAGTGACGGCATATCCGTTGCAACTCGTTTAAAGGAGTAGTCCACTGTGTGCCAACACGGGCCAGCTGGGGAATAACTATAATCGTAAACAGACATAGAGTGTTCTACAGCTTTAAAGATTCTGTCACAACGTGAAATTTTGTAATGGACACACCTGACTTCACAAATCACACATACCCTGATACTGATGAGAGGTACACGACATGTGGGGTCCTCGAATTTACTTTTTCAATGTTGGGGGAGTGAGGAGTACGAGTGTGGGATTATTCAGAGATTCATAAATATTCACATAATCTATCTCAGACGACTTCGAGTGGTGGAGCCCGGGAGGGGGGGGGGGTACTGCTGGATCTATCCACTACTAGCTCTAGCTATTATATACTAGAGTGCACAATCAGAAGTCTTAAATGTCAAAATTCCTCAGGCTAATATGCCTGGTGATATCCTACAATATGGCCTTGACGGACTACAAAAAAATGTCTACCCTTCACAAGGCCATCATAGACCCGGCGCCACTGGCGTGATTCACTTTGTCTGTGATGACCAACCGGCCTTATTGACACACACGTGACACATGTATTATTCTTGACAAAGACTACTTCTTCTGTTCACCTAATTAAAATGATTACCGTGCCATTCCTTCACTCTATGTCATTTGTTTTAGGTCTTCGTAAGTAAATGCATGTTTTCTTTGTGAATATGAAATAGAAAGATATGAAAAAATAGCTCTCTATGCGAATATTCCGCCCACCTCCCATACACTGCTTTTATGGTGTAAAGGCAAAATTAATCCTTGAAGCGTTGAAATATTTTATATAAACCAAGAATATATGCAAGCATCATACATTGCTTAGTTGGCGCTTTCTGCTTCATTTCAATATCTATGTTATGGGTCTACGGCCATTAGCAATTGTACATGTTACTCTTTCTGTGCAGGATCGACTTACACGTCTCACAAGTCGAGAATTGCGATTCTGGTTAATGGCGTTGTCTTTAACTTAATTCGTATGAAAAGAGAAAAGTCTCTAGCCCCATTATGTCCAGTTTTATATTATCAGAAGCATTTCCTTTTAACTAAAAGTCACTCACTACTACACACTGCCTTTGCATTTTCGATTAATTTCAAATAACAGGTTGCATTTTTAGGCGAACTCATCTCCGTTTTTCCGCTCCAAAAATAATCCAAACATAGAATGCAAAACCTTTGCTGATTATCAAACCAAAAACAAACCCACATTTAACTGTCTAACTGCTAGTGACATATAAATGAAAACGGTAATATTTCACATTAGCAACATTAACTATCTTACACTAACAATATTTAAAATATAGCCTGAAAAGTTCAATTCCAATGATTACGAAACGGTAGGGCGAGGGCCCTGGTGCAGCGGTTAAAGGTGTCTGCCTGGAAAGTCGGAGATCGCGGGTTCGAACCCCTCACTCTGGCTTTCAAGTATCAAAGAAACAAAATGTTTCTCGCCCGCTCACTCGTAAAGATTCAATATTGTGGGGAGCCTTCATGATCGAGAGGTATCGTGCTAGACCTCAGACAGCCATGGGTAGAATTTCGAATCATATGCCTCGAGGGCAGAGTCATCTCATCCATCTCAAGAATATCAAGAGGTTATCCTGGCTCAGTGTAGCCTATATTTCCACAAAGGTGGCCTAAAAGCCGATTTATTTCATTTCATTTTATTACGAAGCGGTCACTTTCGCTTTAAATAGTTTTTTTATATATTCTGATCAGCCCAGATCTGACCACGCTGCAGTAAGAGCCGAACTCATATTCATATCAATATTATTTACAATGTTATGCGGTTAATATGAGGATTCTTATCTCGCTAAAGTTATTATTGGGAGCATTTTCGAATTTTTTGTCAGGCTATTTTTGGTTCATATCCCATAACTAGGTATTTGAGTCACATCTGTTTACAACTCATAAGAAACATGTTGTCTCATTTTTCTTGTTAAACATATATTGAGACAGAAAAAAAAAATGTGCTGGTTTATCGCCGAGCCAGTGTATACAACGTTGGCATGTAATTAAACTAGCAGTGGGTCAACGTCCCACAGAAGCAGCCAAATAACCCCTTAAAGTACCGACATAAGCATTAGTTGTATTGAAGATAAACAAATATCGAGCTCACAGCGATTTCTGATATTTCTGATATAAAGGGATTTACATTTTATATCGCATTCAAATGGTCTTACGCAGAAAGGTCACAAAAAGGTGTCTCACTTCTCGAAATCGATCATATCTTGTTCTGCCACAGGCATTTGCATAGTTATTTATAATGCAAGCGTTCTGGTCAGTCAATGTCTCGAACGGTCCATACTATAGAATTAGAACTTCCATGGCATACTACACTGTTGGTAAGTATCATCAACACCATTGACTGATCAAAACGCTTGCAAAATTAATAACTATGCAAATGCCTGTGGTTCTGCGACGCTGGCACAACATTAGGCTAGCATCGGCTTAATGTATCGCGTCTGCTTGCTGGATACCTTTCGTGAACTGTGGCCAACGTAATTTGGATCGGGTCAACGAAATTACAGTCTGAATTGTTGCCGCTGCACTTGCACACTTGTACCGCAGCCAACACAAAGCATTTGTATAGCATTTGTACAACGCCGGCCCAACGTCTTCGACGTTGATCCAACATTGTACATATGTTATACAAATGTTTTGTGTTTGCTGGGACACTTATCTATCCCAAAATCAAGTTCGGTGTAAATTGTAGAGCCTACCTCGAATCTAAACATGAAGTCCACAGCTAAATATGCGACACACCACATAAAGTGCCATGATACACAGATGGCATTTCTTTTTCATTTTGACCCCTACAGTTATCAAATGTAAATTTTAAACTTGAAGTTGTGTCTCGCTACCGCGACCCACAAATTCTGTCGGCGTCAGCGTCGGTACGTACATTTTCAATTTCTAAACTATATCTCAGGAACTACTTGTCCAGTTTCTTTCAAAGTTTGCACACAACACCTCTAAGGGGTCTAGATGTGCATTTTGAAGTAGCTGTACTTTGACCTCCTTTGGCTCAGTACTAAGGCCTAATTAGCTGTTTTAACGTACATTTTCTGACCATATCTCTATAACAACTAGGGTGATTGTTTTCACAATTTTGTACACAACACCTCTGGCGTTCTAGATGAACCTTTTAGGGGTCTAGTTCTCTCTATAGACCATGGGGAGGTGGTGATCCCATTTCCAACCTTGTTATAATCCTGTACTATATGGTCTGGACTGTTGGCAAGTATCGTCGGCTACAACAGTGATTGTTCATAATGCTTGCAATTTTAATACTTTAATGCCTGCGGTCCAGCTATGTTTCCATGACTTGTACAATATCTTGGAGTTGGATGCGTTTTGCTGATATACATGTAGGACTAATCTGCCAATGACAGACGGACGACAATTCCCATTAACCTTTTCTGATGTGAGTTCACGGTCTGAGGTACCAGCAAACAATGTTTGGTTAATGTTGTACCACCGTCCTTGACGCTAGCCCAACATTAAATCAGCACTGAGTCAATGTCTGCAGTTTCCTGCGATGAACAGGAGCCCACGACTGCGACCCAATGCTGGTTTGACGTTGAGCCACCGTCTGCGACGCTGGCCCAACATCAAACCAGCATTCAGTGAACGTCTCGTGTTAGTTGCATTGTGATGACAAATAGAGGAGAGAGAATGCGTGAATCTGTCATATTTCTGATCACTTTGTCACGTTCAGCTGACACCAATTGACTGTGGGATGTCGTCGGGACATGTTTGCTCGAATCAGGGTGTTGTTTTGCAATTCATGTCTAGTGATGATTTGTGCTAAACGTGATATAAAGATGGTGTACAGTAAGTTACAAATGCGTGTAATACATTATGCAGTGGTGCCACCTATTGACGTGAGTTGGAATTACGATTCGTTAAGTAAGTCATCATATTTATAAAACAAGTGAGAGCATAGGCCTACCATATTTTTTTCTAGGTGTGACAGTTTCGGCCATATATTTGCAATATCTATTTCTAGAAAAATATATATTTCTGGAAATAAATTAACAGTTAATACGGCATATCTTTAATAGATTAAATTAATATTTCAGTGATTAAACGAGCTATGCACACAATGTACACAAATATCTGGGCACAGAACGGGAGGGGTACCCAGCAAGCATGAGACGTCTGGCTTCATAGTGGACCAGCGTATTATATGTTGATCAAACATTGAATCAGCATTGGGTCAACGTCTTGTGTTTATTGGGTAGCAGTGACAGTATGTACCTTATTCAAATAAAGATGACTAGCTGTTAATCTATTTTTCTGGGTAAAAGGGAAATGAAAGTAAAGCAGATTTTGACATTTGCTTAGAAGCGCCAGACATCAAATCCACATACACACAGACAGACAGACAAAATGTTTTATTCGCCATAAAAATTACAAACATGATGATTCATTGTCTTGATTCATTGTCCTTCAGCATATCATGGAAAACCCTCTGGATCTGACGCAGATGCTACCAGTCAGTTTGATTTGTTATGGATTACAAAGCCGTCCAGGTGAAAAGAGCGGAATCACTTGCTAATCTGGCAAATATAAGAAAACATGGGATAACCGCCATGTTCTGGCTCAATGCGGCCGGCCTCTTCTGGCGTCGGCCCGCATTGAGCGAACACGTGCCCAGCGTTATCTAGTTAGTGGTGATTTATGGTAAAGGACACTTTTTGTATTGTTGTTTGACAATGTTTATAAGGCTCCTAAATCTCCTATTATTATGCTGCCAAAGCAGACCTGTGATTTATTTGCCACAAATTTCACCATCAAATATTCTGAAATATATCAGCACCAACATAACTATGACACCTCCCCCAACGTGGCTGTACTCAACTTTTGCGTCAGCAGAAAAGCGAGGATTTTGATACTCGATTATGAGCTACAAATTCTTCATACAACACTAGGTGAAGCCAGTGCAACATTGTTAGATCTCGTAGAGACTGCAGTTTATCTTAAGTCGCTATAGACATCCAAAGTGTAGTACAATCTTCTGCAGCTGTAAGACGTGATCTAAAAAAGGCGCCGCCAATTCATGCATAACTGCAGTTATGTGTTATGTGCCCATGTGAGATGGTGATGTGGAGATGGCAGATCAATCATATAGCCACTCACAAAAGCTAAGGAAATTGACAATAAATTGGCTGGTACGTAAAAGACTTGCAGCCACTTCGACAAGTTTGACAAGTTGTTCGTCAGTCTTTTTTAGATGTTTTCTCTGGTAGCAGCACAGCAGAAGGCAAATTATGCAGTACATTACTCTGTAAGTGGACAGAAAGCTCTGAATTATATGCCAATAAAACTCGCTAGACGGCTACGCCTACATACACAACGAAAATTTGTTGGGTATTGATACTTGATTTCAAAGTAATACTCCTAATAAACACGCGTTTTATCGACACATCAGAGATACGTCGAATATATTTATCAAGCCGTTATTGCGACTTACTGTGGCTGTTTTGTTTAGGTTTGTATATCAGGTGTCGTTGTCAATGCTCTGTCACTGGCCAGATATAAATTTAACTACCAACTGAATGTCGGGAAGCGATACGCTAATTATTTCACGTGATAGAATGTTACTCTCAACTCGCCAGAAAGTTATTAATACAATACTTGCGACAATGACACCCTGAAGTAAAGATATATGAGAGCCTTTCGTCTTAGATGTTGAAATATCAATTACAGTTTGGATGTTAACCGCTATAGCGGGGGAACGTTCTTTAGACGTCAGATTCTGACTCTAAAGTCGATCCCTGCACTGAAGAATGTAAAAATATATAATGGCCGTACGCCCATAGCATAGGTGGTCAGATGTAGCGGAATGAGCTAACTAAAACTGGCCTCCATGGTTTATACAAACATATGTCAGCGTTGGAAGGGATAAGATTACCATCTGGAAAACTTGAACTTCGTTAACATTATTTTTTATTCCCACCGCGACACGAATCAAATGGACCTGATGTGATTTATTTACCGTAGTGTACCATGCAGATTCAAAGCTGAGACCAACTTCATTTTAATGGGTTATGGATCGCAATGAAGAGTTTAAGTATATTTGCCTTATCACTCATCTTTAGATAAAACGCCTATTAATATGGAGTAGGCCTACTACTTTGCAATCAAGTACCAATGCCCAACCAATTTTCGTGAGTTAGGTTGGCGTAGCCGTCCATCAGGTTTTTTCATATATTTTCAGTTTTATTGGCATATAATTCCGAGCTATATACCTGTCTATTTTGGGCGGGATTTGTTTTCGTGACGCCCCCCTTCTCCCTCTCAGCAATATTTTCCTGCTGGGACATAATAGTCTACGAGAGGGATCTTCCTATGGGACGCATGCTAATGACCATGGTAATCACAGGCGATTAATTCACATGACAGCGTACACTAATAATCACTACCCCTGACACATTGACAACCCTGAACCCCTGAGCCCCCTGACCCCAGTGACGTGAACCGGAAGCATCCCTGTCATCGGATCCTTGGGGGAACGAGACAGTGATAATAGTGTCGCCTACGACCAAGTGTCGGTCTATGTAAGGGAGCGTTCATATTTTATGGATATTGTGGCTGAGTAGATTCGGAAAAAATCTATCCTACCCCCGATCAACCACATGACGATTTTGGCCAACTGGTGAATGCGCAGCAGAAAAATGAAAAAACTTTTGTAGTTGTAGTCTATGGACATGTTTACATCATATGGTAATATTAAGAAGCCATAATCAAATCAGCGATTTTTTTATGATTTTAGCCTGGGTGATTTTAGCCTGAGGGCAGTCAATGCCTATACGTAAAGGTTCCATTGAGCCAAGTGAAGAAGCAACACTGCTAGGAGTCAGACTGGACAATCGGCTAGTTTTTAATTACAATACAAATGCAATATGTAAGAAAACAGGCAGACAAGTGAATGCTCTGAAGCGACTATGCCATCACATCAGTCAAGGTGTTTTTATCTTTGTTTTTATCTTGAGTAATTTTCAGTACTGCCCAGCAATATAGCACAATTGCTCAGTACTAAACACAAAAAAAGAACAAAATCAGGAACGAGCTTTGCGGTAGGCCTATGTCACAAATTATAAGAAATCCGCCTACAGATCTTTGTTGTGTCAGACCAGTTTGCCGTCCCTGGGAGGGGAAATATGACAACAAATAGCTATTCAGAGCTTCAAAATTGTAAATAACCTTTCGCCATCATACCTTCAGGACATAATAGTACAGTAATTAAAGATCTCAGGTTCAACAAAATTAATTCAAAAGGCTTTTTGGCGAATTTGAAATCATTAGGACATGTATTTTACAGGGAAAAAAAAATACCAAAACTTTCCTCGGGGGAAGTGCCTAAATTAGCATTTTTTAAAATGGCCGCCGAGATCACATGTGGTCTCACCACCCTAAATAAGCCGAAATCCAGGGAGGTGTCTACTAATGATGGAATCATCACACAAAATATTTTTAATGCGGCTGTTCCAACCTCTATTGAAACAAAATAAAATACAAAGAAGTAATAATTTTGTGAATATTTAATAAGCCCACGTTATCTTCTTTGTCAAGGATATCATATATAACTGTTTCATGATAACCTCGCAGGGATACAGTGGGTTAAAATGATGTGTGACTGTTCTGTGAAAGAGAGCACGGATTATAGCCCAATTTTAACAGTATTGACTTTTTTACACTCTAGGGGGCGTAGCTCAAAATCTGTCTGGTAACCATACCCATAGCGGGCCTGTTTTCGAACAAGGACATCTCAAGCTTTATCCTGATATGTCACACTAAATATCTAATAGGGTGAAAAATGGTGAAATCGGCCTGCGGAATTGAGGCAGTTTACATGTGTTTCAATGGGACTGGCATTTGGGGTGGTGAGACCATCAGTAGACACAAGGGGTTTGCATGTTCTGGTCCTTTCTTGACATATTCCAGCTGCTTGATAAAAAATCTGCAGCTTGATATCTATATTTTATTGAGTTTTACTATCGCTGTAACAATCTAAGTGTAATAGTTTTGATTAGAAAGTATATAATTGGTGAATAAATGTGATAACCATGTCTAGAAAAGACCAGAAGAGGCCGTGTTTTGGTGATATAAGTCATAGATGAAATGCCTGGTTGGTAGTTTGATTGTCATATGGGCCCAAATAAAAATAAAAAATAGTGAATTTAAGTATGGATGCTACTAATAGCAGTCCATTCTAATATGTGTGGCATATTTCAACAACAATTTTTGAAATACAAGGTAACCATGACGACTTTGTGTGACGAAATAGAGGCGGGAATGGCCACTTCATTTAACTGTTTTATTCAATGCGACTTTCAAGGAAACCAGGCCGATTTTCATGATATCAATAATTATTCAAAGGGCTCCGAGGGCAACAGTTTTCAAAATATTTGCCTAATTCAAAAACTATATTGTTCAGAACACCTTCAAGCATCATACCAGGCCGAAATAAAATAATCAAAGAAAATTATATCTCTACATATGGTCTCACCACCCTAAATAAGCCGAAATCCAGGGAGGTGTCTACTAATGATGGAATCATCACACAAAATATTTTTAATGCGGCTGTTCCAACCTCTATTGAAACAAAATAAAATACAAAGAAGTAATAATTTTGTGAATATTTAATAAGCCCACGTTATCTTCTTTGTCAAGGATATCATATATAACTGTTTCATGATAACCTCGCAGGGATACAGTGGGTTAAAATGATGTGTGACAGTTCTGTGAAAGAGAGCACGGATTATAGCCCAATTTTAACAGTATGGACTTTTTTCCACTCTAGGGGGCGTAGCTCAAAATCTGTCTGGTAACCATACCCATAGCGGGCCTGTTTTCGAACAAGGACATCTCAAGCTTTATCCTGATATGTCACACTAAATATCTAATAGGGTGAAAAATGGTGAAATCGGCCTGCGGAATTGAGGCAGTTTACATGTGTTTCAATGGGACTGGCATTTGGGGTGGTGAGACCATGTGAATCTTATTTTCTGCATTATCTTTACTTTCATTCATGTTATATGCACATAATCCTGTGGTGCGGTCTACCTGCCCAAAATTATTTCTCCCACCAGTACAAATATGGCTCAGTGTGATATTAGAACATAATTATGGATATCGTGACTTAGTCGTGTTTCTTATCACAATTAAATCACGTATAGTTTTTCCAATGGAGAAGATTAATTGACCCTAACTTACATGCCCATTGGAAATCCTCTGGGTCAAAGCCCATATGTTTGTGTAAAATTTGACGTTGACCGAACCATAATAGGGTGTTCTGCATAACATAACATTTACTTGTTCTTGCAGTATAATGGATGATCACCAAATATGGTAGGTGTTAATCTTACACAGAATCATGTAAATATAGTGATACATGGGAACAAACCTAGCAACGTTTTGTTTTAGGAAATCAAACATTTGATAGCTATAAAACAGTGCATGATATAGTGACGAAATGTTCAGTTCCTAGGGTAAACATTACGGGTAAGTTTATGACAAAATACATCTGAATGTTTTTGCCACAAAATACCTTAAATACAGGATATATATTTACACCATATAGATCCATTTAGTCGCGATATCCAGAAAAGAAAGCTTGATATTATGCGGATGCTACATCTTTTGGTCTACTGCATTCTCAACTCCTTTTTCAGGTAAAAACTCATTTTTCTATATTTATCATTTATATAACTGTATCAGGCCCGACATGTAGGCCTGAATGTTCACAGGACACTGGAGTATGTGGTATATGAAGGACGCACTAGATTATATAATATTTATCAAACGAATTTTAGGCTCCAATTAATAATAATATGCTGGATATTCACAAAACAGTTTTATATCTAAAATAAAACGCGTGCTTAGTGCTTTCCGCTTTTATACAGGAATCAGTTTTTCGGGAGAAATAGGTAAGCTGATGGCCAGTTGTGGTTTGCATAAGCCTTATCTGAAATATATACAGAGGTCAGTGTTGATCGATTATGTTCAGCGAAAAGTTTGTCCCTCCCAAACTAAGCACACATTGATCTACTAGTTGATGTTACTGATTCCTCTGAGACAGCTGACTGGAGGTTATACTTGACGCGCCAAACCGCCGACAGTGGGGATTTTTTGCGGAAAGCTAACAATCTGAGCAGTGTCTGTGAATGAGCGAGCGGCACCTCGCTATGAGTGAACTAGTTGACAGACTACTATCATAATTGCAACTTTGCAAATGTACAACGTTTCCATCCATAACGTAGCACATCATCACCAATAGATGAGTTCCAGGGTGGATCACCTTCCAGTCATAACATATACAGGTGATAATAATAATAATGTTTTTGAAAATGTACCTGATGCTCTAATATTATGGGGTTTTTTGGTCACAGTTACAGTCCAAATTATGTGTACATACAGCACGTCTTCTAGGTTCAGACAAATTGAAAATCATATATATCAAAGCACTTTTCAAAATGCCATATGTTCTTACATTATCTGGACTCAGTAATTATTTGAAGTCTCTGGAACTTTATGGAACTCTTGGTTTCGACTCCTTTTGCTGTGCATAGTAGTATAATGCAGGGTTTCATTGTTTTATGTCGCTCTAACAGTTACTGGAGTGGTTTATTTTTTTATTTTTACATTAAGCAAGTATTCATGTGAAATCTACAATTTTAGGTTGTTAGAAAATGGGCTGTACAAAAAAACTGTTACCGCAATTTGTTTCTACATACTACCTGAGGATGTTGTC
>OZ024908.1:18737827-18762403 GCA_964017125.1 Flabesymbios commensalis | reverse complement strand
TATAAACACAATTTATATAATAGTTGTGTCTTTTGATGTATCACCTTACAACTTTTTTATCTTTTAACTAGTATATTATATTTTAACTTCTATAACTTTACTTGGTATAAATGTGCTTCGCGTATCAACTTTATATAATTGTACTCAAACCCTCAGTATCTGCACAACCGAGTCAGCCAAACTGCCTGTTTTAAATGTTATCGCTGCATCATGTTTTACTTCACAAGTCGATGAAATAGTTGTTGTTTTACATTGTATACGTTTGCGACTATAAATAAATCTTATCTTTATTTATTTTTTTTAATGGTAAATTCAGGCTTGAAAGGGATATGTCAGTTGATAAACACTGGCCCAGATATCGCTGGAGTGTAAGTAACATCATTATTATCATCTCTGATTTTGTCATAGATTGATGACGTGCAGGAAAAATGGTCACAGGAAGCCAAGAATAGTTTAATCAGGCCTAAAACTACAACCAGATACACCTGCAAATTATCACAAGGACTAATCACCTCGAATTCTAAACTGGGCAAGTTCGTGACACTATATACTTCCCGGAAAACAAAAACTGATCAACCAATGTTGTCCTAAGGTTGGGACAACGTCGTTTCGTATACGGTGTTCCAACCTTCAAACAACGTTGCTTGTTTTTACTTGGTAGCATGTGACAGGATGTACGTAATCACCGACTATTTTCGCGTTATTTTCTCGCTTTAATCAGAAGTACTGCATTTCACGCACGAGCCTGATGAATTACCTGAATACGTATTATACGCCGGTGTCATATTATTCTCTCCACAGCGATCGAACTAAACCCTAAAAATGTCCCGTAATTTTTGTTTTGTATTGTTTTTACGCTCCCAGATTATCATTATCCCACACAACGTCATCAATGCGAACGCAATCCGTACAATATAGACGGTGTTGTCCTTTAGATCGTAATAGGGCGTGGCCTGGAGTAGTGGTTAACGCTGCTGAATGTCACGCTGGACCTGGTGGGCTTGTCCCCCGCTCTGGTGTTCAGCCTAAACAGAGAAGCGAGATGTTTCTTCCCCTCCTACTTGTAATTTATTGAGCGTACTAGGCCACGGACCCCAAGGGTTTCAAATTGGAACGCTGTATCTAGAGGGTAGTGTCATTTAACTGATCTAACTATTCTTTAGGATGATCTCCTGAACCAGTTTATCCTGTATGTGCACAAAATAGCCTAAAGCCACATTCTCTTCTATTTTATACATGTGCAAATGCGTCACCAACCAAATTAATTCATTTTCATTCCTGCTATAGATGTCAATACGTTACCTACATTTGTATATCATGGAATCAAGTAGATAGTACACAAACAATACACTATTTATTAACCCTTGTGTTAAAAAATTGTTTGTTTCTATTTCATTTGAAGCTGGTATTGCAAACGTAGTTTCCAGCTTCAAATGACGGAGAATGATTCAATTTATGCAAAGTAGACACCTTCCAGATTAAACTGAACCCTCTCCACAAACTATTTACCAATTAAACTAAATAATTCATTGATATGGTGAACTTGATTTGTTTCTTACGTCCTTCTACGTAACTCCTACTGCTGTATTCAGTATTTCCGTTTTCTTCTAAGCACACGGTTTTTTATCTTTTATCGTGTAAATTATTCATTTATTTTACAATAACTAACGGCACTAGCTGTGAGCTGGTCTCCAAGAAAACGCGCAAGTGGAATACGAAGCCTATATAACCACTGATGCACACAGCACTCTTTATGTTTTATCATGCTATCTCGTCCGAGTCAATCCATCTTGTTCAAGTTGAGCACAGCACATGTAAGATAACGACAACCGCTTTGTCATCAACAAATTGCATATTTTTTGTTAATATCTTTGTGATCTATTGCACGAGTCACACGTAATCCTGCTCAGTCACAGCATTGAAAATTAAAAATGAGATCTTTGTGCGTGATTAACTATCTAGCGAGGTGAGAACGAATGCTCAGGGTACACTCGTAAACAATCAGGTATATAGATCAACAAATGTACAGCGGGATGGCTGTTCACTTTAAAGCCCAGTCACACATGAACAACGGACGGCACATGTACACAAAATAGATCACTTGTTTGTCAAAACAGATGATCATCTATCAAATTTATCTTTCCTATCGCTTCGAAAGCTAATTCTTAAATTTTTACTCACTTGAATTTGTGTTACGCTGCCGCGAACCACGACATCGAGTGGAAAAAAAAATATTTGGAGCAACTGGCCAGTTGAGCCTGTATATGTGCAGAAATGTGGCCTGAAACCCCAATCATTCTTTCATTAATTCATTTTTTAATTTATTAATTTATTTATTATTTTATTCATTTTTTGAAGCGACCTGACGTTATTAATCTTATTTTTTCAAAGTCCCTAAATGTCCCGCAAAATGTTTTTTTTAATTTGTACTGCTGTAGAGTTGTACAAGCCCAGATCCCAGAGTATCTTTACCCTGCACAAAATCATCAAAGCAAACGCAATCCTTACAAAATAGCTTGTGTTGTACTCCAGATCATGATAGGGCGGAGCTGGTGTAGTGGTTAGCGCTGCTGAATGTCACGCTGGAGCTGGCGGGCTCGTCCCCCACTCTTGTGTTCGGCGTGAAAAGAAGCAAGAAGTTTCTAACTCCCCCACCTCTCGTAATTTAATAGTCCATATTGTGGGGAACGTGCTCAATTTCAGACCCTCAGGTTCATTTGATTCATCTCACTATCCGTAGGATGTTATCCTGGAACAGTTTAGCCTGTATGTGCACAAAGTGGCCTTAATCCCCATTCGTTATATTCTTTCCTGGTATATACGTCAATACGTTACCTACATTTGTATATCATGAAATCACTAACAATGCACTACGTATTAACTCTTTTGTTGCTGAAATGTTTGTTTCTAGTTTTTATTGACTTTAAGCTGGATTTTCTAACGCAATTTCCAGCTGCAAATGATGAAAAAAATTCAATTTATAAAAAGTTTACACATCCCAGAGTGAACTATTTACCAATTAAAGTAGACAACTCCCAGATTGAACTACGTGGTGGAATTGATTTTTTTATGTCCTTCTACAGAACTACTATAGCTGGATACAATATTTCTCCTTTATTCTAAGAACACGCTGTTTATGTTAATACGATATTTTCAATAATTACGACTCCGTGGTTGTAAACTAGTTTCAAAGAAAACGCACAAACTTAACCGCTGATGCACCCAGCATGTTTTGTTGGTCTAAAACAATAGTGGGACCAGTCGACTTGACAGCTAAAGTGTGTTTATCTTTTTGCTCAGAACAACAAAGCCTGGGACTTATATCGATAAAACACACAGCGACTGGAATTTGACAGTAGATTAAGTGAAGTTATCAGAGTTTTTTTACCTCCCAAAACAATTTACAGAAGCAAAATTGGGATCAACGAGACACAAAGTTGACTTAGCTCATCGTTACTCCAGGAAAACATAATATGCAGAGATTGCTCCTAGATCAACAATGAGCTATGTCCAGGTATTTCCCCTGTGTTGTCTCCACAAGTCTCAGAATAACAGTGCGCTAAGTGCACTTGCACCTTTTGTCCGAGAAACAGCGCCCATAAGCATGTAATACCAGAACAACAATGTGTAAAGTCGACTTGGTCTGCTAATATGTGCTCCTCTTCACGAGAATAACAATGGGCTAAGTCGACTTGATCTGTTGTTATAATCTGAATTTGAAATAAATTCAAACTTTATACATATTATAGGTGACTTAGCTGATTGTTATTTTAAAGGCCGAAAATATCACCTAGCGCACTATTGTTTTAACCCATCGTTTTATGTGTTATCATCCTATCTCTTCTGATTTAATCCATCTTGTTCATCTTTGAGCACCGCAGCTGTGAGATAAAAACATCCCTTTTGTCGACAGCCGCTTTTTCATCATCAAATCCCATATTTTGGGAGGAATATCCTTGTGATCTATTGCACCAGTCACACGTGGACGACCCAGTAAACATTAAAAATAAGATTGCTTTGCTTCATAAACTGGCCAACGAGGGGAAAACGAAAGCTCCGGGTACACTGTTATAAATCAGGTGCATAAATCAACGAATGTACAGCGAGATGCGTGTTTACTTTAAAGCCTAGTCACACATGAACTACGGACGGCCCACGTATTCAAAACAGATCACTTGTTGTCAAAACAGATGTCCATCTACTAAATTAATGTTCATTCCCACTTCATTTTGTTTTTTTTTGAATGATAAAAAAACAGGTCGAAAACCGCTTTAGACATGATTATCGATCCGAGTGCTAATTCTTAAAGCGCCAAGTTATAAGATGTTTTTTACCCATTTGAATTTGTGTCGCGTTCCACGAGCCAAAACTTCAGGTGGGAAATTGATTTGTAGAATTTGAATCAAAACATACCCTACTATAGCAAATTCCGACACTTAAATTATCCGTCGTAAATCAGTTCACAAGTTTACCGTGAAATTCTCAACGTAGGTCTAGATGTTTTTTGCATTAGGCTCTGATCTAGATATTCGCCAGCCACAAAGAATGATTCAACTGCAAGACGCGCATGCCTGGGACGGTCAAGTGTAGGCCAACAGTAGCCTATTGAGTACAGATTGATGGCATTAATATAGCCACTGAACTGATTACAAGATACTACTTAAACGGGACATTGATCCAATGCTGTTTTAATGCTGGCCCAACATTGAACCAACATTGAATAAATGTACAATGCTTGAGAGAAAGTCCGCCTGCCCAGCAAACACAAGACATTTGTATAACATTTATACAACGCCGACCCAACGTCTTCGACGTTGGTCCAGCATTGCATAAAGTCATACAAATGTTTTGTGTTTACTGGGCATGTCAATACAAGCTTGGGTCAAGCAGTTTCAACATCCCCGCAGTAATACAGTCAGTTTGCTTGCAAGCAAGCGACCAAGTAGGGGTAAGGGCCAAGATCTTTGAATTATAAACTCATAGATGTCGCTCAAGTATATATGAACTTGCTGTGATTTGAGAACTTGCTCTTAATGAGGCTTTAGGTATGAAACGCATATTTAGTATTATTATGGAATAGGGACTTGGCCTACCCACGGGCACTATTGCCTTCTGGGGGACCCTTGTCCCGTGAATTTTAACAGTTGACTACACCTTTAACAGCAATATCATAGTTTGATTGTTTTTTTCTGATCTCCTGATAGAACCTTATTTTGTCATTAGCCAGAGTTAATGTATGGGGCCCTGGTGTTGTAGTTATGCCGCTTATCTAGCTGCCTGTCACGTCGGAGCTTTCCTATTCAGATTAAAATAAAATAAATGTTGGCGGGGGGTCTGCTGTCGTGGTTACACTGTATGCCTGTCACGCTGGTGCTTATAAGTTAATTCCCCGCTCTGACAGATTGAAGATTATTGTGCATCCTACCAAAATCCTCAGTTGATCTTATCCTAACTATCTCTTATTTCAATTAGAAATATAATGATCAATCCTAACGTTTCTCATGAAATAAGAGAAAGTTAGAATCAAGAGCTCATCCCATTGAGCGTCCTGAAATTTAGATTATCTTAACTTTCTTTTATTTCCATTAGAAAAGCTAAGATGTATTTAAACTTTTCTAATGGAAATGAGAGAAAATTAAGATTAAACTGAGAATCCTCACAACGTTTAGCCTGTATCTGCAAAAACATGTTAATTCATTTACTCAATATTTTATTCATTTATTTAATAGCCTGTATCTGCAAAAACGTGGTCTAAAGATCATGATATATCACCCCTTATATAGTATGAATACTTTTGTGACAAATAAATCAAAGTTGCCACAAGATGGGGCACAAGTGTTTCTTTATATTGGGTGATAGTCTATCATGTGACCCTCACATGATTGCCAATCACCCCATATAAGGACATAATTACTCATACCATATAAGGGGTGATAGATCACCTTTAATATATGCATATATCCATTCTCTCATATATAAGCTGTATTTTACTGAATACGCCCACGCAGCAAGGCATCCTGGAGCACGTAATCCAGGGATCTGGAGGGATTTTTAGCATCAGCAATGACGAAAAATGATATGTCCTCAATCTTATCTCCATGTAAACACCACATGTTTGTCCTGTGTTGGTTAAGCGGTGGTTCACAATCTGCTACGTTGGCCCAAAATTACGCAAACATTGGTTCAATGCCCTGTGTTGGTTAAATGTTAAAACATCCCGGGTTTGCTGGGAGGGGGGGGGGCGACTTTAAACCGGCATTGGAACAATGTCTCGTGTCTGCTTGGACCCAGCAATGAGCAATGTTGCTGCAAAAAGCAGCGCCCCTTCTCTCTGCGCTGACCTTCACTGACAATTGAATAATCAATGATTCCTATTAAAAACAAATGTCGCTGATAAACCGGATTTCGCACCCGAACATGAAGAGCATAGATTGGAATCGTGGGATTTGACCGACGGTTGACAGACATCGTGTTTCAGAAATGCAGGGACGTATATATCCAGTGGGCTGCTTGGATACTCAGGCACCCCCTTTACTTTCTAGAGTGATGTTTTTCCTTCTCATTAATTTCTGCCAGGCTAGGCTGTTGTCTAAAGTTACAAATTGGTCCTGTCAATAATCGTCATGTAATACAATTTAAATTATAATAATTTAAGTTGTGTCTCGCTTTCGCGACACGCGACTTAAAATGTGTTAAATGTACTTATACTATGTTCAATTTGAATTGAAACATATGAACAATCGTGTAATTTTAATGCCCATTTCTCAGACAAATAAAACGTCTGAAAACGGCTATAGAGGTGATTAGGACTTAAAGGGTTAACGCCAGCCAAACACGTAGAGTAAAGGTTGAAATCGCGGAGCTAAGAATGACAATTGTCATAGAGGTGATTAAGACTTAAAGGGTTAACGTCAATCAAACATGTAGAGAAAAGATTGAAATCGCGGATCTGCGAATGACAAACGTCATGTTTCAAAATTGGACCTGTCAATAACTGTCTGATGGTCATCCGGATTAGATCCACAATGTATAAGGATTAGTCGCCGTTGTCAATCTGCCGTGGGACAGGAGCTAAGTGAATTTGTCAAGGGCTATGTTATCTTATTTCTGGCCTGTTGGACAGCCTGAGGCGGCAGTCATAATAGTCTGTTGTGAGAGCTGCATTCTTGGCTGGCTGTCAACCATGACATCCACGCAGTGTTCTTCTACGTTGATGGCCCCACAATAAGGCATCGTGCTTTCAAACCAACCTGACTGTGAAGAAAAAGTAGAAATAAGTGCAAATTGAGCGTACTTTGTATGGACATAGACTTCCAGTGTACTGTCCTACCCATAAAGACTGACTCATACATTTTATTATAGTTTTATTACAGTAGGCATATCGAATAAAATACGTTATAATATAAATCCAAACATAATTAAGCCGATTTAGTAAATTTAATGTTTATTCCTTTACTTATATAAGTAGAATCATTGATTATTTAGATATTTGTCACGCACTGTACTAACGTACTAATGAGAACAAAACGTATTTTCTGCAGTTTATATTATGCACATGATATTAACTGATGCCTTAGTGGATAAGCCATCTCCCAGTTAAATGCAATAGTACCCAGAGCGGCTTCATAATCTCACTGAGCATCTCATGGGTCTCGTGTATGAAGAGATTGTCTCGTGTAAATATAACATCGGGTATCTCACCTAGTATTCTAAAAAATAAAACAATATACATAACTATCATTGTCTTACATGGAGTAAAAAGTACCGGGACATAATATAGAGAATAATTTAGGACTAGAAACCTTTTTAGTTGGCAATCATCACATTACATCGCGCTAAAAATACACTGACATGAACTGGAGAATACTTTAAGACTAGAAGCTTTTTAGTTGATAATCATCGTCTTACCTCGCGCTAAAAAGACACCGACAAAAAATGTGAACATTTATTAAGCCGAGGTTGATTTTTTTTTTTTTTAAGTTATACATCCCAGAATATCTTCAGCTTTGTTATCTTACTGTACATCGTTGTAAATTTAAGCAACTACACTGATACTTAACATTGTCTATGATTTGTATTCCTTTTGCTCAAAAATGACTTTGTTCCTCGCACTATTAAAAGCGGCTCTGAGCTTAAAAATCTGGCACATCTGAACACGAACCTTGATTCACATTCTTAAGTTTTGTTTTCAACTGATCTGACTTTTGAGGGTTTTATGAGTTTAAAAAATGCCGGAGCCAAGATGGTACCCTTGAACATTTTTTTATTGGAGTTAAGAAGAAAAGTGATAAATAATAGCATTTTCGTCAATGGCCCTCTTAAGACTCGAATAATCAAAATTGCTCAAAGGTGCTATCTTGCCATTTACTAAACCCATATCACCCCCAGAAGTGAGATCAGTTGAAAAAAAACTTAAGCTACCAAATCGAGATCCTATGAAAAAACTTCTGCCGGACTATATCACATAAACCACGAGAGCTTCACCCGATGTTGGGTGTGTAGATCTTGGAGGTGTAGACATTCGCCACGCAGCTGAGAGAAAATAAAATTTAATTTAAATATCAAACATGCTGAGCTTTGATTTCAGATTATATTAGGTCATATTAGAGGAGCCTATGTATATGATTTATATCTAGGGATTTTTTCCAATTGTCCTATATTTGACCATGGGTCGTTATCATAGGGCACAGCACATAGCGATAAAAATGCCTTTCAGATTTGATATATTTGAACAGAGTCTTCATATCTGCTATGCAGATGCCTTTATGAAATCAGAAACTCAGAGTTATGTAAGCTTGACATATTGTCCAGGGACAAGGTCAAAGCCATTTACGACTCACAACAAGCTTTACGCAAAATTTATTTTAATAGCTTGAGTTTGGGTCTTCGTGGTTATACACAATAGTGACCATTGTAATAATTGTGTGTCTTTCCCGTGTGTATCGAGTAACTTCAAAGGTGCTTTTTAGTACATCGCAAGCAGCACATCACACTCTAGCTTCAGATATCCATTCGTTAAGTCCAGTTTTTTCTTTGATGCACTTTTAGACTATATTTATGTCTATTGATATAGGTCAAAAGAAGAAACATGGCAAGAATTAATTTATTTTGTCTGTCGACCTTTAATTTCCCCACATAGGCATCAATCAGCTGAGATAATCTAGCTATTAACATTTATCTTGCTGAATCGTTTGTTGCTATTGTCCACATCAAGCTCGAGTTACTGACGCACTTTAGAGCTTCAAATGACGAAAAAGATTTATATTTCTGAAAAATTGACATCTCTTACATTTAATAATTTGAGGAGCTGAAAATCAATCAGACACATTTTGATCATTTTCAGGGGCATTTTATTTGATTTTAAACATTCTTAAAACTGCAGGTCTATGCGGACTAGTGTTGGAACTATAATGTCACCTAATTGACAATCAGACCGTATATAGGCCTAGGCGGGTCTGTTAGGACTAGTGTTAAAACAATAAGGTCATCTTATTGACCATCAGAACATATTGATTATCAGCCCTTCACTAGACAAAATGTGTAGTTGCTGAATAAAGAGTGAGCACCCATGTCCTGTCTAATTAGTTATGTTCCATTGCTAACACATAATGTGAGTCACGACTGTCTGTAGAGTGTGAATGAATCTGTACTGGATGATGTAGCCCTCTCACTAAAATGTTAAAGATGAAGGTGCATTTTACCCCTGGTCACTGGACCTATTCATTCGTGTGTAATTTCAACATGGTGTTTTTATCTACTTGTATAACAATATGTGTTTTTTTATCTGTGGTTTTGAGGCCAGAAACATTTATTACATAAGAATATTACAGTTTATAAGTTTATTTTTAAGAGTAATTACCCTGTCTAAACAGTTTATCCAGGATGTCAACCATGTTGAGATACTGTAATTATTCTGACGTGATTATACCAGCATTCGCTTAATCTCACTCTGAGAAACTTCGCAACACTTTTCATTCTTTTTGTCAGATCGTTGACAAAAGAATGAAAAGTGTTGCGTCAGATCAGAGTTCCTGTGCTCTTTCATTTCGCTAACATTTTGTCTTTCGATTCGGTTGTTTCACGTTTGATTGATTTATCATTCATTTGTTCGTTTATTCGATCGTTCATTCAATCGTTTTTCTGTCCTCTACATATATCCGTTCGCTGAATATGTGATTGAACATTATAATCATTAAGAATTTAAAGAATCTTCAGTTAATGTAACTTTTTACAGTTCTTTCTATTTTTTGTTACTTAAGACGAGACGAAGGTCACTGTATTCATGTAATTAATCTCAATGTTTTTCCTCCTAGTAGAAACCTTTTTTGTTTAGCTATTAGTATAATATATCCTCCCTAATCACAGATTTGTAACAAAACGACCAAGACAGACCAAATAACAGAAACTACGACTGCTCTTTGTACTCAAATGTCTTGCATTCAATATTAAACATTATTATATATTACCAATTGTTCTGATAGAGCCAGAGATGACGGATAATATTACCCGTGGAACACACCCACCACTCTACTTTCAGTCTGAATTTGTGTGCGCAATTCGTCCCCTTCGATATGAAAGGGGATTTTGATAGATTCATAGATCCGAATGCACCTGTAAAACAACAACCATCTATGAGAACATCTGTCAAATTTCGATAGATTTGTGGATCCAAATGTATGCTGCAATTGTTTGTGCATGCTTTATATTCATTGTATTACTGTGATCTAGTACAGCTCAGACTCATACCTAATGAACGGCATGTGTGCTTCTAAATGTTTGGGTTGTGCGTCTGATATCTGGGTATACGACTGGGATAAACTTTACTCGGCGAAATCACCACGAATACTGAGCGTTATTAGTCTGTTGGCTTAGTGTTTTTCTGTATATACTTTCATGTGCCAATGAACGCTTACATTTTTGTGTATGCAAAAATTAATCTGGGGCATAGTTATGATAAAGTTAGCACATGATAGAATTTTGAATGTTGAGATGTTGTCCAAATCGAGACACTTCCTCTTTAAAGAAAAGTAAAGTCACCGTCAAATATTGGTTAATCCGCCTATATGTGATTACATTTGTTTTGAAAAAGCTGGTCACATTCGCATTAGAACAAAAATATTTTGAAAATTACAGATAATATTCTTAATGGCCGTCTTATGCCTTGAACACTTACCAGTGATAAAGTATTATACTAGTATCAAGGACGCTCTATCGTTCTTGATAGTATGAGATGGGTGTGCGTTCCTTGTCGCAAACTAAATGCTCATGGTGTCGCTACCTTTCTTCATCACACATAAACCAGGAGGTCATGCCGCCACTAGACTCAAATATTAATTATTTATATGGCAGCAGAAAAAGTGGGATTTGCTGACCGATTAGATGTTACATACCGGTATGTGTATTACAACAACGCAACAGTATGTAGTTTTGGTTATAAGACAACAAAACCAGCACAGCCTGTGGCAAAATAATTCCCACCATTTGAGGTGACTGATCTTCATTTGAATTAAACCTTGGCTTTAAATCGAAGCTATGATTTCACAAGCATGAAGTTGCTGATGTGATGTGAGCGGCATTCTATTTGCCATGCCAATATCGAAGTCGCCAAGACGATTTACGCCGTCTGAAGAAGGGATCTCTAGATTCCTCGGTCTGAGCACTTGTGAAAATCATTCACTGAGACACATCAATTTGTAGTTCATGTTGAATCCAGCTGATCCGGTTACAGACTAATGTCTGGCTTGATCAGAAGGCTGATATGATATGCAAACGGTGTACATTTGAATGCGATATGGGAAAATACAGCACTCGTTTAATCAATAAGGTGTGAGCCTTTAGGCGAACACCTTATTTATTGAATATGTGCTGTATTTCCCCATATCGCACGAAAAATGAACAACGTTTGTATTTTCTCACACGATCAAGTCACACATGATATTACACTACCGTACATTGTGCTGAATCTGCAGTTAGAGTGCGATATGGGCTGATACCGATATACGTCTCATAGTGAAAACCACAGCACAGAGTGTGAGAACATAGATATAAGTCGCAATAACAATCATAACATTAATCTGATCTTAACATTCTCTCATTCCCATTGTAAAAGTTAAGACGGGTCTTAGTTTGTTAATTGGAAATGTGAGAAACTTAAGATCAGATTAATTTTAAGATTATGTCACGATATTCTAGATGTACATTTGACATCAGCCACACAGTGCGACTGAATTGTTGAAGAAGAAGTCAATAATTAATAGTTGTAATCTATTTTTACCATGTTTTCGATGGAAAGTCAAATAGTTTTTGCTAAAGTAAAATCACGTCACAAGACTTTGAAGTTTCTTTGATCAACATAGATCATTTGGACTGTCCCCTAAATTTGTGGCATTAATTTTACCTTTTAATGGTCATTACACAAACCTATAATTATATCCACGTGGATGTTTGGAAATTATTATTATAAGTAGTATGTAGATCTGAAGCTGTTTCATAACGTTAAAAGGTGGATGGTTTGTCAAAAAATTAAAAAAGAATGAAGAAAATGAATAATATCCTGAATAAATTCGCTTTGTGAATTTGTTTGTCCCGCTAACCAAGCTGACTGATTTAAGTGAATAATTGATTGATTGAAAATAATATATGTGATTTTTGTGGATTACCCTGACAAGCATGAAGTTTTCAGTGTTATTTGTACTACAAAACTTTGCGTATAATTTGTAATGGTGTATCACTCTGTCCTGGGCCTAACCTTGTAAATCCACGTGAAATAATACAATAAAACATGCCCCAAATTAGTGGACCAATCACATTCCTGACACTAAGGTCAAGATAATATTGAATCACGACCCAAGGCCTAGTTGCCTCCAGCCTGCACACGTACCTAATCTACGAATTCCTGTTGGCCATAATAACGGGACTCAGCGAACATAAGATGTAAACCAATGCTGGCCCATCGTCTACGATACTAAGCCAGCATTAAACTGGCATTGGTTGCACGTGTTGTGTTTGCTGGAGACGCTGTGTCCGTATATAATGATCCAGACTGGTGGATACATCCGGCCCCTTAACGCCTTAGTGATCCTGATGGTCAACATTAACCTTCTCCTGTATCTACATTTTCTAGTGCATTTCCAATCAGATAAAATGCCATAGAAATGCAGGAGGAATTTATAAAATATAGATTTTCAATATTTTTCACCTATTTTTTGGCTTTTGAATCACGAGATTACGCAAGCAATTTCAACCTCAAATGAAAATAACAATCGAGACCTTAATTCAGTATTCATTTCTTGCTGGTGTTCGAGCAAGTTTCCAGCCACTGAAATTTGTGAAAGAAATTGTGGTAAATGTTCAGTACTCCAAATTTTAATGGTTTTCTTCATTTGAAGCTAAAGATGGCGTTAGCAGTTCTGAATTCAAATGAATAGAACAAATTAATTGAGCATTATAGTTCTACTAGGCCCGTATATAAATAAACATAATTTTCTAAGTAGATAAATTCCACTTAAAATTATACTTTGCGACTTTGTGACAGATGCTGAGTTGATACAATAATTAAATTTTGAAATTAAATTTTATGTTTAACTTCATCGACTAAATTACGCTGCTATGTGATTTAAAATTAGAAATCAAACAAAAAATATTGGCAAATAATATTTCATGCATAGGGTAAATTTGCTGAGTAATGCTACAGAGCAAGCATTTTATCCACACACCGAAGATTTTGTGCAAAGCACAGGCTACTTTTAATTTAAACACATCTATGTAGGGAGAGGTGATGTTATCCTGTCTATCGAGTCAACATTTTAGACTTATAGACTAAGTTTAGGGTCTCAAATCATAAACAAATATGATCTTTGTCATGGTGAATGTATTGTAGTTATTTATCATTCACATCAGAATCACTGTCTGAATAACTATCCTGCTTTTAAAATTGTCATGAGCATATACTTTATATTTGTACTATTGTCTCAAGCTGTCTCAAGGGCATCCCAAGTAGCAATAAAAACATGCTGCCAGTCTGTATGGGGGGGGGGAGGTATATAAAAATATCCAGAGGATATTTTCACACATGTTTGCATCAGAAAAGTCACATATGACGCACGGGACCTTATTTCGGTGGATATGTCCCTGATCATATTGAATTGACCCCGACGAGCCCTATAATGCCCATTTGAACCAGGGAATCTAGATTCCTTGTTCAAACATATCAGTGGGACAGACCTGCATATGTTACAATTGACACCCCTTCTAATAAAATAACTTAAATAGTGCTAACAATGTTGTACAAGTATATCAGCATGTGGTCCCACACAATCCACAAGATATTACTGACAAAGAAAAATATGTATGACACCTGGTGGCGAATAATGTCTTTAAAACACGTTTTAATTTTTTGAAATATTGAATTTCAGCGCTCTAAGGGTGTGTTTAAAAAATCAAAACTTCACATATCTTTCGTACTGAATATCTTCAATGACAAAGTGTGGGAAGAGTGGTATCAAAGCTGTTTATAACTATAAAATTTAAGATTATATTATTATATGGGGTCAAAAAAATGTTACTTGTGAGAGTACCCAAGCCGTTCTTTTGACCTTATAAGTCCTTTATGCAGCAAGGTATGTTTGTTCTAACTTGATATCATGGAACCAGATGGCCGATATACCTGGCATCGTCCACGTCTCTCCCCGCCCAGCTTACGCTGTGTATTGTTCCAGGTGTGTCATCTGGGGTGAGTGCAGTCCATTAGTGACAATGTGCAATCGGATGAGTTTTTGAAAAGTCCTAGAGTGATCGAGCTGAGCGCTCACTTAGAAATTGATGGACAAATTCACCTGCAAATGACCCGAGATAACAGGTGCCATTGGGCATAATATACTAACCCAATGGTGGCTTAATGCTGGTAATTTGTATATGACGTTGGCACAACATTAGGCCAGCCATTCAATCAGAAGCTAGGCGTCTTAAAGTTCTCACAGCACAATCTGATAATGGAATTATACAACCCCGCTCAAATATCTTATTTCCATACGTGAACGTACACGTGTAACCTATGTATGTGGTCCCAGGGAGTTTGAGTGGTTCTTGATATTTCAGATGTTATTCAATTAAATTTTAATTTTACTTTATGCGGTATACTGGGGGAAATATGGATAAAAATAATGGGTAACATATCAGGTAACAAGATGTGATAGAATGGTTTAGAGGCTCTAAAGGACTGCTTTCCAATGAATTCAACAATTTACATGTATCATGCGCAGCGAAAACCATACAATTATCAACGCCCTCGCAAAATATACTTATGCGGGTTTTGAAAAAATAGTAGTTTGAAAACTCCCGAACCCATTAGCTTGGCCAGGTTCAAGGGCGTCTCATAACTTTTATATTATACTTTTTGCTACATATGTGGTGCTCTCCAGTCGTTATTATGTTACATTACTATGTGGAACAATCACACGTCACATGGTTCTATGCGCTAGTTTGTGCTTTCTGAAATTATATATATATATTCATTTACTTTCTGTTATTACTAGACCTTAGATTCATGTGAGATTAATTGATCAAGCCGGTGTAGACTATATAAAAATGATAGGACACAGTCGAAAGTAAAGCTATTAACAATATTATTAATACGTTGGTAATATAATAACATTAAACACATTATAACAAATAGAAAAAACAAACTCAATTTTTTATTCTCTCGAAAATATAAATATAAAGTAATCAATGATATGTTTTGCTACATGCAGGTGCAAAATGTCGTGCGACTGCAAATAAATCATAACGAGAAGTATTATGGAGCCATTACTTTAAGGCCCAGTCACACATACCATCACGCACGTCCGGCGCACAAAAAATGAAGAATTTTGGTCAGTGCGTTGTGATTCGCTGGGCGTGCGTCAGAATTCGTTGATGTTTTGACGAGAACGCCGGATGAACGTTAATAATTTATTGTGTGCGTCAACCTCTGCGCACATTTTCTGCATGTTCAAAAATGTGAGCGTTTTCCCACGTGTGAATGTACACGCCAGAAGAACGTCAGACCAGCGCCAGTCTAACGCTAGGCACAAGTAGAGCTCACGCTCTAAATTCGTTGTGTTTTCGTTGACCGAGGTTTGTTCCAGTCACATGTAAACGACGCACCGTCCACGCATAAAAAAAAAAAAATTACAATTTGAGTCCGGATTGTGAAAAACGTCGCAAGCTGGTTGCGAATGCACAGCGTGTTTTTAACACAAAGGGCGAATGAACAGCGCTTTGCTAACGCGTTGGACGCATACAGTGCGCATTAAACCCTAGGATGGTAATGGCGACGATTATGCCAATTTTATCAGTTTGTTTTGTACATATGTAACCATTGGTAAAAGAAAGAATGTGAGCTAAATGTATGAAAACATTATATGTTTGGACGTAATTTCGACAAATTGATAACAAATTCGGCTCTTAAAGCCGTGTATCATGTAAAACACCACCTCAAATAATTAAAAATAAAATGTCGCTATTACTGTGATCTAGTACAGCCCAGATTCCCCCCCCCCCCCAATGAACGGCATGTGTGTTTCTAAATGTTTGGGTTGTGCGTTGGGTATCTGGGTATACGACTGGGATAAACTTTACTCGGCGAAAATACCACGAATACTGAGCGTTATTAGTCTGTTGGCTCAGTGTTTTTCTGTATATACTTTCATGTGCCAATGAACGCTTACATTTTTGTGCATGCAAAAATTAATCTGGGGCATAGTTATGATAAAGTTAGCACATAGTAGAATTTTGAATGTTGAGATGTTGTCCAAATCCAGGCACTTCCTCTTTAAAGAAAAATAAAGTCACCGTCAAATATTGATTAATCCGCCTATATGTGATTACAATTGTTTTGAAAAAGCTGGTCACATTCGCATTAGAACAAAAATATTTTGAAAATTACAGATAATATTCTTAATGGCCGTCTTATGCCTTGAACACTTACCAGTGATAAAGTATTATACTAGTATCAAGGACGCTCTAACGTTCTTGATAGTATGAGATGAGTGTGCGTTCCTTGTCGCAAACTAAATGCTCATGGTGTCGCTACCTTTCTTCATCACACATAAACCAGGAGGTCATGCCGCCACTAGACTCAAATATTAATTATTTATATGGCAGCAGAAAAAGTGGGATTTGCTGACCGATTAGATGTTACATACCGGTATGTGTATTACAACAACGCAACAGTATGTAGTTTTGGTTATAAGACAACAAAACCAGCACAGCCTGTGGCAAAATAATTCCCACCATTTGAGGTGACTGATCTTCATTTGAATTAAACTTTGGCTTTAAATCGAAGCTATGATTTCACAAGCATGAAGTTGCTGATGTGATGTGAGCGGCATTCTATTTGCCATGCCAATATCGAAATCGCCAAGACGATTTACGCCGTCTGAAGAAGGGATCTCTAGATTCCTCGGTCTGAGCACTTGTGAAAAGCATTCACTGAGACACATCAATTTGTAGTTCATGTTGAATCCAGTTGATCCGGTTCCAGACTAATGTCTGGCTTGATCAGAAGGCTGATATCATAGATATAAGTCTAGGGTCCATCCCAATAACAATCATAACATTAATCTGGTCTTAGCATTCTCTCATTCCTATTGTAAAAGGAAAGACAGGTCTTAGTTTGTTTATTGGAAATGTGTGAAACTTAAGATCAGATTAATTTTAAGATTATGTCACGATATTCTAGATGTACATTTGACATCAGCCACACAGTGCGACTGAATTGTTGAAGAAGAAGTCAATAATTCATAGTTGTAATCTATTTTTACCATGTTATCGATGGGAAGTCAAATAGTTTTCTTGCTAAAGTAAAATCACGTCACAAGACTTTTAAGTTTCTTTGTTCAACATAGATCATTTGGACTGTCCCCTAAATTTGTGGCATTAATTCCACCTTTTAATGGTCATTACACAAACCTATAATTATATCCACGTGAAATTATTATTATTAGTAGTATGTTGATCTGAAGCTGTTTCATAACGTTATAGGGTGGATGGTTTGTCAAAAAATATAAAAAATAATGAAGAAAATGAATAATATCCTGAATAAATTCGCTTTGTGAATTTGTTAGTCCCGCTAACCAAGCTGACTGATTTAAGTGAATAATTGATTGATTTAAAATAATATATGTGATTTTCGTGGATTACCCTGAAAAGCATGAAGTTTTCAGTGTTATTTGTAATACAAAGCTTTGCGTATAATTTATAATGGTGTATTACTCTGTCCTACGCCTAACTCTGTAAATCCACGTAAAATAATATAATATAACATGCCCCAAATTAGTGGACCAATCACATTCCTGACACTAAGGTCAAGCTAATAATGAATCATGACCCAAGGCCTAGTTGCCTCCTGCCTGCACACGTACCTAATCTACGAATTCCTGTTGGACATAATAACGGGACCCAGCGAACATAAGATGTAAGACAATGCTGGCCCATCGTCTACGATACTAAGCCAACATTAAACTGACATTGGTTGCATGTGCTGTGTTTGCTGGAGACGCTGTGTCCGTATATAATGATCCAGACTGGTGGATCATCCGGCCCCTTAACGCCTTAGTGATCCTGATGGCCAACATTAACCTTCTCCTGTATCTACATTTTCTAGTACATTTTCAATCAGATAAAAAATGCCATAGAAATGCAAGAGGAATTTATAAAATATAGATTTTCAATATTTTCCACATATTTGTTGGCTTTTGAATCACGAGATTACGCAACCAATTTCAACCTTAAATGAAAATAACAATTGAGACTTCAATTCGAGAAAGTTTCCAGCCACTGAAATTTGTAAAAGAAATTGGGGCAAATGTTCAGTACTTGCTCAAATTTAAATGGTGTTCTTCATTTGAAGCTAAAGATGGCGTTAGCAGTTCTGAATTCAAATGAATAGAACAAATTAATTAAGCATAATAGTTCTACTGGGCCCGTATATAAATAAACCTCATTTTCTAAGCAGATAAATTCCACTTAAAATTATACTTTGCGACTTTGTGACAGATGCTGAGCTGATACAAAAATTAAATTTTGAAATTAAATTGTATGTTTAACGTCATCGACTAAATTACGCTGCTATGTGATTTAAAATTAGAAATCAAACAAAAAATATTGGCAAATAATAATTCATGCATAGGGTAAATTTGCAAAGCACACGCTACTTTTAATTTAAACATGATTTATTTGTTTAAAATTCCAAGCAGTAGGCCTAGATCTATGTAGGGAGAGGTGATGTTATCCTGTCTATCGAGTCAACATTTTAGACTTATAGACTAAGTTTAGGGTCTTAAATCATAAAACAAATAAGTAGCAATAGAAACACGTTGGCAGTCTGTATGGGGGGGGGGGGTGAGGTATATAAAAATATCCAGAGGATATTTTTACACATGTTTGCAACAGACAAAGTCACATATGACGCACGGGACCTTATTTCGGTGGATATGATCCCTTACCATTTTGTATTGACCCCAACGAGCCTTATAATGCCCATTTGAACCAAGGAATCTAGATTCCTTGTTCAAACATACCAGTGGGACAGACCTGCATCTGTTGCAATTGACACCCCTTCTAATAAAATAACTTAAACAGTGCTAACAATGTATACCATTTGTACAAGTATATCAGCATGTGGTCCCACACAATCCACAAGATATTACTGACAAAGACAAATATGTATGACACCTGGTGGCGACTAATGTCTTTAAAACACGTTTTATCCGTGCTAAAGCTGCGTTATTTTTTTTAAATATCGAATTTCAGCGCTCTAAGGGTGTGTTTAAAAAATCAAAACTTCACATATCTTTCGTCCTGAATGTCTTCAATGAGAAAATGTGGGAAGAGTGGTATCAAAGCTGTTTATAACTATAAAATTTAAGATTATATTAGAGAGTACCCAAGCCGTTCTTTTGACCTCATAAGTTTTTTATGCAGCAAGGTATTTTTTTTTCTAACCTGATATCATTGAACCAGATGGCCGATATGCCATATGAAGCCAACAAAATTAGCATGTTCATAATCATAGACATGTAAAGCAAACGGGAAAGTTACATTCTACGAACTTTGTGTCAATTTTGTTGGAAATATTGAATTTCAGCGCTGTAAGGGTGGGTTTTTTGAAAAATATCTTGTCTTGTCTAATGCTCTATCCCAAAGTCTAGTCAGCCAAGTAAAATTTTTGCAATTTTCTTATATCCGTCACCACCCCCCCCCCCCCCCGCCCCCACATATTGCAGACTGCCAACATGTTTTTTTGTTGTTGTTTGGTGTTTGGGATGTCCTTGAGACATTTGGATGGATGGCTCAGCATCATACAAAAATTCACACCGGGCATTATTTCAGTGGATATGGTCCCTTGCGTGTTGTGAAAGTAATTCTTCTCGCTTCGCAGTCGCACGCCATTTTGCAGCTGCATGTAACAAGACACGTGACATTTGATGACAGAGGGCAGTAAAGACAAGCGTAAAAGTTTAGTTTGCGGAGTAATCACTCAGAAACCAAAATAAGAGAAAAACATCCAAGTGCGGGGCATTTTCTACGTAGGTCTGGAAGGGCGAGCCGAATGAATTTTTGCAAATCGGTTTTAAAAAGTCCACTTTAACTTATGACGGATTTGCATCCTGTTAAAATAAAGTCACAATCGGATAAAGTAATTCCCCAATCTTTTATCCCTAATTTACAATTTTTTGCTATTACACATTCCCCATTCTGTTATAGCATGTTCCTCAATCTGTTCTAACAGGTTGGTATTATGTTGTACATGTAGCATATTCACAATCTGTTCTTACACATTCCCTAATATATTATTACACATTCTCCATTCTGTTATAACAGATTGCGAATCTGTTTTAAGAAAATCCCAATCTACCATAGCAGATGATGGTACGATGAATCCGATGACACTGCGAGCGGGAGACAAACCTCCGGCGTGACAGTCTGTAGCGTTAACCACTGCATCGGGACCCCCGCCTGGCATCGTCGTCCTCTCTCCCCGCCCAGCTTACCATGTGTATTGTCCCAGCTGTGTCATCCGGGGTGAGTGCAGTCCATTAGTGACAATGTGCAATCGGATCAGCTTTTTAAAAGTCATGGTGATCGAGCTAAGCGCTCACTTAGAAATTGATGGAAAAATTCACCTGCAAATGACACGAGACAACAGGTGCCATTGGGCATAATACACTAACCCAATGTTGGTTTAATGCTGGTAAATTGTATATGACGTTGGCACAACATTAAACCAGCCATTCAATCAGAAGCTAGGCGTCTTAAAGGTCTCACAGCACAATCTGATAATGGAATTATACAACCCCGCTCAAATATATTATTTCCATACGTGAACGTACACGTGTAACCTATGTATGTGGTCCCAGGGAGTTTGAGTGGTTCTTGATATTTCAGATGTTTTTCAATTAAATTATAATTTTACTTTATGCGGTGTACAGGGGGAAATATGGATAAAAATAATGGGTAACATATCAGGTAACAAGATGTGATAGAATGGTTTAGAGGCTCTAAAGGACTGTTTTCCAATGAATTCAACAATTTACATGTATCATGCGCAGCGAAAACCATACAATTATCAAAGCCCTCGCAAAATATACTTATGCGTGTTTTGAAAAAATAGTAGTTTGAAAACTCCCGAACCCATTAACTTGGCCAGGTTCAAGTGCGTCTCATAACTTTCCTATTATACTTTTTGCTACATATGTGGTGCTCTCCAGTCGTTATTATGTTACATTACTATGTGGAACAATCACACGTCACCTGGTTTTATGCGCTAGTTTGTGCTTTCTGAAACTCTATATATATATTCATTTACTTTCTGTTATTACTAGACCTTAGATTCATGTGAGATTAATTGATCAAGCCGGTGTAGACAATATAAAAATGATAGGACACAGTCGAAAGTAAAGCTATTAACAATATTATTAATACGTTGGTAATATAATAACATTAAACACATTATAACAAATAGAAAAAACATACTCAATTTTTTATTCTCTCGAAAATATAAATATAAAGTAATCAATGATATGTTTTGCTACATGCAGGTGCAAAATGTCGTGCGACTGCAAATAAATCATAACGAGAAGTATTGTGGAGCCATTACATTAAGGCCCAGTCACACATACCATCACGCACGTCCGGCGCACAAAAAAATGAAGAATTTTGGTCAGTGCGTTGTGATTCGCTGGGCGTGCGTCAGAATTCGTTGATGTTTTGACGAGAACGCCGGATGAACGTTACTAATTCATTGTGTGCGTCAACCTCTGCACACATTTTCTGCATGTTCAAAAATGTGAGCGTTTTCCACGTGTGAATGTAGACAACAGAAGAGCGTCAGACCAGCGCCAGTCTAACGTTAGGCACAAGTAGAGCACACACTCTAAATTCGTTGTGTTTTCGTTGACCGAGGTTTGTTCCAGTCACATGTAAACGACGCACCGTCCACGCATAAAAAAAAAAAAATACAATTTGAGTCCGGATTGTGAAAAACGTCGCAAGCTGGTTGCGAATGCACAGCGTGTTTTTAACGCAAAGGGCGAATATACAGCGCTTTGCTAACGCGTTGGACGCATACAGTGCGCATCAAACCCTAGGATGGTAATGTCGACGATTATGTAAATTTTATCAGTTTGTTTTGTACATATGTAAGCATTTTTAAAAAAAAGAATGTGAGGTAAATGTATGAAAACATTGTTTGGACGTAATTTCGACAAATTGATAACAAATTCGGCTCTTAAAGCCGTGTATCATGTGAAACACCACCTCAAATTATTTAAAAAAATATGTCGCTCTTCAGAGCTCCAAGGGTTAACCTGCAGAAATAACATATAGTCACAGCGTGTTGCTCGAGCGCTGGACTAGCTGCGGGCGAGTGCCCAACGTTTGCTTCGAGCGCTCATGCAGCGCAGGGCAAGCGTGCTGCCCGCGACTGCCCGGCGTCCTCAACGGGCAGCAATGTGATACACACCCAACACCCTTTGACGCACGACCGACGCACGACAGACGCTCTGGCAAATAAATCAATTTTCAGTGCGCGGGTCGTACGTCGACTATGTGTGACTGAACCTTACTGTCAGAAAAAAACTCAAAAATGCCGTCATTGAGCGCTCATACAGCGCCCATCCAACGTGTTCCTAACGCATGTCCAGCGAACATATATGGGGCGTGCTAAATGCTTTCTGACTTATTCGTGCCTCGCGCTGGCGATGCGCGGTGTATTCGTTAACTCTGTCGCCCTGCAAACGCGCAACGCGGTAGCGAAACGCTGTGTATTCGCTGATTTATACACCTGTTTTATTTATGACACGCTGTATTTTCGTCTTAAACTCGCTGGCTCTTCTCATATCCCGACAAAATTCATGGACGCACAACGACGCACTGCCCTAATTTTTGTCACTCAAGGCGTGGGCTGTTCGTCGTGTATGTGTGACTGTAGTATTAAGAGCACGCGACCTGGCTTCCAGATAATGTCTTCACCATGTGTGACTATAAGGTCTCACCACACAAATTCATTCGCGCATATCATTATAAAGTTTAAGAATAAGAAAATTAGTCTCTTTTTAAAAAGTGTGGCTCTTTGCAGCAGCTCCTGTGGTGATTATTACGGCTATATCATTTTGATACCAATTTAAATCGATTCTGTGATGTTTTGTTGTAGCAAAAGCATCGAAATTATAAAAGATAGATCTAACAGGAAGTCCTTGCGCTGGCTGCAACAAGGCTTTCTAAAAAAACGAGGTCAATTTTTTTCTAGGTCGCCCGGGGGAGAGTGGGGCAAGAGCTTATTATAGGCTAAAATAGCAGAAAAGCAAGCAGATTCACATACCTTTTTTATTTTGTATTTTGAAAGAGAAAAACAGGATGGTTTAAATGATATATAGTGATATTCACATTTCCCCATTTTAGGAGTGCTGGGAGGCCTGAGCGTATGGGTCATAATACATGTAGGTCTATGGGACGGGTATTATGTGTGGTGAGACGATAAAGAACGCTTTGTCGAGCTTCAGCTATAGTACAATCCTTGTGAAATAAAATATAATATATTAATTGCTTAGGCCAGTTTAGTAGAATCTGTTATCGGGAAGGCTGCGACAGTAACCCAGGCTCAGTTTTTTTGCTATAACTGGTTCCGTCATTAGAGATTATTGCACATTGAATCTAGCGTACCGCTACGTGTTCTTGGTGTTTCGATCTGACGTCAGTCAATGCATTTTTTAGATTGTTTTTAAAACATGCTAAATGTAACTAATAATATTATTTTCTTATCTTTATAAATACTCTCACTAATTATGTAATTCTTTTTACATACTCTCACTCATTATGTAATTACTCGCTTTCCAGAGGGTTTTTTGCTATATGCAATAGCTATTTTATCTGCATAGACTTACCGTCGTCAATAAATATCTATCTATCTATCTATGTTCATAACAATTCAGATGAAGATTGTAGTGTTAATGATAAATAATTAAAATATATTTAACATGACAATCATGAAGTCTTATGACAGCATTTTTTTCTTTTTTTTTATGATTCAATACCCTA
>OZ024908.1:18662827-18732827 GCA_964017125.1 Flabesymbios commensalis | reverse complement strand
AGCTACAACAGCGGCATAAAATTGTAAAATGCTTGTAAGCCTTAAAGCTAAGAAATGAACAAAGCTTGTTCTTCGATATAAATATGTGTATGTTTAAGACAAGACATATAAATAACATACACATGTATATAAAATGTGTATGTTTAACGTTGTGTGAAATAATTCTAGGCCTACCATACATGTGACATCTGACAGAAGTAAAATTACAAATGCCACATCAGTGGTTATGGATTCTATGACAAAACCAAAACCTAGAGCATACAGCTTTTGAGAAAAACAATTGGAGGTTGAACCTTTTGTGAAATATTACTACATAATCTAAGATACATGTATAGGCCTATAGATAGCTGCCCAGGCTCATTGTGGTGTGGTGTAGAGACCCTCTGATTGTAGATATTCATCCTGTCTACGCCTAAGATATTATGTCAAATGTTTACTAATATTTATAATGGCAATGTTGTAGAGGATGAAGCTATTTTTTTATTTGAATGTCCACTGTATGCCAGCAAAATGCAGTGTCTAAGAATAATGGTAATGACATGAGTAGTATTGAAGAACATTATTCTGCTTGCTCTTTTCTGATAAACGTACTACAATGCGTATGAGTGAGTACTACAATAGTTAAAGGTGATCTATCACCCCTAAAATGGTATGAATAATTATGTCCTTATATGGGGTGATCGACTATCATGTGACCCTCTCAGAGGGTCACATGATAGCCAATCACCCCATATAAGGAAACACTTGTACCCCACCTTGTGGCGACTTTGATTTATTTGTCACAAATTTATTCATACTATATAATGGGTGATATGTCACTTTAACATCTAATTTATCATGATTTAATGTATTTCCTTGGATAAGAAAGGGTGCATCTGTCACCATATTAAGTATCTTTTATATCCAGAAGTACATGTACATCAGATCCACTCACAAATATTAGTTTATTCAGATTCAGAAGTTGTGTCACACTTTTCGCTGTTGATGTGATAATCAAACAACGTATCCCCCAGAAAGCAATGGGGTATTCAGCCATACATCAGCTGATGACATGGAGAATGGTGAGCTGTGAACCGCGAATAATTAATCCCTAGCTATAGAATAGGCAGAATCTGAAGAAATGTGCTTCTAAAAAGTCATGGAGGCATTTTGTGTTTACGGCTGGCAAACATGTTTTCTAGATGTAATAATATGTCCTAAATCCAAATATGGTGTTTGCCAGGCTGGATTTTCAACGATTAATCCTGTAATGGCAAATTCCAAAATGGCCGCCACCAAAACATCTAATTGTCATATCTTTAGAACCAACCATGATAAAAACACAAATAAGGCATGTATTAATACATTGTTGGACACAAAGAATCCATTGATACTAGTACTTAGTTGATAAAGTGTTATCAAATTAACATAGGAACCATAATATGTGCACTAGATTATCTCCTTTTTAATAAATACAGTAATATAAAAAAGAGACTATTTCAAACAATTAAATATATATTTGATAAAAGACACACCAATAACATCCATGAGTTAAAACACTTTAAGTTTATAACAAAATCAATAGCCTGATTCAATAACTCAAATATAAAGAAACAAAATTATCAATGTATGTCATACTGTATGTTACTGCGAGGGTTATTGTAGTTTGTGGAAGTACTGCGAGTAGAACTTATTAGGACAATGTCTGAGACAAGGAATCCTGTGATACCATTACTTATTTAATAAAAAGTAAACAAATCAACATAGGGGTCATATTTGAACTAAATTGGTCAGTAATTTTCATAAAAAATACAAAGATGATGTCATTTAACCACTAGAAAAGCGTGTGTATATCCATAAATCTCATAATACATGTAGCTATACAAATTATCCACGATCACGGAAGGGAAAACATCTCATAATTAGGACAGCTTAAGGTATATATATACAAGTGTATAGTAATACGCAGTATAACTTATTTGTTCATGTTTAACTTAATCACTGTCCTGTGTGATATTTCAGCATTTATATATATGTAAATTCTATATATACATGGCAAGCGCCTTTTTGTGACATTGCAGAGCTTAATATAGCTAATCCTAGAAAAGGCAATTGAACGCAATTATATTGAGGGAACCTGTTGCCTAAATTTAAATACTTTAATCGAAATCGCACATGACATTTTCGTTAAACTTTTTTGTTGAACGAAATTGTCATGGACGATTTCTTTCAAAGTGTTTAAATTTAGGCAACAAGTTCCCTCAATATAATTGTGTTCAATTGACTTTTCGGTTTTACAGCTCAAGCACCCCTTGGTAAAACCACGTGACATGATTTCGGAGCATGCTCGTGTGATAGGTGGGAGAGAAATCAAGTGTGACACTAAATGACTATCCGTGCGTTCCAACCCCACCCATATCGGTTACAACTGAAAGAATTGGAGATGAGAAATTTGCTTGGTTCCACACTCTTGATTGGTAATGGGCCCACCTGATGTGTAACTATGCTGCATCTGATGTTCGCAGTAGTTTCTCTTGTGCTTGTCCCATACAGAACAGCTTCACTCTGGCTTCACTCTGGCTTCATCCATACATGGTACAGATTTAACTGTACCTTCTGAATATTGGCCCTTTCCAAAATCCGTCAGTGGAACACATGCCATGTTGTTTTTTTATATTGACCAACAAAATGTATCGAATGGTATTTGTCTCCAAATTTATTGCACTGGAATATATCTAGGATGTTTAGATGTTCCTGCTCTAATTAATAGAGATTAACATCCTATTTGCAGTAGGACAAGGACATCTGTATCACGTACTGACACCACCATTGATTCCATGAGAGCATGAATACAATGCAATATCAGGTGTGACTGTCCGCTTCCTCGTAGTCAGCTTCAAGTCTTGACAAAGTTGGGTCAGACCACTTGACAGTAGTCGCTTCAACGAATCCACCAACAACCACAATTACTTTGTCCGCTGGGTTGTGCTCAATGAGGTAGTTGGTGGCAGAAAGCGATGTCTTTGTTATTGTCTTCAAGTGCCATGAAATTAGATCAATCAGCCGGAAGAGGGACCAATTCATTGACTGACTGGTGGATGACCTGTTTTACGTTTGGTTCTTCTTCCTTCTTCTTCTCATGCCATACCATATAAGCTATAATAAGCAATATGTTCCTGTCCACCTTAATAGTGTTTTGCTTGCCTTGGACGTCTTGTACGATAAGAATTGTGTGAAGCGAAGTAAATGTTGCGGCCTTATTCATATGACTGAGGGCTTTAATACGGTGTTCACGCTCTGCACTAAGCAGCGATTCCTGGATGGTAGCAATGACAACATCCTTGTTCATCATATACTGCGGGGTTTGTGATTTGTTATGTAACACTCCGTGCTGCTTAAGTGATGTTACTAGTCTGCCATCATCTCTGTCATCCTTTGTCCTCTGACCTGTGTGTGTAGTCATCATCATCATTATCATCTTCCTCCTCATCGATTGCATGGACATTATTCTCTGTACAATGTCGTCAGTGTCAAATGGAGTTCCAATGAAAGCTAGCACTGTTCGTAACTCCTCAGGAGTTTATGCATTCTCATTGAACGTGCATAGCCTTTAACCGGTCATCACTTTCAGAGCAGTATTAACACCCACAATATCACATTCTATCCACAGCTCACACAAGCCACATTCATCCATGCAGTAGCCCAAAAATTCCAAGAAATTTCATTCCTATAATTATGCAGCCCACCGAGGCTGGGCATCAATATATCTTTGTATTGATCCACTGATCATCAGCTTGAGATACAGTGCCTCATTGAACATGTTCTTGCTGCAGTGATTCTGCTACACGCGCATGACAACAGTGTTCAGTTTATCCAGTTCATGTGCTGGATGCAGTTTTTTTTCGTAGGTACCCCACTGATGCTTGCTCTGCATTTATGGAGCTGACCTGCTGATTGAACGAAGTCGAAGAAGGCATTTGATTTTGAGACGAATGGGTCATTGTAAGGACCATGTGCTTCCCATGAACGTTAATGGCTGGTGGACATTTATCATTGAATGAGTAAACCAATCTCCAGTGTTATCTTCAGTAAATGGACATTAATCAATTACCCTCTTTGTTGCTGGCAGTATGTCCTTCACTATATCTGGGATGCATAATTATCGTTCAGTCGACACGTTGATAACATCCAATAAATTTGCTTTGGGTGGACCTATTTGCCATGATGTAACCTGTGTAGCATGTGTGCGGATCAAGAATACTAACAGAACTGTTTTGTGAGCCTTCAAGCCATCCCGTCATTCATGTGCACATTACTATGCACTTGTATATACCATAAGCTGCCCTAATTATGGGGTATGCCTCATGTTTTCTGGATCGGGTATATTATGTACAGTGATTGTGAGGTTTATGGATACGCACACGTTTTTATAGTTGATAAAATGTCCTCATGTTTGTATCGTTTATAAAAAAAACGTGTCAATTTAGTTCAAATATGACCCCTATGTTGATTTATTTACATGTGATCAAATAAGTAATGGTATAACAGGATTCATTGTCTCAGACAAGTTCTACTTGCAGTAATCCCACAAACTACACTAACCCTCGCAGTAATATACAGTAGGATTTACATCAGTAATTTTGTTTCTTGATATTTGAGTTCTTGAATCAAGCTATTGCTTTTTTTTTATAAAATTAAAGTATATTAATCTCATGTATGTTATTGGTGTGTCTATTATACAAATAATAAAAAACTTCAATTGTTTGAAATATTATCTTGTTTGTATTACTGTATTAGTGAAGGGCGGGGGCCCTAGGGTAGTGGTTAGCACCGCTGCCTTTCACGCCAGAGTCCGGGGTTCGGTTCCCGGTCTCGGCGGTTTGAAAGAAACAAAATTGTTTCTTCCCCATCCACGTGTGAAAATTAGTATTGTGGGGAGCCTCCGTGACCGAGAGGTAGCGTGCTCGGCCTCAGACCGCCAGGGCTCGAATTTCGAATCCTGTGTCTGGAGGACAGTGTCATCTCAATCATCTCACCATCCTCAGGAGGTTCTCCTGGCCCAGTTTAGCCTATATGTGCACAAAGGTGGCCTAAAGCCCGATTCATTTCATTTCATTTGTATTAGTGAAAAACGAGCAAATTCAGTTCAGATTTGATACATATGTTAATTTAATTACATCTTATCAATTAAGTAATGGTATCAATGGATTCCTTGTGTCCAACAATGTATTAATGCGTCTTTTATTTGTGTTTTTATCATTTTTGGTGCCAAAGATATGACAATTAATAGATTTTAGTTATTTCGGTGGCGGCCATTTTGGAATTTACTTTTACAGTAATAATCGTTCAAAATCCAGCCTGGCAAACACCATATTTGGATTTAGGACATATTAATACATCTAGAACACATGTTTTCCAGCCGTAAACACAAAATGCCTCTACTATTAACATTTTTTCAAATTCTACCTAGTCTACAACGGATGTGGTAGGCCTACTATTTGTCCAAAGCTGTGCAGATTCTGGAGTACTTCAGCTGCCAGTTACCATGACAACTCGCCACGTGAAACCGGGATAAGCTTGTTTGCAGAAAATAGAGCATCCCTTTCTATCTCGCCGTTTCTTTTGTGCGCGTTACCACAGAGAGATTTTGGCATGCGGCCGACACTTAATTATAAAAACAGAGAGGTTTTGGCATGCCGCCGACACTTAATTATAATACTGTTGATATATTTCTGGTTTCTACACTTTCCAGAGTGTCTTTTTTGATACTATATATGATTAGTATGTTATACATAGTAGCTATTTTATCTCTGGTTTTGGTGCGGGAAACAAAATGATAGACCCCCATGTTATCTTGGCTATGCCTTTTAATTTTATTTTAAGAAGTAGTCATTTATATTACCGAAATACCCAGTTTTTATTATGGCAATGCCACCTAACATGATTTTAGTTGCTTGTCATACCATGTATATTGTCATATATGATTTTAACAAACTAACATTCTTGTATATACATGTACATATATCTCTCTTATTACTATGACAAATAAGTCTGTAATGACTTTTATTTCTGTCAATAAAATATCTGTCTGTCTGTCTGTTGATTGAAAGAGGCATCTAATTACACATAAAAAGAACGTTGTTTGAATTGTGTTTATATCTTGTGCCAGTGTCGAAGACGCTGCTCCAATATTAAAGCAACATGGATGCTACGCTTAGTGATTGCTGGATATGTTACGAGGTCAAACCGACGTTGAAAAAAGATTATTGTAAATATTGTAATAATACATCGCCCATTGGTACTGATGGGTATAATCTAGGTGTTTCATGTAAAATAATAACAATGCAAATATGATTAAATTTTGATTATCTATCTAAGACACGTTACATAATGACAAGGTTGTATGACAAAGCCAATAAGACCCATTATGTGGACCACCAGTACAATTTGCCTTGTAATATTCTGCGGTTTCAAAAGATGCAAACACAGACTAGACAGCTAGTCAATTATCTTAGCATCGGAACTCGTGATTCATGAAACATTTTTTCCCCAAATTGTAAGTTTTTGTTAGGCTACAAATACATATTTCGTCAACTAGTTTAGTTTATCATAATTTGAACAGATTAAATAGTTTGTAATTGAATTCTACGTCTGAGGTGCAGGGCAATATCTAGCTATGATTTTCCTAACGCATAGCTAGTTACTCGATATGCAAACGGTGTTCATTTGAGTGCGATATGTGAAAATACAGCACTCGTCCAATGTACGGTGTGGGCCTTTACACAAACACCTTATTCACGGACATTTGCTGTATTTTCCCATATCGCATGAAAAATACACAACGTTTGTATTTTCTCACACAATCAAGTCACACAAGATATAACTACCATAAATTGCAGCTCAAACTACAGTTGGAATGCGACTGATATAGCCTACGTCTCATAGTGAAATAGTGAGAATCATTTATGTAATGATTTTATAAAACAATAACGTATAAAGTGTAATAGAGATAACATTGAGTGTCTTGTCACCAGATGATTCTCTAGAGCTCTCAATTAACATTGATGGGTTTTACAGTTAAAACTTCATCTTCTCATATCAAGTATGATAACGTCCCAACCTCTGACATAAACACCACTCACGCATTTTCCAGCTTGGATAGATCACAAATATCTTTATATATAAAAGTAAACATCACCCAAACTGAGTTATCTCTAATTTGAGAAAGTACAGGCGCCCACATGATCTGAGACATCCTGTGTCCGGCTTGGGAGCAGCTGAAGGATCAAGATATATGTCATAAACCTGGACATCCCCTCTGTGTCCACTTTAGGGGCTGGTCCGTCTCCGTTTGCCATTTGATGACTTCCACTGAACCACAGGCCAGCAATTGCCTTGTGTTTTACCGCCATTAAAACGGCCATTCCCGCAGGAAATTTCCGGGCAACGGAGACGTTTGATCATTGTTGGGTCGGTGCCTTAGAAAGTGGTCCAATTTTCAGCCAACACATCAACAAAACTTCGTTTTTATGTTTAATTTTTGCCAGGAATTATTGGACTCGGCAGACAACATGACATGCCTGACAGAGTCACCCCAGCAAACACGAGGCACTGAGTCATTTATATCCGATGATGTGTTAATGTTGGGTCAGAGTCCCAGACGGTGGCCCAGCCTTGAATCAATGTCACCATGTCATTTTTACAAGATAAAGCCATCCCAGCAAAGAAACGTAAAGCCAATGTTGGTTTGATGCTGGGCCACCGTCGAATACGATGGCCCAGCATGAAACAATCATTTTGTTGCTCAGGGTATTCTAGCATTCCCTTTCCCAGCAAACACAAAACATTTGTATAACATTTGTACAATGTCGGATCAACGTCGAAGACTTTGGGCCGACGTTGTACAAATGTTATACAAATGTTTTGTTCAGTTCAGATTTATCCTAACTTTTATAAGAACATGGTGTCGGTAATCATGGCAGTGGTGGAATATCTCTAATATCCCCAATACTCCACGACCTAGAACCCACTAAATACGACTCACAAGATCCGTTCATGACTTCGTGGGTCGTGCGGGTCGTGGGTCGTGCGGTTGTGGGGGTAATACAGACATCTATTTTATATCAAGGGCAGGATGGGAAAGTTAAGATCTATCTTAGGTTTTCTAAAGAAAATAAGAGAAAGTTACGATTCCATTAGCAAATTTAAGATGATCAATAATTTTAAGATTCTTAGTTGGATGGGACCCGGAATGGTCAGGATCAGAAATCTACCAGGACGGAGAACTGAGTACAAGAAGGCATTTGATTTTGAGACGAATGGGTCATTGTAAGGACCATGTGCTTCCCATGAACGTTGATGGCTGGTGAACATTCATCATTGAATGAGTAAACCAATCTCCAGTGTTATCTTCAGTAAATGGACATTAATCAATTACCCTCTTTGTTGCTGGCAGTATGTCCTTCATTATATCTGGGATGCATAATTATCGTTCAGTCGACACCTTGATAACATCCAATAATTTTGCTTTGGGTGGACCTATTTGCCATGATGTAACCTGTGTAGCATGTGTGTGGATCAAGAATACTGACAGAATTGTTTTGTGAGCCTTCAAGCTATCCCGTCATTCATGTGCACATTACTATGCACTTGCATATACCATAAGCTGCCCTAATTATGGGGTATGCCTCATGTTTTCTAGATCGTGTATAATTTGTACAGTGATTGTGAGGTCCTTGGATACACACACGTTTTTATAGTTGATAAAATGTCCTTATGTTTGTATTGTTTATGAAAATAACGAGTCAATTTAGTTCAAATATGACCCCTATGTTGATTTGTTTACATGTGATCAAATAAGTAATGGTATAACAGGAGTTCTTGTCTCAGACAAGTTCTACTCGCAGTACTTCCACAAACTACACTAACCCTCGCAGTAACATACAGTAGGATTTACATCAGTAATTTTGTTTCTTGATATTTGAGTTCTTGAATCAAGCTATTGATTTTTTTTATAAAATTAAAGTATAATAATCTTATGTATGTTATTGGTGTGTCTATTATACAAATAATAAAAAAAGCTTTAATTGTTTGAAATATTATCTTGTTTGTATTACTGTATTAGTGAAAAACGAGCAAATTCAGTTCAGATATGATTCATATGGTAATTTACTTACATCTTATCAACTAAGTATTGATATCAATGGATTCCTTGTGTCCAACAATGTATTAATGCGTCTTTTATTTGTGTTTTTATCATTATTGGTGCCAAAGATATGACAATTAATAGATTTTAGTTATTTCAGTGGCGGCCATTTTGGAATTTACTTTTACAGCAATAATCGTTCAAAATCACCATATTTGGATTTAAGACATATTAATACATCTAGAAAACATGTTTTCCAGCCGTAAACACAAAATGCCTCCACCATTGACATTTTTTTCAAATTCTACCTAGTCTACAACGGATGTGGTAGGCCTACTATTTGTCCAAAGCTGTGCAGATTCTGAAGTACTTCAGCTGCCAGTTACCATGACAACTCGCCACGTGAAACCGGGATAAGCTTGTTTGCAGAAAATAGAGCATCCCTTTCTATCTCGCCGTTTCTTTTGTGTACGTTACCACAGAGAGATTTTGGCATGCGGCCGACACTTAATTATAAAAACAGAGAGGTTTTGGCATGCCGCCGACACTTAATTATAATACTGTTCATAAATTTTTGGTTTCTACACTTTCCAGAGTGTCTTTTTTGCTACTATATATGATTAGTATGTTATACATAATAGCTATTTTATCTCTGGTTTTGGTGCGGGAAACAAAATGATAGACCCCCATGTTATCTTGGCTATGCCTTTTAATTTTATTTTAAGAAGTAGTCATTTATATTACCGAAATACCCAGTTTCAGTTTTTATTATGGCAATGCCACCTAACATGATTTTAGTTGTTTGTCATACCATGTATATTGTCATATATGATTTTAATAAACTAGCATTCTTGTATATACATGTACATATATCTCTCTTATTACTATGACAAATAAGTCTGTAATGACTTTTATTTCTGTCAATAAAATATCTGTTTGTCTGTCTGTTGATTGAAAGAGGCATCTAATTACACATAAAAAGAACGTTGTTTGAATTTTGTTTATATCTTGTGCCAGTGTCGAAGACGCTGCTCCAATATTAAAGCAACATGGATGCTACGCTTAGTGATTGCTGGATATGTTACGAGGTCAAACCGACGTTGAAAAAAGATTATTGTAAATATTGTAATAATACATCGCCCATTGGTACTGATGGGTATAATCTAGGTGTTTCATGTAAAATAATAACAATGCAAATATGATTAAATTTTGATTATCTATCTGAGACATGTTCATAATGACTACCCGGTATGACTGGGCCGCCCAACTCATTTACTGCGCGAGGCCCAGTCACACTGACCGCCATTTTGTTTACACAGCCAGCTGTGTAAAAACAACACTCGCGCTGATTACCAAAAAACTCGGATGACAAGAAATTGAGACGAATATTTCAAGTGCCTATGAGAACTAGGCCATTTTCAGCAGGCGTAATTTGTGGTCGTATTGGAACTATAATATTTAAAAATGGAGGTCACTGTGTCAGAGCCTTGCGATGTCATCAGGGTACACCGTCGAATACGATGGCCCAGCATGAAACAAACATTTTGTTGCTCAGGGTATTCTAGCATTCCCTTTCCCAGCAAACACAAAACATTTGTATAACATTTGTACAATGTCGGATCAACGCCGAAGACTTTGCGCCGACGTTGTACAAATGTTATACAAATGTTTTGTTCAGTTCAGAATTATCCTAACTTTTATAAGAACATGGGGGCGGGGGCCCTAGGGTAGTGGTTAGCACCGCTGCCTTTCACGCCTGAGATCGGGGTTCGGTTCCCGGTCTCGGCGGTTTGAAAGAAACAAAAAATGTTTCTTCCCCATCCACGTGTGAAAGTCAGTATTGTGGGGAGCCTCCGTGACCGAGAGGTAGCGTGCTCGGCCTCAGACCGCCAGGGCTCGAATTTCGAATCCTGTGTCTGGAGGGCAGTGTCATCTCAATCATCTCACCATCCTCAGGAGGTTCTCCTGGCCCAGTTTAGCCTATATGTGCACAAAGGTGGCCTAAAGCTCGATTCATTTCATTTATAAGAACATGGTGTCGGTAATCATGGCAGTGGTGGAATATCTCTAATATCCCCAATACTCCACGACCTAGAACCCACTAAATACGACCCACAAGATCCGTTCATGACTTCGTGGGTCGTGGGGGTCGTGGGTCGTGCGGTTGTGGGGGTAATACAGACATCTATTTTATATCAAGGGTAGGATGGGAAAGTTAAGATCTATCTTAGGCTTTCTAAAGAAAATAAGAGAAAGTTACGATTCCATTAGCAAATTTAAGATGATCAATAATTTTGGGATTCTTAGCTGGATGGGACCCGGAATGGTCAGGATCAGAAATCTACCAGGATATGTTTGGGGCTAGTACCTCAAATTATTCAGGAACCAGACAGTGTAATTAAAAGCATGATTGTATTTTCTTTTTTTTTGCCATTTCTACAGGTTCCACGCGTCTAGCATTAAAAAAGTGGTTGATACGTGGACACTGGGATAAATTGGGAAATAACTGGAGTAAATTGAGACATTTTTTATGGCTATGAGTTTTTAGTCCAGTAAACACGCACTAGAGTGCACACGTGCTCTGTGCCCTGGTGTTCAAGAATAATTCATTGACATGTGTTTTCAAGCAACGTTCTTCCGACAATTTAGATGTTGTGAAGTCACAGCACCAAATAATCTTCAGACGATGCAACACCACCTCTGTAATTTAGATTTGAAATAGAATGTTTACTTCCCGCCCACTGGAGAGTAGTGTCATCTTATTTATTTCTTAATTTCTTTTGGTCCAGTTTAGCCTCTATGTGCACAAAAGTGGCATACAATCTCATTCATTCACCAAGTAAGTAAGTTTATTCTGCAAAGGGGCCATATAGGCCAATAGTGAAGTCCATTACAATTAATGTGCATGTGTGCTATCAATTTCATTCCAATATTTTTTATAGCCATAGCATTAAACAAGAATTGTCTAAAATGTTGTAGATTCTTTGATGATATCCTGAAATTTGTAAGACATTTACGGAACTTCAAAATGTTCAAATTTGTAAGATATTTTTTATCCTCTAATACACTTTTAAACTGATAGTATGTTCTCAATTTACTGGAATTATTTATTTTAGAATGTCAATTATGGGTGGGAACGTCCGACTCTCTCTGAGAAAGAAAATAATAATATAAAGAAACCCTCGTCACCAACACCCTAATTAGTCCAGACATTTCTAGATAAAGCAAAATTTCAATAATGCAAGCCCCCGAGACACGACCGTTGTCAGCTAATGATTTTGACATTCATCAAGTAGCAAGACTTTATATATATACACTACGGGGCATTCGCTGTAACTTCAACCAAATTTGTATACATTTTACTTGATAATTACATGATAGTGGCAATCTACCACATTCTCTAGGCGCTGCACACTGTACACAGTTATTTGCTGTACTTCTCACTCCGAAAAAAAATTTGCAGGATTTCGTTTGTGCATTATCAATTATTTCATGGAGACAAAAACCTCATACATCAGACGCTTTTGTGAGAATGGGAACAAATGGTATCAAAAGTGGTATCAAAATTTTTTTAAAAAAACGGTTTAGTTGTGAGAAATCCATATCTATAGAAAGTATACTTTACGCAGCGTGTGCAGCGCTTTTTCAGCTTGAGAATTCAAAGCTAGTAATGCTTGTTTCCGTTTTAACTGAGACAAAAAAATATCCCTACATATTTATAATGCGACACTATTTCTATTTCTGAACTTCGGAAATCTCATTACGCATTTCTCAATAAGGCACTATGTACATCTATACTGGTACCAAATTACCATAGATCTAGCTCTAGATCTATGCAAATTACCAATAAAAGGACATGACCCAACATCTATACTGGTACCAATAAAAGGAGATAACCCTCAAATCACACCTTCAAGTTTGGCTACAAATGGTTAAATACGTAAACATGACATAAAGCAAACGAGACAATGTATAGTATTCTACCCTCGACCAATGAAAGAGTGGCTCATCCTGTCACATGACAAGATCTTGATAGAAACATTTTATCTGCTTCACATATGCGGATCGAAAAGCATTTGATGTTGTTGAATATATTACAATATTAAAACAGCTGTTCATAATTATCACATTAGAGAGAAATGGTGTAACATTTATGATGAAATAAAGATATTTGTGAGCATCAAGATACACAAAGGAAGCTAAACACCCTGGTGCGTTGGTGAAAATGTATGTCAGCAGAATCAGGGATATCCTCTTTGTGGCTTTATTGATTCCTGTCTTATGTTCAATTCGCGCTTGTTGACCAGGTAAAACTCTTCTTTTGTCTCTGACAAGTAACAGAATAGTAATGCTCGTAATGGATAAACTAGTCAATATAGAAAAAAATAATACATAATTAAAAACGATAATAAACAATAAATAAATTCCCCTACTTTGCTGGGAGGTATATCGCAATCTGAGCAGTGTGTTTGTGAGTGAAAACGCAGACGCCAAAATCAACGTAGTTGTCAACAGTATCTTTATAAATGCCTTGTTAACTATTGCTGCGTATCGGAGAGGTAGAAAAATGGCAATAGATCGATCTATGCTGAGAACGACCAGGTGAAAAAGAGACGAGTAAATCGCTACACCATAAAGTACATTGAAAACCTCTTGAACATATAAACGTACTGTGTACGGAAGCAGGGATGGTTTGAATTGCATGGCATTTACTATGAATCCAATTAATCCAACCAACATATCAGATGCGGCCAAGCTGATTATTGTGGCGTTGTTTAGTCTCCTTAATGCTGGAAACCTGTATATCACAATCATTGTCAGCAAATTTCCCACAAAAGCGATAAAATATAAGATTTCCTTGGTGACAAAATGTACAAGTTGTATTGAATCCCATTCTGCTGATGTAGCGTTTGTAACATTCATTCTTCAATTTTTGATGAGTAGCTGTAATCTATAATTCCTGCAAGTGAGATCAAATTGTCTGTTATCTGAGCAAAAAAAGTCTTAATCCTTTTCACGCGAAGTTATTTTATTTCAATTTCCAACCACTTGAAGTTGTGTCTCTCCACCGCGAGCCACAACTTCAAGTGGGTAGAAATTACTGCTATTTGTTTAATTTGATATCAAACAATTGGAAGTCTTGATTTTGAAACACACATTGCATTTAAAATAACAGTGATTTAATCTGCCATTAGAATGGACTAAAACGATTGTAGTACTTAGCGTTTAAATGGGTTTTGAGGATCGCAATTCCAATATCAGGATGAAAGAAAATAACACATCTAGTGTAAGATCTGAAATAAAAACACAGAATGTTTTTATCTTGATGGCATAGGCTAACTATTATATCGCTTGAATTAAATGCTAAATTAATAGATAAATCACAATTATCATCATAGTTAAATCACAGTATAATAGCTAAATCACAATATATTTCGTTATGCCAGCCTCAACCTTTATGCTCAACCTTTTTTCTCACCTCTGCCTCACATTTAATGTGGCTTCCGTCCGTGATTGACAATCTCCTTATTTTGATGCAATATTTAATTTTGTGGTGTATGTATGTGCAGCAGGAAGCTTAGATGGTGAGTTTAAAATAACAAAATTAAACTGAAATCTTTATATCATTTACATAATTTTGTATAAATTTGAACGATAGATAGTGTATGCATGCGATCTCACATGTGTTATTCGTCCCTTGAAACAGTCCCTTGTCCATGAGCCCCGCAAAGTCAACTAAGTGATAATTAATGACAAAAGCAGCTAATGGAACCGCTTGTCAATAGTCTTTTTAGTAAAACGCATTAGCAAGATGGAAATGAGAATGCGCGTAAACGACGAGGCTGATTATTACTAATAGACAGCGATCTATAAAAATAATCGAACGGGGCCGACGTAGGACGTGATATTTGTGTAAATCCAGTAATGTAAGTTGACCCTTGTGCTGTTAACCAGTATGTATACAGTTATCATTTAAACGCCAAGTTGAATAATTAAAATTTTGATCCACTTAAAGTCCTTTCTCGCTACGATGACACACAACTTAAAGTGGATACAAATTACTCATATTTGCTTAATTTGTGAACTAATATTTGCATTTTTTATGTTTAAACATCAATTTCATTCCCAATATCAGTGGTTTGTTCGGCTGATAAAACGGAATAAAAACGACAATAGTCGACTATATAATTATAAATAGTCGTGCTTAGTGGTTTAAGGGTTCAAGCCTTAACCCTTTAACCGCCAAATTATTCAATTGGAATTTTTACCCACTCAAAGTTGTGTCTCGCTGACGCGATCCACAACTTCAAGTGAGTGAAAATTATTCATATTTGACAAAATGGAGGTCACTTCTTTTCAAATCGTGTTGATTGATGTCACATTATAGCTTTAACATGCTTATAAGGCGGTACTGAATGTGGTAATAATTCAGTGAAAACCCCCAATATATTCGGCACCGGCGGTTGAAGGGTTAAACCAAATAAAATGTTATTGATTAAAAAAATTCTATCCTCAACAAATAACTAAATTTGCTATATGTTATTTTTACAAAAAATAATATTTTTGATTCATGATTCTGCAAACTGCATGTTACAGTTATTTACAGGACCAAAGTGTAAATTTCGACACAACACCACCCGATGACGACGGCTATTTTCACGTGACTTGGTGCAGTGAACCCTTTTATCGCTAATCGCGACCTCGTATGTAATTCGTATGTAATGATATACCTTAGCGCTCTAGGGGTTAATTCGACATAACAGTATTATTTAACTGAACAACTCTACAATGATGAAACGTACTTTGTAAATCCACCTATTACTTACAGGGGAAAAACATGGGTTTTTTTAATAATTGCGACCTCTCATGTACGTTGTTTACACGAACTCCGGTGCGATTCGTCTGTAGTCGATTTGTCAAATATTTCACAATGTCAACGAAGTAACAATACACCCTTTTCAATAACAACACGCCACACAATGACCAAAGCTGAACTATTAAGTTGGGACTCCGGTTACACTCTTTCAATAACAAAACGCCACACAGTGACCAAAGCTGAACTATTTAGTTGAGACTACTGTTTAATTCGCAAAATCATGGAAAGAGTGTATTACTTCACGTGATTAGACAAATAGACCTAATACAACTATTTGTACAGCTCATCAAATAATTCACTTTGCTGCAAGTTTATTTAATACGAAGACGAAGAAGGCAAATACATTAACATGTATAATAAGTAATGTGTGTCACATTTTTTATATATTTTGTCGCATACATTTTATTACACTAGATAGGAGTTAGGCCATGTAATCGGCGAGCTCTTTAAGTTTTATTAGTCAATAAAAGGACATTTTTATCGCAATGCACAATTGGCCCACTAACTACTACGCTACCCTAACATTAACCCAACAATGGGATTGAATGTGTAGAAGTGTGTAGAACCCTAGCACCCGAAGGGTGCTGAGAGTGAGATAATGGCATTAGGATCTCTTGTTAGTGAGCCCTTTTTAGCCTACCAATTCCTTCTGTATACAAAATGTCTGGGTGGAAAGGAGGACTGGAACCTGGAAAGCTGAAATTGAATTTGATGACCTTGGATTCCAAGGGTCGTTTAAAGAAAGAGGTGTTGAAATAAGCCATTTGCTATCCTCGTATCTCTGATCTCCATCTCGAACTATAATTTTATTCTCTGAATATGAAAAGCAGTTGAAATGAATTTTGCAGCTTAATTAGACTTCCATATGATTATGAATGTCTAAGAATCGCTTGAAATTAAAGGGCTAGTGGCCCGTCTGTTGAAAAAATAATTAATTTCAAATTTTTTGCATTGAGCTGTGTGCATGGTTGGTTAAATCTACCCTGCTACTGGCTTATACAGCGCGACATTAGAAATGTCGACTGTTGCAGTAATTGCTAGAGGACGGTACTCATTCCATGCTTCATTGCTCAATGGTTGATCTAATACGATCTGATTTGATCTGAATTGAACCCTGGTGTTGATGCACTTACCAATCCGTTGCCAGTCACATACACTAGCCCGCCAGGTAGAAGCCAAGAGAGCCATGAATATATTTGAATTGATTTGATTGCCAGCATGGGATTCAGCATGGGATTGAATGCCTAGCATGTTTCTTTTTTATTGGGGGGGGGGGGGGGTGCGCTCAAGTCGGGTGTCCCTGTCACCTGCGTAACAGCGTCGACAGTGGGCTACCACTGGACAATCCTTGGGTCGGTGCCTCGTGTTTGCTGGGCTGTCTGTACGCCGTTGTGATTGAGATGTATGTACTGTTAATAAAAGTTAAATTACGACACAAAAACATCTCACAGATACTTTTAATACAGCGCGTATTCCAGAATTAATGTAACAGACAGAAAAAAATTTCATTGACATAAATAATAGGTCTTTACAGAAGCTCACAAAAGCTCACAAAAGCTCACAAAAGCTCACAGCAACTCATAGAAGCTCCCAAAAGCTCACAAAAGCTCACAAAAGCTCACAGAAGCTCCCAAAAGCTCACAGCAACTCACAGAAGCTCCCAAAAGCTCACATCAACTCACAGAAGCTCCCAAAAGCTCCCAAAAGCACACAGAAGCTCACAAAAGCTCACATCAACTCGCAGAAGCTCTCAAAAGCTCACAGCAACTCATAGAAGCTCCCAAAAGCTCACATCAACTCACAAAAGCTCCCAAAAGCTCACAACAACTCGCAGAAGCTCCCAAAAGCTCACAAAAACTCACATCAACGCACAGAAGCTCCCAATAGCTCACAGCAACTCACAAAAGCTCCCAAAAGCTCACATCAACTCACAGAAGCTCCCAAAAGCTCACATCAACTCACAGAAGCTCCCGAAAAGCTTACATCAACTCACAGAAGCTCCCAAAAGCTCACAGAAACTCACAGAAGCTCCCAAAAAGCTTACATCAACTCACAGAAGCTCCCAAAAGCTCACAGAAGTTCTCAGAAGCTCCCAATAGCTCACAGCAACTCACAGAAGCTCCCAAAAGCTCACATCAACTCACAGAAGCTCCCAAAAGCTCACATCAGCGCACAGAAGCTCCCAAAAGCTCACAGCAACTCACAGAAGCTCCCAAAAGCTCACATCAACGCATAGAAGCTCCCAAAAGCTCACACCAACTCACAGAAGCTCCCAAAAGCTCACAGCAACTCACATAAGGTTACAAGTGTTACTTTTTAATCCCGTCAATACTGCCGACTTTGAAAAAGTGTTATTTATTATTCCATCATGTCAGTTGTGATGTGTGAACGCCGGAAGTACTCCGAAAATGACAAGAGTTGAGTTGTGGGGTTCAGGTGAACAGTACTCCGACAGGTTGTGAAGTGTAATCAAGGCCTAGTTAAGCAGTACTCTGAATATGACAGGATTTTCAGAACCATCTACCTGATATTTAATTGTATCTATGCATTTAAAAAGTTATATAAATTCATGCTGGTATCAACATAACAACAGTATAGGTCATATTAACAATAATGTTGAAAGCGCTTCACACCATTCCCTTCTAATTTGTGATCCCATGTTACTTCATTAAACTTCAATACTCGAATTATGAAATATATGCGAAATTTTTAAATTATATTTCGAAAGTAGCGTGACATAACATAGATATCTTAGTAGTGGCATATAAAAATATAGTGATGTATCTTATATTATATTATAATATAATGTATCTATGCGCTCATTTGAAATGAAAAAAAAATCTACAGCTTTATGTCATTCAATAATTCGAAAAAAAAATGATATTTAAACATTATCCGACTGTATTAATGCTTCATATATACTTTGAAAGGATCAAGTTACTGGCGATGCCATAACTTAGTGACTTGTTAGACGGCTAAGGTGTTGTAATAACTGTTGAGCGGGAGGGGGGAGGGAGATCACCCAGTGTCACTTTAATGACATAGGCCTAATGTATTGTACCCAGCTTTCCTATCGAGATTGATATTATAGTACTTAAATTTTAAGCGATAAATATAAGTTTGACACATCGTGAGAATAGCTTAAGATAACCCATTATCGAGTTGGCATATATGTGGGGCGGGTTGGTATAAATGTGGGGCGAGTTGGTTGGGGCGAGTTGGGGGCTCTGAAAGGAGCCGTTTTGTGAGACACATAAGGCAGTGGGCTTTCAATCATAGCACTGAAGGAGACGGATTCTGGTCTTAAGCAATGAGCTCTCTATCATTACATTGCTAGCTTGGGTGATGGCACGGCGGACACGGATGGTTGGCTAACGATGACGGTTCATGATGGTGGTTTCAAACACACTGCTCAGAAAGCAGAGCACATTTCAAAGGGTCAGTCCTTGCCCTTACTCTGGTGGCTGGTCGCCTCTTCCCTGGTTCCTTGTCTCCTGGACTTCTTCTTGCCATTGCTTGTACAATCACCTACCTCACCAGGTGAAAAGAGAGAGGCACTATAAGGTTTATACCAGAACTAGTGCATAATCTCGCGTCAGCCCTCGCGCTGCGCGCTCCTCTACTAGGGGCGAGTTGGCATACATATGGGGCGAGTTGGTTGGGGCGAGCTGTTTCGTGGGCGAATCGACTGACACCCGTTTATAACATATAAGAGAACAAACATGTTCTGGACCTTATGCCACATGCCACCATCACTTTTAGCACTTTTTCCAACTCATTTTTATATTTAAAAACATTACTGACTCTCCAACGACACCAACATGGCATCACACACAATTTGATTTCTCACTGTTCAATTATTAATGTGTCAAAATTCCCATATCACTCAATTGATCGAATATATTGTATTCCAATTACAACATAATAATTTAAAACATCAGCGCACCATATGTGCTATTATATACGCTCTGCACCCTACTTTTAAATTGTATTATTGATATTTAGAAAGCTATACCACAGTCAGTTCCGAGCTCCATCGTTAATGATTTTATTAAAAATAATAATAATATTTGATATTTTGCCCCAAAAATTCGTGTTTAATTTGCTCTAAATACCGTGAATCATAAAAACTTGAACAATATTCTTATTATTATTATATTTTTATTATTTTTATTGCACCAGTAAACATCGTCACTGATCTGATACAGGACCGAATGTCAGTGTACCTCAGACCGCATAGCATCACATCACTCATTTGGGTAGACATAATTATCATCTTGTCAATTGCTAATCACTTTTCATACTATACAATTAAACTGACGTACATTAAAAGATGGGGGGACGTGAACATGGTGCTAATTTATAACTGACAATATTTTTGGCAGTGAAAATTTCCAACATTTTGTCAATTAAAGACTATTTTTTCAAAGCGAAAATTGGGGACTTGGAAACAGTACGTCTTCAATCGCTGCTGGGTGTGGGGATGATGTACTGTTATAAGAACAATATTCAAGAGGATCTCCACTAGTCTTGTTCTAGGAGCAACATGACACAGCTAACACATAAAGGGGTGATTCACATCCGCGTCTTAAACTTACCAAATTTTCAGTTTGATTGCGCGCAGGCGCATATAGTAAGGAGTCCATCTCCTTTTCATCTTTTGCATTTAATCTAACATCATTAATAAAAACTTTCCAATCTAGTTATCATTCCCTTGTATTGGGCTTTATAAAGTGGTAGTCAGACCCTTTCATCTCAGAATGACGAAATATCATATAATTATCCTAACCCTATTCACACTATTTTAACTGTAGTTGACGATACTCATATAATGATCATGATAATAGTTCCCATTGTGAGTATCTTTTGTTATAAGTAGGTGGCTCTGAAAAGAGCCTTTTTCACGACAGAAACGTGATTTTCATTAAGATCCACACAGAATCTATGGCTCCGAGGAGAGACTTTTAGTCAGAGCAGCAAGCATCAGTTGTTTCAGACGTAGTTTATCTTGGTTTCTGGTGACAGCATGACGATATGCAGCCAGTACACCCTCTAATACCCACAGCTCTCTCTTATGGCTCAGGCTGAAGGCTCTCTGGTTTCCTGTTTTAGCACGTGATATTCTGACCTTGGTGTCTGACACTCGCTGCTCCAGTAACCAGCATTGTTCCCGGAGATTCGCCAGACGGCGTCCTAACTTCTTGGCATCCTCCAGAGTCTCCTTCAGCCATCTTTTCTCTGTCTGAATGGAAGACATGGCGTAGTTTATTTGGCAAAAATGAAATAGCTTTCGTTTTGCAGCTCAGTAGAAGTGATTAATGATCGTGTGTGTGTGTGTAGAACCCTAGCACCCGAAGGGTGCTGAGAGTGAGATAATGGCATTAGGATCTCTTGTTAGTGAGCCCTTTTTAGCCTACCAATTCCTTCTGTATACAAAATGTCTGGGTGGAAAGGAGGACTGGAACCTGGAAAGCTGAAATTGAATTTGATGACCTTGGGATTCCAAGGGTCGTTTAAAGAAAGAGGTGTTGAAATAAGCCATTTGCTATCCTCGTATCTCTGATCTCCATCTCGAACTATAATTTTATTCTCTGAATATGAAAAGCAGTTGAAATGAATTTTGCAGCTTAATTAGACTTCCATATGATTATGAATGTCTAAGAATCGCTTGAAATTAAAGGGCTAGTGGCCCGTCTGTTGAAAAAATTATCAATTTCAAATTTTTTGCATTGAGCTGTGTGCATGGTTGGTTAAATCTACCCTGCTACTGGCTTATACAGCGCGACATTAGAAATGTCGACTGTTGCAGTAATTGCTAGAGGACGGTACTCATTCCATGCTTCATTGCTCAATGGTTGATCTAATACGATCTAATTTGATCTGAATTGAACCCTGGTGTTGATGCACTTACCAATCCGTTGCCAGTCACATACACTAGCCCGCCAGGTAGAAGCCAAGAGAGCCATGAAGATATTTGAATTGATTTGATTGCCAGAGTTCCGAAAACTGTACGGTAGAGTTGGAATAATAAAGATTGGAAATAGCAGCGGATTAGCTTGATTGTGGAATCAAGTTACTTGCGCTGTTTTAGAATTCTTTTCAAAGCCACCAGGGTATTAAAATACCCTAACCAGCGCTCTGACAACCTGAGGGTTATCATAAGTTGAGCACCGGTATAGTGTATGTCATGTTGTTATTTGTGTTTCTTTGATTTGGGTGTCAGAGTGTTAATTCAAGGTGCCTGTTGTGTTGCCGTCTTGGCGTGTATTGTTTACATGCTGTATAGTGTGATTGTGCAGGTGTGCAAGCTGATGGCAGAGGATGATGGTTGGTATGTTGCCACTGTGTCCGCGTAGAGGCGGCGGTTCAATGTCGGCCCAACGCTGGAAGCGTTGGATCGACATTGGCCCGCAGTCACCCCAATGTCTTGCATTCTTCTGCTGGGACTGCTGAGTTGCCGTAGACAATGCCCGCCTGGTGTGTGTGGATACGCCACAGGCCAGCTGAGGGGTATCGATCCGATGCCGGCCCAACGCCGTATGCGTTGGGCCGACATTGGCCCGACACCGATTTAGTGACTAATTTGTCTGTTGTCGTGTGGCACGTCTCGCCTTGCCGCTGCCGTCAAAACAGACCTGACCTTAACTGACAGCTCAGGCAGCAGTCGCCAGTCCACCCCTCCGTCTAAAACACAGACTAGCATGCAGTGTCAGTAATATTAATTCAATTATGATGTTCTTTATGAATATTCTGGAGTTTATCTAGTAGCGTTTTGTGACCTCTTTTTATTCGTGCTGCACGAATTATATTTTGTTGTTTAAATAATTCTGAATTTTCATTTAGTGAACAGATGAAATTGGTGGATAATTCTTCAAGCCTGGTTTTTATCAGTGGAATCTCAGCCAATTTGTGAATTTCATTGGTCCTGGATCGTGGATGTAATCTGAATGCTATTTTAATAGCTTTATTTTGAATAATCTGGAGTTTTTTAATTGCTTGGTCTTTAGCTGAAAGCATAACTATAGCGCCGTACTCTAATACTGGCCTTATATATGCCTTATACAGTCTCATGAGAGTCTGTGGTTTACAGCCCCATGTAGTCCCACTTAAAATTTTTAATAGATTTAGGCGCATTCGTCCTCTTTTTGCTATATCATCTATGTGGGCTTTAAAGCTTAAATTTTCTTCTAGTGTGACTCCGAGGAGTTTTGTATTGTCTGTATTTATTAATTTTTCACCAAATAATTCTAGATTTATGTTTAGATTTCTTTGTTTTGTTTGTCTGATTAGTAGTAATTGTGTTTTTTTCGCGTTCAGTTTTATCCTCCATTTGGAACACCAAATTTCTAAATCTGAGTGTTTTTGCCAATCTATATTGAATTATTCTGCCGTTTTTGGCAAAGGTCCAGAATCCTAAGTCATCAGCGAATTGGGATACACTGACATTGTTGTTTAGTGGATCTATTGGTATATCATTCACATATATTAAAAAGAGAAGAGGGCTGAGGACCGAGCCCTGAGGTGTACCCGCATTTAGTGGGATTTGGTCAGATATTGTTCCGTTTATGTTTACTGCTATTTTCCTGTTTGTGATAAATGATGCCATTAGTCTGACTATTTTTCGAGGCAGGTTACTGTTCATTAACTTGTATTTTAGGCCGTCGTGCCATACTGAATCAAATGCTTTTTCTACGTCTATGAAGACAGCAGCTCCTACTTGGTTTTTTGTCTGGGCTATTTGGGCATCGTCTACTAGTCTTAGTACATGTTCCATTGCGCATCTTTTATTTCTGTATCCTATCTGCCATAAGTTAAAGAAATTTTCTTCCTCTAGTTTACTTCGTATTCTGTTGGCTAATATTTTTTCAAAAAGTTTTCCTACACAACTAAGTAGGCTTATGGGCCTGTAGTTTGTGACTATTTTTGGGTCTTTTTTAGGTTTGGGTATCATTGTACCTGTGGCTTCTTTCCATTTTTTCGGGAAGTAACCGATATTTAAGCATTGGTTATAGATATGTGCTAGATTTTCAAAAACTATATTTGGACATTTTTTCAGAATTGGATATGTTATTCCATCGGCGCCTGGCGCTGATTTACCTTTAGTTTTATTTAATTGAAGTTTTATTTCAGATACTGTGATTTCTCTCATGATTGGATTGTCATCCCCCGGCTCATTTTTATTATCACTAAGGGGCGAAAATAGGTTGGAGTTTTGGTCGATTTTATTTTCAACTTCAATTTTGAAGTCTTTATCAAAAATATCTCCTTCGTGTGTGTTATGTATTTTTCCTAAGCTTTTTGCAAATGTGTTGGCCTTTTCAAGGTCGTTTTTAGTTAAGGAGCCATTTTCCTGAATAATAGGTTTTTAGACACCCTTTGATTTATTTCCGTTTATATTATTGATAGTTCTCCAATATAATCTACAATCTTTGGTTTCGTCTAGGAGCTTGGTGTTTTTTTCCCATTCTTTTCTTTTATCATCTTGTATTGCTTTTTTGACTAGCGTGTCTAGCTGGTTGTATAGATTTTTAAGCTCGGGGTCTTGTGTTTTTTGGGCTTGACGTCTGATCTGTCTTTTTAATTTAATTAATTTAATAGTTTCTTCAGATATATAGAAGGCCCTGTCTTTTATTTTTGCTTTAGGGCATGATTTATTTAACCCTTCGTTGATTGCGTTTATTAGGACGTCACTGTCTCTATCTATTTCAAGAGGGGTTTCCGCTTTGCTTTTTTCTAAATTATGTTCTATGTGTTTATTTAATCTTTTCCAGTCTGTTTTTTCACATTGTAGTATTTCTTTTTGATTTTGCTTTTGGATTTCTGGGGATGTTAGGGTTAAGTGAACTGGGAGGTGGTCACTGCCTATATCTTGTCCTATTTCACATGATTCTATTCTAGGCGCCATCTGGCGGCTGACTATTGCTAGATCTAATAAATCCCCTATGTTGGTGCCTGGTCTATGGGTTGGGGTGTCGTCATTTGTTATTAACAGTTCTAATTCTTCTAATATATCGAATAGAATGTCACCTTCTTTATTTGCTTTTTTACATCCAAAAAATACATGTTTACAATTATAGTCTCCCATAAATATGGCGAGTGGGTGTGATTTTAATATGTGTTTAAAGTTATTTTTATTAGGCGTGTTGCCTGGCGGGTTGTATACTGTGGCCAGGGCTATAGTTTTGCCCTGAGATTTGAAATTAATTGCTAGAAATTCTTCTTCGAAATCTGACGTGTCTATTTCATTATATTTTATGTCTTTTCTAATTAGTATTCCTACTCCTCCTCCGAGATTTCGGTTTTCTTTATTTTTATTTTTATCGTTCTTTTTATCATTATTTTTTGGTATAGTTCTATCTTTTCTCACTAGGTGGTAGTTTGGTATCCTAATTATAGTTTGTTCTCGTAGTTTAGTCTCATTTAACGTTACAAAATGAGGTTTACAGTCGTTTAAATAGTTAATTAATTCAGCTTTTCTACCATGTAGGCCGTTTATATTAATGTGGAATAATTTAATGTTGCCTGTTTTGAAAATATTGTTGTTGTCCATGCTGTGTGAGTCGCTAAGTACTGTACTGTACTTTTAGAGCGGTCCCTAACGGGTCTCTAGGTTAGTTAGGTGAAAAAGTGAAAGGTTGTCTTACCACTTAAGTGTATTTAGGTTGGTCCACACGGTCTCGATGTCTACTTCAGCTGCAAACGCCCAGTTGACTGCGTCGTTGATGATGCTTGGGATGTGTTCTAATCTCAGCTTTCCACTCTCTTGACTCATCAGGATTCTCAGCATCTGTGTGGACAAACTAATGGATAGACGGGTTAGGTTTTTCTTTGAAAAATTTGAATCAATACTTACTTCTTTCTGGGGTCTCTGAGGAGCTGGACGCGAGATGTGTCTTTCTTTCTCTGGCCCCCGTCGTCTAACTTCGTCTATTCCTCTGTTTACTTGTCCTGCTCTCTTGTTGTTGATCCTGTCTCTAAAGTTGGTAGCCCCGGGACAGCGGTCGTCTGTTGACATGTGGTCTCCTGAGCAGTTAGCACATTTGATATTACGTGAGTTGCAGTCTCTCCGGCTGTGGGGGCCAGCACATCTCCCGCATCGCTCAGAGGCGTAACACTGTAGTTGACTGTGTCCATAGCGTTGGCACTTGAAACATTGCAGGGTTCGAGTCTTCTTCTTGTAGTCCTCGATCTTACATGAGGTGTTGCCGATCATTACTCTCTTCCTGATGTCAACCTTGGACTTGTCTTCTTCTGTGTCAATGTATACGCGATAGGCCTATAGCCCTACTTATATACTATCTGTGTATTTTTATTCCACCCTAAGACATTATCGCTATTATAAGCCACGAAATGTTAAATTAGAAAAGAAACATTTTTGGACAAAACGATACATCAAAAGCGGAGCACAAACTAAACAATGAGCAGATTAACAGGATAAAAGGATAAAAGGAACATTTGATTGATGTTCACCAGTGTTGTTTGTTTAACACTTTACGTACTGGAAATTGTTCCCTTCATTGTGAGCTGAAAATAGCTACCGCACCTCCCAACTCACAGTGATTGAAAATAATCCAATTTTAAAAAATAATACAATATATAAAATAAAAGCCTAAGAACATCCTCATGTCAATGTGTTCAATCTTTTTCATATAAAGTTACATTAATTGAAAACATTATTATTATTATGATAATTATTTTACACAATGCACGATTCCAGCACTGTTGATCAAAGCGCCCACATAAAAGCTATATTTATACAGTTTAGTTGAAATAGTATGTACAATATAAAAAAGTACTTTTTTAAATTATTTTAAAAACTGTTCAGCGATGAGACGTTTCTAAAATTAAAAAGAGAGCATTCTTTTTGGTCCATTTATGCTGAACGCTGCTCACACTAATTATTAAAACAGAAGAAATACATGAGTGCATATAGATTATATGAATTCAAATCATGTTCACGCTAATTATCGTATAATACTCCAGTTTGACCGATGTATAAATCTTTGATCAAAATGGCGTTTAAAACTTGTAGTATATGTATATAATTAGTTTAAACTGGTGTAATTCACAGGTGATTTTGTTGGTTATAATCAGTCGATTCTAGTTCATTTTTTATTCACATTTTCAAATGTCCCATTTCTAAGGGACGCGTAATTATCAGTTACAGTGAATAAATGTGCACATTTAAAAACATTCTGTCAGGAAAAATTCGAATATGCGTAAAAGCGTTGCGCGCGTTGAAAGTGTTAACCTTTCATACTCCAAACCCGAATATATTCATTGTTTAATTAGTTGCACAAGTAGTATTATTGGAAACACAGAATACATAGCATAGTCGACAGTAGTGTTTGATCGGTTAAGGCCCTACAATTTAAATCTAATGAAAAGTGTGGTCTGCTTCATTTCAAATTCACGTAATATACATAAACCCGAGACTCAGCACTTTTATCGGTAACCCTTTGATTGTTGCACTACTCTTCTGTAATTTAAACCCATAATAAATCGTTATTGCTGAGTCAATTGGCAGTTTCAAATTAATGAAAAAGTTGCTAATTTTAAAACGATAAATAAATTAAATATGCAACATTACATTGATTACAAAGCTGTTTATGCAACTGTGGCAGTTCAGTGGTTAAGCATTAGAGCACTGAATTATTAAATTAGAATTTTCAGTCATATAAAATTGTGTGTCGCTGTCCCAAGTGCTAAAAACACAAGAATCAAGAGTTAATAGTCAATCACACATCTGTACTCAGCGAACACGAGACGTTGTCCCAATGTTGGTTTATTGTGTCTGCTAGGGGTTTCAATGGTAGTTTAAAGTGGTAGCAGAGCGCGGGAATAGTCAAGAGAAGGATTGTGAATACATACAAAATTATGACTGATTCTGATTAACAGTTCTCGAGATAACGCCTTTACAAGAAAACGAAAAATTTCGCGGTAATAAGGCAGGTGCCTAAAACAAAGCTTAAATGTAAAGTGAGCCATGATATACCTCAAAACTTATTAAAGGCAAGCAATATGCCTATAGGTCTAGCGCTATAACATTATGAGCAATTCAAATATAAGTTCAAATTTTACAATATTATTATCAAAATTTATATTTATAATTTGAGCTTTAATTTGAGTTCTTTCTCGCTACCATGACCCACAACTTAAAGTGGATAAAAATTACTCATATTTGTTTAATTTGTGAAGTGATATTTGCATTTTTTATGTTTAAACATCAATTTTATTCAAAATATCAGTGGTTTGTTCAGCTGATAAAACGGAATAAAAACGACTCCAGTCGACTAATAGTCGACATAGTCGTGCTTAGTGGTTCAAGGGCTCAAGCCATGTTTAACCCTTTAATCGCCAAATTATTCAATTGTAATTTTCACCCACTTAAAGTTGTGTCTCGCTGACGCGATCCACAACTTCAAGTGAGTGAAAATTATTCATATTTGACAAAATGGAGGTCAAATCTTTTCAAATCGTGCTGATTGATGTCACACTATGGCTTCAACATGCTTATAAAGCGGTACTGAATGTGGTAATAATTCAGTGAAAAATCCGATATATTCGGCACCGGCGGTTGAAGGGTTAAACCAAATAAAATGTTATTGAATAAACAAATTCTAACCTCAACAAATAGCGCAATTTGCTATGTGTTATTAAAAAAAAAATGATATTTTTGTTTCGTGATTCTGCAAATTGCATGTTACATTTATTTACAGGACCAATGTGTCAATATCGACACAACACCACCCGATGACGAAGGCTATTTTTACGTGATTTGGTGCAGTTAACCCTTTTATCGCTCAGCGCGACTACAGTCGTATGTAATTCGTTTAAGCCGATTGATTGTTATTGAGAACGAAACTGATTTTCAAGTAATTTTCTCCCTTTTAAAATAATAATATTGTGGATCGCGCTAGCGAGTCACAACTTCAAGTAGGGGAAATTAAATCATATAACTTAGCGCTTTAACCCTTTAACCGCCGGTGCCGAATATCTTCGGGTTTTCTTTTTTTATTGGCACATTATGTACCACCTTTTGAACATGTTAAAGATAAAATGTGACATCAATCAGCAATATTTGAAAAGAGATGACCTCCATTTTGTCAAATCTGAATAATTTTCAATCACTTGAAGTTGTGGATCGCGTCAGCGAGACACAACTTCAAGTGGGTGAAAATTCAGATTGAATAGTTTGGCGGTTAAAGGGCTAAGGGTTAATTCGACATAGCAATATAATATAACTGAATAATACTACAATGAAATCCACCCATTACTTACAAGAAAAAAACATGTGTTTTTTTAATAATTGCGACCTCACACGTACGTTGTTCATGCGGTGCGATTCGTATGTAGTCAATGACGTCAAATATCCCACAATGTCAACTAAGTGAAAATTACTTCACGTGATTAGACAAATAGATCTAATACAACTATTTGCACAGCTCATCAAACAGTTAAATTGGCTGCTATTTAATAAATAAACAACTTGTCGTTATTGGAAGCTGGAAATAGCGTTGACAATGGATCAAAATGGACACAAGTAATGCAACAGCACAGTTAAACCCTGACGAAGTAGGCAAATACAATAACAAAGTCATGTGTGTTACATACAATTTTTAATACATTTTGTCTATTTTGTCGCATACATTTTATTACACTAGATGGTGAGTTAGGCTATATGTAATAGGCGAGCTCTTTAAGTTTTATTTCAGTCAATAAAAGGACATTTTTATCGCAATGCACAATTGGCCCACTAACTACTACGCTACCTCAACATTAACACAACGTTGGGATTAAATGCCTGCCAAGTATGTTTCTTTTGTTATGGGGGGGGGACATAGATAATAGGTCTTTATAGAAGCTCAGAAAAGCTCCCAAAAGCTCACAGCAACTCACAGAAGCTCCCAAAAGGCTCACAGCAACTCACATAAGGTTACAAGTGTTACTTTTTAATTCCATGTGTGTGGAACCCTAGCACCCGAAGGGTGCTGGGACTGAGATAGTGGCATTAGGATCTCTTGTTAGTGAGTCCTTTTTAGCCTACCAATTCCTTCTGTATACAAAATGTCTGGGGGAAAGGAGGACTGGAGCCTGGAAAGCTGAAATTGAATTTGATGACCTTGGGATTCCAAGGGTCGTTTAAAGAAAGAGGTGTTGAAATAAGCCATTAATTCCATCAATACTGCCGACTTTGAAAAAGTGTTAATTATTATTCCATCATGTCAGTTGTGATTTGTGAACGCCGGAAGTACTCCGAATATGACAAGAGTTGAGTTGTGGAGTTCAGGTGAATAGTACTCGGACAGGTTGTGAAGTGTGATTAAGGCGAGTTGAGCAGTAATCCGAATATGTTAGGATTTTCAGAACCATCTATCTAATATTTAATTGTATCTATGCATTTAAAAAGTTGTATAAATTCATGCTGGTATCAACATAACAGCAGTATAGGTCATATTAACAATAATGTTGGAAGCGCTTCACACCATTCTTTCTTATTAATCACGAAATTTGTGATCCCATGTTTCTGAACAACGTTGGGATTGAATGCCTGCCAAGTATGTTTCTTTTTTTATGGGGGGGGGGGGGGATGCGCTCAAGTCATGTGTCACTGTTACCTGAGTAACGGCGTCGCAGACAGTGGGCCACCACTGGCCAATCCTTGGGTCGGTGCCTCGTGTTTGCTGGGCTGTCTGTACGACGTTGTGGTTGAGATGTACTGTTAATAAAAGTTAAATTACAACACAAAACATCTCACAGAAGCTTTTAATACAGCGCGTATTCCAGAATTAATGTAACAGACAGACATATATTGCCTTGACATAAATAATAGGTCTTTACAGAAGTTCCCAGAAGCTCCCAATAGCCCACAGAAGCTCCCAAAAGCTCACATCAACCCACAGAAGCTCCAAAAAGCTCACATCAACCCACAGAAGCTCCCAAAAGCTCACATCAACCCACAGAAGCTCCCAAAAGCTCACATCAACGCACAGAAGCTCCCAAAAGCTCACATCAACCCACAGAAGCTCCCAAAAGCTCAAATCAACCCACAGAAGCTCCCAAAAGCTCACATCAACCCACAGAAGCTCCCGAAAGCTCACAGCAACTCACAGAAGCTCCCAAAAGCTCACAGCAACTCACAGAAGCTCCCAAAAGCTCACAGCAACTCACAGAAGCTCCCAAAAGCTCACAGCAACTCACATAAGCTCCCAAAAGCTCACAGCAACTCACATAAGCTCCCAAAAGCTCACAGCAACTCACAGAAGCTCCCAAAAGCTCACAGCAACTCACAGAAGCTCCCAAAAGCTCACAGCAACTCACAGAAGCTCCCAAAAGCTCACAGCAACTCACATAAGGTTACAAGTGGTACTTTTTGATTCCGTCAATACTGCCGTCTTTGAAATAATATTTGATATTTTGCCCCAAAAATTCGTGTTTAATTTGTTCTAAATACCGTAAATCATAAAAACTTTTACAATATTCTTATCATATTATTATTATTTCTATTGCACCAGTAAACATCGTCACTGATCTGATACAGGACCAAATGTCAGTGTACCTCAGACCGCATAGCATCACATCACTCATTTGGGTAGGCTACACATTATTATCATCTTGTCAATTGCTAATCAGTTTTCATACAATACAATTAAAATGACTTACATTAAAAGATGGGAGACGTGAACACGATGCTAATTTATAACTGACGACATTTTTGGCAGTCACACTTTCCCACATTTTTTTAATTAAAGACTATTTTTCAAAGCGAAAAGTGTGGACTTGGAAACAGTATGTCTTCTATCTTACAAAACAATATTACTCATTGCTTGTTTCTATACGCTGCTGGGTATGGGGATGATGTACTGTTATAAGAACAATATTGAAAAGGATCTCCACTAGTCTTGCTCTAGGAGCAACATGACAGAGTTTACACATAAAGGGGTGATTCACATCCGCGTCGTAAACATACTAAATTATCAGTTTGATTGCGCGCAGGCGTATATAGTAGGGAGTCCATGTTCTTTTTATCTTTTGCATTTAAGATAACATCATTAATGAAAACTTCCCAATTTTAAAGCTTACAAAGCTTGGTCTAGTTATCATCCCCTTGCATTGGGTTTTACAAAGTGGTAGTCACACCTTTTGATTTCAGGATGACGAAAAATTTAAAATTTATATAATTATCATAACCCTATTCACACCATTTTAACAGTAGTTGATGATACACATATAATTGATATAATTATGATAACAGTTGTTTGTGAGCATCTTTTGTTATAAAGTAGGTGGCTCTGAAAAGAGCCCTTTTGTCACGACACAAACGTGATTTTCATTAAGATCCACACAGAATCTATGGCTCCGAGGAGAGACTTTTAGTCAGAGCAGCAAGCATCAGTTGTTTCAGACGTAGTTTATCTTGGTTTCTGGTGACAGCATGACGATATACGGCCAGTACACCCTCTAATACCCACAGTTCTCTCTTATGACTCAGACTGAAGGCTCTCTGGTTTCCTGTTTTAGCTCGTGATATTCTGACCTTGGTGTCTGACACTCGCTGCTCCAGTAACCAGCATTGTTCCCGCAGACTCGCCAGGCGGATTCCTAACTTGTTGGCATCCTCCAGAGTCTCCTTCAGCCATCTTTTCTCTGTCTGAATAGAAGACATGGCGTAGTTTATTTGGCAAAAATGAAATAGCTTTCGTTTTGCAGCTCAGTAGAAGTGATTAATGATCTAGCCTAGAGGAGCGCGCAGCGCGAGGGCTGACGCGAGATTATGCACTAGTTCTGGTATAAACCTTATAGTGCCTCTCTCTTTTCACCTGGTGAGGTAGGTGATTGTACAAGCAATGGCAAGAAGAAGTCCAGGAGACAAGGAACCAGGGAAGATTAATGATCTGCCAGGTGAGCGCGATATATGTGTGTTGATTGTGGAATTACGCGTGATGTGATTGGCCGTGACAGTTTGTCACGTGACTAGTTTGAACGCTGATTTGCAATTGCCAATCACGTGACAATCAGGAGCAGATCTGACAGAGTAATTCTCGGCAAGCAGTGGTGAAGGGGAGGGCCTGTCCAGGTAAAAAGGTGTTATCTCAACATTGAGCATAATACTGTACCCCTGATCACTCCCACTCCTCTATCTTTATTGTAATTTCTGGGTAAAGAGGGGGGCGTAGCACATTGGTAAGAGCACTTGACTGTCGCTGCAGATTCCCGGGTTCGATCCGTTGTGGGTCTTGTTTGCCCCTCTCAATGTTAATGGCCGCCTATAGTCGAGTTCAGGTTGAATCAGTGTATCGACGTTTAATATCGTAGTTAATATAACCTATGATTTATCAATGAAAGCGTATCATGATTTCTTTCTCGGAAAATAGCTCTATAATATTCGATATTGACATTAACTATATATAATTTTATATGTTGGTTCTTTCTCTACTTCTATATTCTTGAACATGAAGAATCATATATCACATATTCGGAACACTGTCAGAAGCTACTCATAGATTTATAATTATTTGCTTTAATAACTTGTAATAGTCTATCATTGAACAATGCAGTACTGTTTGCCGAATTATCGCATAGTAAGCTTATAACATGCACGGACGCAGATTTTTATTTTTATTGTATACGCGATAGGCATATAGCCCTACTTATATATTATCTGTGTATTTTATTCCACGTTAAGACATTATCGCTATAATAATGCACGAAGTGTTAAATTAGAAAAGAAACATTTTTGGACAAAACGATACATCAGAAGCGGAGCACAAACTAAACAATGAGCAGATCAACAAAATTAATTCACTTTGAACTGAGAATTGCTACCGCAACTCCCAACTCACAGTGAATAAAAATAATGCAATTTCATAAAAAAAAATACAATACATAACTTGAAAGCCTAAGAACATCCTCATGTCAATGTGTTCAATCTTTTTTATATGAAATTACAATAATTGAAAACATTATTGTTATTATGATAATTATTTAACACAATGCACGACTTCAGCACTGCTGATCAAAGCACTCATATAAAAGCTATAATTATAATGTTTAGTTAAAATAGTATGAACAATTTAAAAAAGTACGTTTTTAAATTATCTTAAAAACTGCTCAGCGATGAGACATTTCTAAAAAAAAGGAAGAGCATTCTGTGTGTATTTTTATTCCACGTTAAGACATTATCGCTATTATAATGCACGAAGTGTTAAATTAGAAAAGAAACATTTTTGGACAAAACGATACATCAGAAGCGGAGCACAAACTAAACAATGAGCAGATCAACAGGATAAAAGGAACATTCATTTGATTGATGTTCGCCAGTGTTGTTTGTTTAACACTTCACGTACTGGAAAATAAATTCATTCACTTTGAACTCAGAATTGCTACCGCAACTCCCAACTCACAGTGAATGAAAATAATGCAATTTCATAAAAAAAAATACAATACATAAATTAAAAGCCTAAGAACATCCTCTTGTCAATGTGTTCAATCTCTTTTATATGAAATTACAATAATTGAAAACATTATTGTTATTATGATAATTATTTAACACAATGCACGACAACAGCACTGCTGATCAAAGCGCCCATGAAAAAGCTAGAATTATAATGTTTAGTTAAAATAGTATGAACAATTTAAAAAAGTACGTTTTTAAATTATCTTAAAAACTGCTCAGCGATGAGACATTTCTAAAATGAAAAGGAAGAGCATTCTGTAGTTTTGGTCCATTGATGCAGAACGCTGCTCACACTACTAAAACAGAAGAAATATGTGCGTGTATATGATTTAAATGAATTCAAATCGCTAATTATCGCATAATACCCCAGTTTGACCGATGTATAAATATTTGATCAATCTTAGTCATTTATCGGTCGGAGTATATTTTACATTCACCACATTTTATTTCACGTATAAACCTCGTAGTATATAATTATTTTAAACTGATGTAGTTCACAAATGATTCGATTGGTGATAATCACTCGATTCTAATTAATTGTTTATTCACTTTTTCAAATGTTCCATTACTTCAGGACGCGTAATTATCAGTTTTGGTGAATAAAAGTGCACATTTAAAAACATTCTGTCATGAAAAGTTTGATTGTGCGCAAAAGCGTTGCCGCGTTGAGAGTGTTAACCTTTCACACCCCACAACCGAATATTTTGATTTTTTTTAATTAGTTGCACAAGTAGTATTATTGGAAACACAGAATACATACCATAGTCGACATTTGTGTTTGATCGGTTAAGGCCCTACAAATCAGACTTAATGAAAATTGTGGTATGCTTCATTTCAAATTCACGTAATATACATAATCACGAGACATTCTTTGAGTGATTAAACAGCGTGAAAAGTTATTCTGGCTTAAAACTTTCATAGGTAACCCTTTGATTGTTGTACTACTCTTCTGTAATTTATACCCATTATTATTCGTTATTGCTGAGTCAATTTGCAGTTTCAAATTAATAAAAAAATGGTAATTTTAAAACGATAAAAGGTGTACTGAACTTCTACGCAAAAACTACATAATGTGATTCTCGTTAATAAATTTAATATGAAACATTAAATTGATTGCAAAGTTGTTTATGCAACTGTGGCAGTTTAGTAGTTAAGCATTAGAGCACTGAATTATTAAATAAGAATTGTGTGTCACTGTCCCAAGTGCTAAAAACACAAAATTCAATATTTAATATTGAAGCACACATCTGTACCCAGCGAACACGAGACGTTGGCCCAATGTTGGTTTACTGTTGGTCTGCGACGCTGGCCCAATCGTAAACCAACATTGGGCCAACGCATCGTGTCTGCTGTGTAGTGTCGAGTCTTTGATATGCGGAGTCGCTCATCAATCCACAGAGGTGCTGACATTTTGTTTGGTCGTGGAGGCGATCATGACTGTAATCCGCTCCGCAAACTGTCAAAAAGTATTTATCATGAAATAGTAAAAAGTTTATTTTTTCCTCTGAAATATTCAAGGGGTTCCAATGGTAGTTTAAAGTGGTAGCAGAGCGCGGAAATAGTCAAGAGAAGGATTGTGGATACATACAAAATTATGACTGATTAACGGTTCTCCAGATAACGCCTTTACAAGAACTCGAAAAATAAAATAAAATACCGTGATTTTTTTGAAAATCACAACAAACCTGTGAATAATTTTTTTTCATTCCGCAGCAGTAGGTAAGTGCATAGTTAAAAAAACAAGTTATTCGGTTTTCGTTCATTTCGCGGTAATAAGGCAGGTGCCTATATAAAAACAAAGTTTAAATGTAAAGTGAGCCATGATATACCTCAAAACTTAGTTCTAGCGCTATAACATTATGAGCAATTCAAATATACGTTCAAATTTTGCAATATTATTATCAAAATTTATATTTATAATATGAGTTTTATAAAAACTGATAAGGTATGCTCCTTGTGTGATTTATGCTTCTTTGTCTGATTTATGCTTCTTTGTGTGATTTATACTCCTTGTCTGATTTATGCTTCTTTGTCTGATTTATGTTCCTGGACTGATTTATACTCCTTGTCTGATTTATGCTTCTTTGTCTGATTTATGCTCCTGGACTGATTTATGCTCCTTGTCTGATTTATGCTTCTTTGTCTGATTTATGCTCCTTGTCTGATTTATGCTCCTGGACTGATTTATACTCCTTGTCTGATTTATGCTTCTTTGTCTGATTTATGCTCCTTGTCTGATTTATGTTCCTGGACTGATTTATACTCCTTGTCTGATTTATGCTTCTTTGTCTGATTTATGCTCCTTGTCTGATTTATGTTCCTGGACTGATTTATGCTCCTTGTCTGATTTATGCTTCTTTGTCTGATTTATGCTCCTTGTCTGATTTATGTTCCTGGACTGATTTATGCTCCTTGTCTGATTTATGCTTCTTTGGCTGATTTATGCTCCTTGTCTGATTTATGTTCCTGGACTGATTTATGCTCCTTGTCTGATTTATGCTTCTTTGTCTGATTTATGCTCCTTGTCTGATTTATGTTCCTGGACTGATTTATGCTCCTTGTCTGATTTATGCTTCTTTGGCTGATTTATGCTCCTTGTCTGATTTATGTTCATGGACTGATTTATGCTCCTTGTCTGATTTATGCTTCTTGTCTGATTTATGTTCCTAGACTGATTTATGCTCCTTCTCTGATTTCTGCTCCTTGTCTGATTTATGTTCCTGGACTGATTTATGTTTCTTGTCTGATTTATGCTCCTGGACTGATTTATGTTCCTTGTCTGATTTATGCTCCTTGTCTGATTATGTTCCTGGACTGATTTATGCTCCTTGCGTGATTTATGTTCCAGGACTGATTTATGCTCCTTGTCTGATTTATGCTCCTTGTCTGATTTATGCTCCTTGTCTGATTTATGTGCCTTGTCTGATTTATGCTCCTTTTCTAAATCATGCTCCTTGTCTTATCTTTTTGAATGATGCTAGTAATGTGTGATACACGTATTAACACCTTTATTCACTCACACTGCATGGGAGGAGTAGATCATTATAGTATAATGATCTACTCCTCCCATTAAGTGTGAGTGAATCAAGGTGTGACCAGTCGATTACTAGGTGACTAAACAGATGCTTTAAATCACCTGAGTACTAATCTTAGTTGTAGTTTATTTAGGGTATTAATAACACTTTTTGGGTAACCAATTAAGAAAGCATAATGTGTAAAAGTTATACTTCGACAAAAAAAATAAAGTATTTTTTTCATTTTCTTGAATATGTGAATCGCATCTTGTAGAACAGCACAGTGTACAGTGTGTACATTGTTCGCGACAGACACAAGACGTTGGCCCAGCATTAATCCAACGCATGGCCAACGTGTTTAGAGGCGCGCAGCGCCTGAACTGCGCGAAATTAACCAAGGGAGATACAAGGATGCTTCTCTGGAAAAACCCACGCAGTATCATCCGGGTTTGAACCCGGGACGCATGACTGGCGAGGCAGTCAGGCGCTCTACCAAAGCGCCACGTCCCCTTATCTCGTGGCCCACGTCTCACGCTTGCTGGGTTTTAATCTGAGCTCTGATTTGAACGCATAGCAAACTCGACGCATTTAATCAAATGCTGGTCCATCGTTTACAACGCTGGCCCAACATCAAACCAACATCGATTACCACCTGTTTTCCAAGCACGACTCCTCGTTACCGAGAAAAAATTCATATCAGATACCAGTTTTTGAGAGATAAAGGGTTAATCTGTATTAATGTTTAGTCTCAAATTAGACAAAGATGGGTAATTTTCACCCACTTGAAATTTGTGGATCGCGCTAGCGAGACACAACTTCGAGTGAGTGAAAAAAATAAAGTATAGAATTTATCGGGCAAACCAGTTTTTGAGAGATAAAGTCTTAATCAGTATTAATTGTAAATGTTTAGTCTCAAATTAGACAAAGATGGGTAATTTTCACCCACTTGAAATGTGTGGATCGCGCTAGCGATAAAGGGTTAATAAGATTAGTGTGACCCAGAGCTGTTTTTACTAAACAAACAGTCCTTTGATTCGGTTAATCCTATTAATCTGCTCCTAGCTTAGTTTTGCTTCGTTTTTGATGTGTACTATTTAGGCAATTTATGCGAAATTAAAGACTATAATTTAACGTGGAATTAAAACACACAATATTTTACAAACTCACCCCATTTTTTGGTGTAGGCCTAATTACCTTTAAATTGATTAAATCCAGCCTAAAGTTTTCAGGAACTGTTGACAATGTTCTGAAGAAGTGATAGAGATAAGACTAGTCTAGATCGACACTTAGTAGTTTTGAGAAAGGCGAGTTAATGAGCTATAAACAGTTATGAAAAGCTTTTACTATATATAAAATATCATCTCTTTCTTTTACTTATTTCTAATTATCCGTATTAGGTAATGATAAATAATTGCCTTCGATGGAACTCTAGGGATTAATGACCATTGGGGTCTACTACATGTAAAGCCAACTATTTTTCATATTTAATTTCCTTCTCACCCTATAGCGTCGACGTCTACAACGATACAATGTATTATATCAAATTAATAGTTACTACACACGAGATGTTGGTTTAATGTTGGTTTAAAGCTCCTCGCGAATATTACCATATCAACAGTATAGCAACTATATTTTAACATGAAAAAACCCACACGGATAGTATATCGCGTATACCATAAAATTAAACATAAGAAATCCATATCCGTGTTAATGCTATCCGGTTTCGGCAAATAGTAGGCTACTTTATTTTTTGTTGCAACAATATGTAGCTTAAATGCAACTGACTACAGATCTATTTAGTCAACGTTAGTGTTTTAAGAGCTCTTGACAATGTTCTGAATATATGACATAATATGATATACCTAGTATTTCTTGTGTTCGTAAACATGAAAGTGGAGAATGAAGTTACATATCAACATGAACAATATGTATACTAGTAGTTAATATCGACTATTATAGGAATAGTTTCCGAAAACGAAATAATGAAACGCTTTCAATAACTGAGAAGATAACGTTCGATATACTGGTTTCAACTTTAACTCGACGACGCCGCCATTAACGTGGCCGCCTTTATTCACATCCGAAGGGTGCTGAGAGCGTGATAATGACATGAGGATCTCGGTATAGTGAGTCCTTTTTAGCCTACCAATTACAGTCTGTGGTGGCCGATGTCTTGTTGGAAAGGAACTTAGAATAAAATATTTTTAATGTTGTGCGGCCGCGGCTGAAAAACCCGTTACTACACAGTGAGAGGGGAGTCGGACAAACAAGATAGAAAGACCCACTTGGGATCAGCGTGAGAGTCAAACGCTCACCCCGGCAAACACGAGGCATTCACCCGATACTGTTTCAATGTTGGGCCAGTGTCGAAGAAGGTGGATCAACAATGAAACAGTATTGGGTGAATGCCTCGCGTTTGATGGGACCAATGTGCTACGCCATCCCCCCTCTCTCTCTCTACCCAGAAATGACTAAGAAAATAATGCATTACCTACTTGGGCCCTCAATGTTGAGATAACACCTTTTAGTGGGACAGGCCTTCCCCTTCACCACCGACTTGCCGAAAATTACTCAATCAGATTTGCTCCTGATTGTCACCCGATTGGCTCAGACAAAATTAGCGATGAAAGTAATCACATGACAAACTGTCACGGCCAATCAAATCGCGCGTAACTGCACACTCAGCACACATATATCGCGCTCACCTGACAGATCATTAATCACTTCCACTGAGCTGCAAAACGAAAGCTATTTCATTTTTGCAAAATAGACTACGCCATGTCTTCCATTCAGACAGAGAAAAGATGGCTGAAAGAGACTCTGAAGGATGCCAACAAGTTAGGGCGACGCCTGGCGAATCTCCGGGAACAATGCAGGTTATTGGAGCAGCGAGTGTCAGACACCAAGGTCAGAATATCACGAGCTAAAACAGGAAACCAGAGAGCCTTCAGCCTGAGTCATAAGAGAGAGCTCTGGGTATTAGAGGGTGTACTGGCCGTCTATCGTCATGCTGTCACCAGAAATCAAGATAAACTACGTCTCAAACAACTTATGCTTGCTGCTCTGACTAAACGTCTCTCCTCAGAGCCATAGATTCTGTGTGGATCTTGATGAAAATCACGCTTGTGGCGTGAAAAAGGGCTCTTTTCAGAGCCACTCACCTCAAAACAAAAGATACTCTCAATGTAAACTGTTGGGTTATCATAAATATATCGATCCTATATGTATAGTCATTAAACTACGGTTGGAAGAGCGTGAACTGCTGGGTTATGATAATTTTATACATTTTAAATATTTCCTCATGAGATAAAAGGGTCTGACTGCCACTTTGCAAACCCCCGAAGTTTGCAAACCCCAAGCAGTGAATTATTTTTCTATAAACCATGGAGACCAACGGGTTATATTCAAATTAAATCATCATAAATGTGTTAGTTAGCTTCTGATTCACTTGAATACCTGTGTTATGGGTATATGATCATTATAAATATTTGTACTCTTACAGTGCGGGGATCGACTTTAATTTGATGTTTAATGACGTCAAATTCTGCCCGCGCTGTAAGCATGGTAAGGGTTGATATGTCACAGTGCATACACACACTGAACAGCCTAAGTCACAGTGGGGGAATTGATACAGCGGTTACGCCGCATTCCTGTCACGCCGGAGCTCGTGGGTTTATCTCAGCGCTCTAGTATTCAGTTTTTTTAAGAAACAAAATGTTTCTTCCTCCCTCCGTTCACAAAGATCCAGTATTGTGGGCAACTAGCGTGACCGAGAGGTAGGGTCCTCGGCCCGGACCGCCAGATTACAAATGTCAACTCTTGTGTCTGTGGAGTAGTGTGATAAAATTCATCTCACCATCATCCTCATGAGGTTCTTCTGACCCAAAATGAAACAAAATTTTCTGTTTCAACCTGTAATACACATGCACAAGTGGCCTAAAGCCTCTATGGAGTTCTCCATAGAGTTTTTTTTCCATGGAGAAGTTTTTAAGAAAGAAGTTCTTCTATCGAGAAAGTTACTCTATGAATGAGGTTCCTCTATGCAAAATGTTCCTCAACGTGGGAGGTTCCTCAATGAAGAAGGTTCCTCCATGGACGAGGTTCATCTTAGCTATAGAGAAGGTTCCTCTATGAAAGAGGTTTCTCCATGGATGAGGTTCCTCTATGGATAATGTTCCTCGATGGATGAGGCTCCTCTATGGAAGAGGTTCCTCGATGGAAGAGGTTCCTCAATTAAAAAAGTTCCTCCATGAAAGATGTTCCACCACGGATGATATTCCTCTATGGAGAAAGTTCCTCCACGAAGGAGGTTGCTCTATGAGAGAGGTTACTATATGGAAGAAGTTCAAAATCATGTTCCTCTGTGGAAGAGGTTCCTCCATAGAGAGGTCCCTTCATGGAAGAGGCTCCTGTATGGAAGAGGCTTCTTCATGGACGAGGTTCTTTTATGAAGGAAGTTCTATGAAGGTTACTCTATAGAAAAAGTTTCTCTATGAAGGAAGTTCTCTATGAAAAAGTTCCTACGTGAGGAGGTTCCTCCATGATGGAGATCCATCATGGAAAAAAAAAACTTCCATCAAAGAGGTCCCATGGTGGGGGACTGAGGAACCAATAGCGAATTACAGCTACAATGAAAAGAAACAAAGCAACACAGCATAAAAAAGACAGTGTATTGTAATTATGTATTCAAGATAAAAAGTAAATACCAATACATGACCTGCAAACCGCAGTTAAAAAATCTACATCTCTGAAATAAACACTGATAAATATTCATTTGATTATCACAAAAAGTGGTATATGTGGGGAACACTTTGTGGTCACCCGGGGAGTAAAATGTCACAATACAAAGATGAATACAGGTAAATAAAATAGCAGATTTGAGCTTTGATGTTTAAATCATTAAGATTATATATATTAACATATAGCTTATGTATTTACTGTATCTGTAACAGATATCAAACTTCCTGCTCTAGCACATATATATATATATATATATATATATATATTATTAAATAATAGGTTACATTGTGGGAACATTTTGTAATGTACACTCGAGGTAGGGTCCAAGCTTTCATTCGATACTTTGGTATTATATCGACATAATAAAAGCAAAATACTCGGTTGTAATACAACGTTGATGACGTAGGCTACCACTTGTTTGAAATCGCAGATGGTGGCCCAATATTACATGAGATCTAAGGCTCTACATTGACCCATTAAGCTTATGCCATGTATAATTACATGTACTTCAATATGGAGGTGAATAAAGACATATATAAGCTTCCTGGTCATATTTGTGCACCACATTTGAATACAATTCATAGGAAGGAAATTGATCGGGGATCGATTTTAGACGTCAGATTCTGACGTCTAAAGTCGATCTCCGCACTCTCAATAAGCAGGTTCTGGCCTTTCATTTGATATGTTATACGTGGGTATTTATAAAATCTACAGATTTTCCTTCGAGAGTTCTACATTCTTAGCTGTGAAAAGGTTGAGGCAGATGCCTTTTTCACTAAGCAGCTCAAGGAACATGGTGAATGGTAACAATATCAGAGTGTTAGAAGGTTTTAACCCTTGAACCGCTAATCACGACTATACTCGTTTCATTTGTTTTATTATCAGACCAAGTCACTGTTATTGGGAACGAAACAAACGTTTAAAGATCACTGTTTGCAAATGCTTAGTCTCAAATTAAACAAATATGGGTAAGTTTCACCCACTTGAAGCTTTGGATCGCGGTAGCGAGACACAACTTCAAGTAAGAGAAAATTTAAATTATTTCGTTTAGCGCTTCAACAACTATGAAGTCAGTTGAGAGAAAGGTATCTGATCATTGTAGATGGCAGGGGTAACTTGTTGAGTTTGGCCTGCACGTGTACGCCACCCATACATGCTCTAATGGCAGTCCTACACGATCGTAACAGGCACCTCGGATTGCTGGCTTCGTGTTTCAACAGTTTCAGTACATCTTCTTCACTCCACTCATCCTCGCGGTCATTATCCGCCTTTCTACGCCGTCTGGTGATTGACAGAGGTCCTCGAGGCAGATCTTTCACGGAGAGAACCCACTTGTCGTTTGACAAGTTGTACCCCGCTTCAACCAGTAACACAGCATTGGAGAAGTCCCTGTGATAGATGACATTTGCCAAGGGAGTTCCATGGCCGAACACCGTGTGGTTATTTTGAACGCAACCCGACTTGATCAGCAACTCAACCTGATGATGACGCCCATGGAAAGAAGCGTAATGTAAAGCAGTGGCGTTTAACCGATCGCGGTGGAGAACCTGGGCCCCAGCTTGAACCAGCAGCTCCAGCAGTTCTGTACAGCCGCTGAGGGCAGCTCTCAGTACAGGGGTCACGGTATCTCGGTCACAACAGTTCACGTCCGCGTTATGTTGTAGAAGCAGACGTGATGCCTCCACGTGACCGCCTGTACACGACCAGTGTAAAGCTGTACGTCCCAGAGCCGGGTCCCTGTAGTTCACCTGATGCTTGTGAGACTGAAACACAAAATGAAACACTACAGAGTTCTTCGCTTACCACGCTGAAATATTTTTGCCTAAACGATGAAGACCAAAGGGTTTTTTTCAATTTGAAATCAACGTGAATGTCCTAGTTAGCTCTTTCTGATTCATTTGATTACCTATGTTATGGGTCTATAGCCGTTAGAAATATTTTTATCCTTACAGTGCGGGGATCGACTTTAGACGTCCCTTACAGTGCGGGGATCGAATTTAGACGTCAGAATCTGACGTCTAAAGTCCATCCCCGCACTGTAAGAGGTAATCAAGATAAGGTAACACACTGATAAGCTTTATCGCTCATAAAGTTATGTACTACATGTATTATGCCATACCGTGGTAGACGATCGCTTGGAAAATTGTTACCCACCTGGAAGATGTATTTGATTATGTCCGTTTGTCCCTCCAAGGCTGCCGTACCAACCACGGTGGCACTCTCTCTTCTAATAGGGCTGTGTAGTAACGTGTGGGGAGTGATTACTCCACAGTTAAGTAGGTAGCCTACCCTGGTCAGGTCACCGTGCTCAATAGCTGATAACACAGCTCCCTCCTGGTGCTCCATAGTGCTATAACACACACGAAACAATACATCATCACCAGGTTGATACAATGAATGAATGACAAAAGTTATAATTAATGATTGTGACAGGACATGGTATGGTACATGTGGTAGGGGGTAAGATATGGAAAAGGATACTATTGAGAAACATCACAGATCCAACCATGTTGAAGGTTACACAGAGCAAACATAGGGCGGAAGCCATGGTGTAGTTGTTACCACCATCGCCTGTGACGTCAGAGTTCGGGGTTATTTATCCGCTCTCGCTATTGAAGTTTCAAAGACACCCGTTCACTCGTATACAGTTGTAAAGATCCAATATTGCGGAGAGCGTCCGTGACAGTGAGGTAGAGTCTATTTCAGTAGGCCCTAACCGCAATTTATATTATTATAACTAACAACCAGCTTATTAGCAAAGCTAAAGCTACTATATTGTAGTAGTTTTTTATTTATAATATTGAAATTATTTGATTTACAATAGCAAATCTTAAAATAGACAACTAATATATTTCTTATCAATTGTCTTGGAAAATCCATCAACTATTACTAGACCACCATATATAGTCATGGTTGTCAAAAACGATTTAAAAGTGCAACTAGGATATAGTCATTCCCAACTGATCTGCGTCTGTCTGTCTGGTCACTTTTACTTTAATAAATTTGGTGTTTATTACAATGATCACTTTGCCTTTCTTTGGTATTAGTGCACGTTCGAAACATGAGTAATCAGCGAAACTAGGTTTTCATTTGGAACAATCCTCCATTGCTCAATGACCTATAGAAAGGATTCGTCGATTTTAATATTATACGAGTATTTAGACACTATTTTTTATCAGCCATCCAGCCAAGGAACATTAGCCTGATGATCCAAGTTCTGGAAAGTACTAAAATCCAAGATGGCCGCCAAAATGCAGTTTTGAATGAGCATGTTAAATACATGTATATTTTTCTGTGCATGGTCTCATTGGTGGCACAAAGTATGCTAATTAAAGTTTATTTGTCATTGTGAATAAAAAGATAATAAAATTATCTTTTGTTTGCATTAGTTTGGTTAAGTAGTATAAAATTGTCAATTTTTGTTAGAAAAAATGAGAATATTCGATAATTTATAAATATATGCTGGTCTTAAAAAACAATCAAACAGGTTTGGAGGGTCACAGTTGTGCGGAGACAGCCTAAACTGGGCTCGAATGAAATATATTTTGTTAGATTTTATGTATCTTGCAAATGCCACAGGTGGTATTCAAGGCTAATTTTATTAGGGTAATACTGCTGACAATAGTATTAATTAAAAGCCGTATTAATTAATCAACATATTATGCCATTAAAAGAGAGATTAATTGTTTCCTCTTGCTACTATATTCACACAATTTATGACACAGTTATTTGGTGTCCTCTTTATCTGTTTATACCAATAACACGGTGCAAATAAAACAAAATGATTGAATTTAGTCCATTTCGCTTATTCGAAGCCGGATTTTGGCGGCCATCTTGAATTTTAGTACTTTTCCGAGCTCGGATTCTTCGGGACTTTTAATATGTTTTCCAGTACTGTATTCCGTATAGTTCCTGAAAAATCAGTTTGTTACGAATTTATTCCACCCAAAACGTAATGTTCCTGGAAAAATATTAGAAAAGCGATTGTAGAAATGAACCACAATGACAAACTATCTATTATATGCATGCTATGGATAAGTAAAAGTATAAGCAAACGTCATGAATATGTATATGTGCCTAAAAGTTCCGATTTCTGAACGATCAAAACAAACCTGAATATAAAGCACACGTGTATAGTGTTCGACACCGATTCGGCCAACACCACGACAATATACGCACAGCCTGTGATAAACAACGCGAAATACTTACAATTCTTATGAGGCTTATGGATGAAATGTTTGATATATCAGTATATTGTTCTACAATGATTGTACAAACCTGGGATCCAAACAGTAACCTAAACAATAATGTGAGCTAAATGACAGCTCAACCTTGACAAATATACCAGAGACATTTATGAGCACGAGCGATACTGCTGCGATGTGGAGTTAGTGTAGACCATGACACAGTTCGAGAACGATAGAAAATATGAAATACTACATTTCGTCGCCTCGGAGCTAAAGGATCCTATCTGACACTCGTTAGAGAGGCAGATCCTATCTGACACTCGTTAGAGTGGCAGATAGGATCCTTTAGCTCCGAGGCGACGATCTTTCGTCATGAGTTTATCTGGTTTACTTTTTTGGACCGTCTTTTGTATCTAACCCTTACAGCGTCAAATTAAATAATTTAATTATCACCCACTTGAAAATTGTGTCTCGCTGCCGCGGCCCACAACTTCAAGTGGGTGAAAATTACTCATATTTCTTTAATAGAGAGCAAACATTTGTCCAGTCCAGCTTATAAGGTCCTGTATTTGGGTGGGAGTCGATAATTTACTAGGCATATATATATTAAAATGGGCCAGAAAGCCACTGTCAACTTTTGAGAGCTAGCTTAGCCACCAAAATGGCTATTGGCTCCTTAACTCACTAAGACATTGAATACCAGTCCTGGCATAATGATGAGTTGAGGGGCCTAATACGTGGCATGCCACCACTGCTTCTGTTCTTTTCGTGTTGTAGCCTACAACGCAACCCCCCTTTTTTAAATCCTGCATCAGTCCTTGAAATGTCCACTATAATGTACTCTAGAGGTGATTTTGAACAATTATTTAACAGGATATATATATATATAAATATATATCCTTTGTTTTGGTATATATATTATTGTACATAACAGTGAGCTCTTATCCATGGGCACACGACGTCGCATTGGGTATTTGTCTAATAATCACCACTGACAAAATTATAGGCCTGCTCTAGATTTGAAAGGCCAGGTGAAGTAACCACAAATAGGCTACTCTGCACAAGTAAAAGTATTTCTTCATTCTAATTTAAATTAAGTTTAAATGTCGAGAGTGCTTCATCAATAGCCCACTGGGACCGATTTACTGCATTTGAAAGTACTAGTAGTGGGCGGAGTTTGTTTTTTTTTACTCCAGGACTGTTTTTCTGGCGGCAGGTGAGTGGAATTGCAGCTGATTGTTTTAGTGCATGTACATGTGGCCGTTGGTGTACAACATATCTTCTAAACTATGGAGACCAAAGGGTTTGAAAGCATCATAAATATCTTAGTTAGTAGTTTTCCAATTCATTTGAATACCTATGTTAATAATCGGTCTACTGCCATTATACATATAATATGTTTAATCTTACAGTGCGGGGATCTACTTTAGATTTCAGATTCTGACGCCTAAAGTAGATTCCCGCACTGTGAGAGTTATTATATTACATTAGATCTTTATTTTGCTATCAGCTCCGCTGAGATCAATTCTGTAGCAGTCAAACATCAAAAGAAATATTTATAGCACGGATGATTTTGCATCTTCGGGAAAAAATAGATCTAATTTAAAATCAGAATTTTGTTGTTGAATTGAATGTTTTTTGTCCACATTTGCGTCACCAGAAGTTAAAGGGCTAAATATTTGCCATTTGGGTTCAAATTCAATATATGCTATTTTCTAACCAAACTCTTGTAGTTGTAAGCCTATTTGTTGGGAAGTAGACCCTATTAATCCTCCCCTGTGAGGAACGAATGTCCTTGAAAATGCACAGATTGATCCCATGTGTAAACAAGAAAAGGATTGTCTCTTTATTGGCTGTCTGCCATTTCCCTCGTGGAGGTTGTTTGTTGGTCCATAGGGAATATGGGATGATCCCTGATTGTTTGCTGGTCCATCGGGAATATGGAATGATCCCTGACGCTCACCCGATGTTAGTTAACATTGGGCGTCTCGTGTCTAATGGACAGTGGGACCCAAAGCAGACAAATTCTAAATCACAATAAACATGATATCTAGAGCGCTACATAACAAAAATCATCCACTTACCAATATTTGCTTAATTTGAGACAACACAATTGAAAATCTTGATGTTCAAACACTCATTTCGTTCACAATAGCAGATATTTGATAGACCAATGTAGTAGCCTACCCTTGGATAGACCAATAAAACGGATTAAAAATAACATATGTATATAAATTAGATTAAGACATGAAATTTCCTGGTTGACAGACAGATTAAATCAACGGAATAAGTCTGATGATGAAATAACAGTAAATGACAATGCTGGGGATACTGATAATGCCGCGACTTTCACAACAGTATTATACAAAAAACATTCCGCCACAACGAAAGGCAAGAAACCTAGAAAGAAACCGACAAAAACAAAGCAACCGCAATCCTGTAGGCCTACTACACCATCTACTCCTGTAGGCCTACTGACTGATAACGCCGTAATCACTAGGCCTAAAACCAAAGTCGCAAATTTGAAAAAATCAGCAACTCCTAGGCCTACATTGGATCATACAAAAGCAACGAAAGCGAAGGATGAAGGTGATAAAACACAAGGTAAAACTACTTTAATCAGCAGCTCTCTCGGAGCCGGCATAGGACATAGAATTAATAACAGGACTAGGAAAACCTGCTCTTATGTCTAACGTGGCGCAACAATCAACAGAATTAGTAAATATCTAGGAATTAACGACGGATACAAGGACAGTAGTAATAATAAAAATATATTTGTAAAAAAACATTCGTATCTGGCTGAACAAGCTCTGAAAGCAATTTTTACAATTAGAAATTACAGTCGCAGCTTAGGACACCTTACTCCTAAATTATCTCTAAAACTATTTGATGCGCAAATAGAGCCTATATTGATGTATGGTAGCGAGGTACTATTTATTGGTAAAGAAATATCTGACTTTGAGATGGTTCATTTATCATTTTTGAAAAATATGCTGGGGGTCAAACAACAAACCACATCAGTTAGGCCTACTATATATATGGAGATACAGGAAGGTATCCTCTCTTTTTATAACAACAAATTCTAGCTTTGAAATACTGGATTCGCTTGATCTCCTTGCCTAAAGGCTGTTATTTGATAATCGTGTACAACTCACTGGCGTCTCTTGATTTTATTGGTGAAACTAATTGATGCTCTCACATCAGGTCATCATTATTCCGAACAAACCACCGCGACGTTTGGAAAAATCACAGGATCGAAAATGTCAATCGTCTCATCAAACAAGTTAAATTATGTTTGATTAATATATATAAAGCTGATTGGTCTAACAAAGCCCGAAACACAATAAAATTGCGAACGTACTTAAAGTTTAAATTCGACCATTCGCTCGAAGAATATATGTTTTACATCTCCGACACAAGGTGGATAAAGGCGCTATCAAGATTAGGAATGAGGAGCTCACATATATGCTAGAAATTAAACGAGGATGCCATGTCAAGCCGCAAAAAAATACCACTAGAACAGCGCACATGTCAAAGATGTACATTAAACTCTGTTGATGACGAAATTCACTATTTAATTACTTGCTCTTACTTCGCTACACAGCGAACTAGTTTTATATAGACAGCGAACTAGTTTTATATATTTACTTGCCGAAAGCAAACTACTCGCAAACTACTCGCTCTCAAACGACGACAAAATTATATATATATTATGTCATCTACACATCGAACATTAGTAATATGCTTAGCAAAATACACCTATAGCTGTTTTCAAACCTTAAGCGTGTCGCGTAGCTCTGCTTTATAAAACGATTGGGGCGTAGGGTTCTGATTGCCGCCGATACTCGATGTGTTGGTAGAAGACGAACCACACCGTCAAACTTGTACTAGTTCACTACATACATGTATATCTGTATATTGGAAACAGGTGTAATCAACTGCTGTTTAGCCTTAGTTGTAGTCTAGGCTTAGTCACTTGTGTCAAATGATAGTTAGTATTTTCTGGAGTTGTATTCATTTTCTTTTATTGCTAGAATATTCATGTGCGATTAATTGCTTAGGCCGGTTTAATAGAATCTGTTATCGGAGAGGCTGCGACAGCAAATAGGTTCAGATTTTTGCTATAACTGGTTCATCAGTGATCATTGCACATTGAATATAGCGTACCGGTACGTGTTCTTGGTGTTTCGATCTGACGTCAATCAATACATTTTTTAGATTGTTTTTAAAACATGTTATATGTAACTAATATTATTCTTTTTTTCTTAATACATACTCTCACTCATTATGTAATTTTTTTTACATACTCTCACTCATTATGTAATTACTCGGTTTCTACGCTTTCCAGAGTTTTTTTGTGCTATATGCAGTAGCTATTTTATCTCTGGTTTTGGTGCGGGAAACTTAAAATTATCATGACAATGCTGTTTAACTTTAGGTTATTTTAAATAGTTCTGATGCATATTTTATGTAACCTGTGCTTGTTTTAGTATATAATGTCGTTTGATTTTAACATGTTTAAGTTAACTTTGCATGCATATTTTACCGAACTAATCCTGTTGTATATATAGTCTTGTACATATGCTCATTTTAATGACGCATAAGTCTGCATAGATTTACCGTCGTCAATAAATATCTATCTATCTATCTATCTATATATATTCCGTCCACCTGGATATGAAAGAGTGTATCTGCCACTTTGGGAAGAGCCAGATACACCCTTTCATATCCAAGGGGCGAGTCGTGCTTAGTGGTGTAAGGGTTAAAAATCCCTCCCTCTGCTCCTCCCTCTGGTGAATGACAGTGTGTCTGACAGGCACATACAATTGCCCCACCTGGCGAATATCTGATATAATGCATCCTTAAAGGGACCCCTTGGGATGAGACATTTTCAATGTTGACAATTTTGAAAATTTAATTTATATGAAGCTATATAACCTACTGATCTTAACTGAAAATACAAATAAGTAAAAAAAACAATTTCAAAGCATTGAAAAAGAGTGAAATAGTTATATTTCCTGGTCGTATATTGCCATGTAATCAAAACAAATCAGCAATATACAGCACTTCACACCACATATTCCCACGTCTTGGACGGTAAGATCAAAGCAATCACCGCTAATTGGCCGCTAATTGGTGTCTTTTAGTCAGGACATGGGGGGATACACCTGCAGCTCTGATTGTCTGCCCAACGCTGGGCCGACGGCATCACCATGTGGCCCAATGCTGTAGGTATATTTAAACGACCTTCAGCAAGTGTTTAGGTGTACAAAAAGTGTGTTTGGGTTTTAAGCGGTTTCATAGAAATGTTGATAAAAAATATTTTTTAAAATCTAAAAACTCTGAAAAAAATAAAATCATGATCTGAGGGATACACTACTTCATTACAAAACTAAAAACGAAAATTGATGTCATCCCAAGGGGCTGCTTTAATCATACTAAATAATATCATTTCAACTCGGATCTCGCTACTTCAGCTCGACATGATAGAGGACACTCGCATAGTTTAGACTCTAGGGCCTAACAGGGTTCCAACGGAGATCAGGTTAATGAAATTCTATGACTTTTCCATAACTTTCAATGACCATTTCTTAAGAAGTCCATGACTAAGTAAACGAATATAAAAATGTACATTTAAAACTGTACAGCCTCCACCACCAAAGCGGTCCGATCGAAAGCAGAACCGGGTGTCGCAGGTTTCTTACTTAACCCCTTCTTGTATGTAAAATATTTTACAGTTATAGGTGGACTGCCAGTGTCATTGTGTGTCAAAAGTGTAGCTAATCAACACATTTTTCTCAAAAGAATGTGATAAGACATTTATAAAAATGCAAAATTCCAAGACTTTTTCATGACTTTTTGCCAAATTTTCATTTTCCATGACTTTTCCACAAATTCCAGGGCTGGATTTTCTTTTTCTATTATCCATGGTTTTCCAAGATTTTCCCTGTAAAATTCATCCACTTTTTTTATAGCAACCGACACAAATACGATTGGTGATGAGAAGCCTGCCTTCAAATAGAAATTAGTAGCACCTTTTTTCAGCTGAGGATTGAGGAATAGTTGTTTCTGATTTATAAATATATTCTTGTCCTCCATTGTTGTCACCGAGCTGGCTAAAACAATGAAGTATGGGGGAGGGGTCTTATACAACGTTGTTTTCACCGAGTTCTCATTCAAAACAGTTTCCGGTAACGTTACTGCGTTTCACAGAATGTCGCGATTGCTTCATCTCCAGCGAACACAATACGATGACACTATGCTGATTATTATATGGCCGAACAGCGTGATTATTATGTGCCCCGTTATGTATGCCTTCAGATAGATATAGGCCTAGTCATATATATACAAGTTGTGAGCTGGTTTTGTAATATAATTGGGCGACCCCTGGAATCTATGTTTAAAACAGATTATTTAAATACGTAAAACCTATTCTGAAATTCTCTTTTATGTGGTTTAGAAACGGAAAAAGGAATATACACTGATATATAGGCCTATCATTTTTTGAGGTTCAGCTCGTTAGGGGCAGTTCGACAATTATGTAACGCTTTTTTGAGAGATTTTTGACCCCCTCCCCTCTTCGTAACGCTTTTTAACGTTGTGTTGACTACGGTCCGTAAGTGACGTAACGCATCGCGTACCCACTCCCCCCTTCCCCCTCTAGGCGTTACGTAATTGTTGAACGGCCCTTTAAATCGAGATAAACTGATACAATTCTGGAAGTCGGATTGTTCCGTCGGCATCTTGGATTGAAGTAGATTTGGATCCCCTATACCACACATTTAACAACACATAAACAACATATTTCAGCATTACTGATGATCAAACAAAACTCTTTGTTTTTCACATTGTATAATATTAAAATTAGGGTTCACCGGAAATTGATTTAAAAGCTGAAATAGTATGTTGTCCCATAGTGTTTTTTTACATGCCGCATGTTTTTCCTTTTTCTCGCCGTCACGCCGACTTCAAGAATCGATATAAACAGATCAAGACAGGACTCGCTGGACGTATAGGTCAGCTAGGTGCACTGGGGGTGGTGTCATGAAAGACTGGACATGAACAAAACCTCACTCACCTGGTTAGCTTTCTTGAACACGTTTAAGGTCATAGATATTTTGAGGTTAAGGCTACACAAGTTCATCGAAGGTGAATAATTATATTCAGTCCCACCCCGGCTAGACAGGTTGAATGAGATATACTTATAAATAGAAATCCGGATAGACAGCAATTATGCCGATCAAAAGAGGTGCATTACCAAGGTTGAGTGTATACTTGAAATCACCTTCGCCACAGCCCTGCTACGCTCCGATTTATATGGGTTACGGTAATAATTCAGGGACAAATATGTTCAGTATCGCACAGCAAAATGCTACGAAATTCTGTACATTTGCTAATGAAATTTGTAATTAAATAGCAAAATATTTATACATCAATGATAAGTATGTCTGTCAAGTTACAACCTTTATGAGAAAGATGCTATTCAATAATTTAAAAAAAATATACCCGTGACCGTAATAGACGATAGATAAGTTTTATTTGGCATTCACATATCAAATAGGGTTACATCAGTATGATAAATACATTAAGAATTTATCTAAATATTGTAATAATTTCACCCATATCATAAGTAGAATTTAATGTGAGTTGCTTTCATTTTGTTCTTCCTCGATAGACATAATTGATAAAGGTGGAAATGTGTAGGGCCGATGCTGTATAAATCTATTAGAAAAAAATGAATCCCTCGTGCCTCCAGCGCTCGCCACTTGCTTCAAGCAGCTCCTTGGGATGACATCAATTTTCGTTTTTAGTTTTGTGATTAAGTAGTGTATCCCCCAGATCATGATTTTATTTTTTTTCAGATTTTTCAAAATAGTTTTTATCAACATTTCTATGAAACCGCTTAAAACCCACATAAACTTTTTGTATACCTAAACACTTGCTGAAGGACCATTGAATGTTCCTACAGCACTGGGCCACCTGTTGATGCCGTCGGCCCAGCGTTGGGCAGACCATCAGTGCTGCAGGTATATCACTTCATGTCCTGACTATAAGACACCAATTAGCGGCAATTGCTTTGATCTCCCCGTTCAAGACGTGCGAATTTGTGGTGTAAAGTGCTGTATATTGCTGACTTGTTTTGTTTACATAGCAATATACGACCTGGAAATATAAATATTTCACTCTTTTTCGGTGCTTTAAAATTGTTTTTTTAGTTAAGATCAGTAGTCTATATAGCTTCATAAAAATTGAATTTTCAAAATTGACAAAATTGAAAATGTCTCATCCCAAGAGGTCCCTTTAATATACAGGACCTACTTGTGCCTTGTTTACCTTCCTGTCCCGTTCTACCCTGAAACCGATCTTGCAACAGATACACGAACTTGCATCAGCTTCGAGTTGATACGGAAACACTGATTACAATGGATATACCCACAGGGCTCCAGATAACATGCGTATATGAGTAAAATACGCATGTAAAAACAGCAAATACTCATTAATAGAAAATCTGAGGAGTAAGATTACTCATAAAAACTATTAAATTACCCATCAAAGTAAAAAAAAACAGAAAAATGAAACGATTGTTGTATTTTTTACGTTAAGAGAACTATGTGACTGTAAGAAAAAATGATGTAAATAAAGCTTTCATGTTGTTGTATGAAAAATACTCCTCGTTTATTTTTTTATCATATTTCACTCCTCATCACCCATTTCAATGAGTGAAATACTCCTCAAACCAAAAAATTATCTGGAGCTCTGACCCAGTGAGGTATTGTATACCTAGTAATATACATATTCAACTGTAACAGCGCAAAACCTGACAATCTGCAGGGTCAGACTCTCAAACAATTTTAAACCCACTTAAACACCAACCGTTAAACACCATTACATGTTAAGTGGGAACTACAGCATCACTTCTAAAAGGATTTATTACATAAAAGTATATTCTATAATATGTGTCAATTCATAAATCATTTCTTTAACTGTTTAACATGTATCATGTTTAGAATGGTAAAACGAACTTAATACATTTATACTGAAATTTAATCTGTCTACGTGTTTCAAAAAATTAGCATATATCCTTAATGCATGGCATCAGCAATGAAGAATCGATGAACGATGAAGACATTAGTACTAAATATAAGCTACACGACCTAAACATCCTAAAAAAAGTGTAGCAAGAGCTCCTCCAAACAAAGGCTGACTGATTATCTTTGATCAGTGTTGATAATACAGTTGTAATAGGCCTACGTGTATTTACATATTTCCGTTTAACATGTTTAACTTTGTTTACATTTTCTACTTTGTATAAATTCATGTTTGATATTTTTTCTATCAACTTAAAAGTTAAACTTAAAACGACTCTCTAACATGTCTAATGCCAGTATATTTATCATTGCTGCTATGTTTGGGGTTCTATAATTAATATATAACATATATATTACATAGACTATAGATCTATACTCAGGGCCTAGCACAGAATTGAGATATGTATTTAAGTATATATATACAGTGCAACCTGCATACCGGACCCTGTACAAACCAGAATCCTGTCTAAACCACAATGATTGATTGGTCCCGAATTAATTACAGTAAAAAAAATACTAATTACCCGCTAACCTTTTTCAAGCCGGAACCTGTCTACTCAGAAACCGGACTCATAATTCTCCTGGAATACATAAATCGTAGGCCCCTATTCTAGTATTGTATTTCACCTATCCTAGCGATTTTTTCAGAAATTAAAAAAAAATCGTATCTAGTGCACTAGCGGGTTAAACAGGGCGCGACAAGGTGATGTAATCTGGTATTATCATGTGATATCCTAATTGTTATGCAATGGGAAAGGTGCGAAGTTAGTGTTGGTAACACCGTTAGAATCATTGACTAATTAAATACTAAAATTTCGTATCAAGTTATAAACATATCAGTGCATTAGACAGTTAGACATAGATAATTCCCAATAAAATAAGACTGTGTTTTGAGTTAAAGTTATTCTGTTTGTGATATTGAATGACCCAATAAATAAATAAGTAAAATGCGAAAACATTTGATTAGCATGTATTCGCATGTATTCGTTCGGAAGCTCATTAGAGTAAGCTGTGACCCTTTTAAACCATACCCGATTGGAATCATCTTCCACCAGCTGCTATTGAATCCAGATCAATAGGCCCAGCAGTTTTTAAGAGCCAACTGAGCGATTCGACTGCTCCTGAAGCGCAATCCCTTCGCCTGATACTACACTGTCACTGAGGAGGACTGCGAAGCTCAAACTTTAAAGATTAAATACGCCAAGCCATTAATTCCGGTATGTACAGATGTAGGCCTACAAGTTTAATGTAATTAATAACAGCAGTAAATTATTCAGAGGCCCTAACTGATGTTAGGTCTAAACTCATAGGCCTAGCCCTAGGGCTTGAGCTTTTTTAGGCCTGTTATAAATGCTAAAATAGGATTGACAAAAATTACCTCGTCCGTATTTTCCATGGCTCCATAACTTCTTTTCTTAAATTCAACCCTTTAAATTTAGTCAAAGACAGGTCAAAGAACCTCCTTGTTCAGACTGGTGGCTTCCCGTCAGAATTAAACTTTACACACTGTTAAAGTGTCACTCACTCACTGTCAATGACAATGCTACTGGCTGCTAGGGCTAAGCCAAGTGACTAAGCCTAAGGCTAAGCCTAGTCAGTGAGGATACTTGGTGGTGTGTTAGGCCTAGGCAATAGGCAAGTGTCAATTCAAGTCTGACAAAGTCTGAACTCAGTGCAGGCAGTGGGACTCTTGTCAGTCACCCCAGTGTCACTGACTGTCAGTGTCAGTCTGTGAGTGTCACTTGTCGTCAGTCACTCAGACTCAGTCAGTGTGACCACGTTTCACGTACATCTCAACCTCAGCACTCTCGGGACTCGTGTGGTCAAACAAAGCAAATGGCACACCTGAACACAACAAAGCCGATTCATCTTCGCCTCCACACTGTGGCCATCCAGCTGTGTCGGCCGTAAACGACCTGATGCAAGGCAGAAACAGATTATTTTCAAAATACAGACCCGTGCACTTGCCACTCTCAACACAGGGAGTGAACGGTGTTTGGCGAAAAGACTCGAAAGCAATGTTTACATTTGAGGTCAAGGTCGTTGTGTGATGATGGTGCAACTGCTCGTTTTTATTTATCTTAAACTAGAGGGACTTTACCATGTCGGTCGTTTTCGCGGCATTATCATTGACCGCAAATTTAAAGGGAATGCGTCGTCGCTTACAATGACAATGCTTAGCAATAATAATAGCATGATATAGGTCTAGTACTAAATATGCCCATATTGTCATATTGTAAGCTTCCGATTGTGTGAGAAAGCAAAACTGATCATGTATATTTGCTGGGAGACACGTTATTTTGAACTTTTGTTCCTAAAAAAGTTGATAGTACGTGGAATCAAATTATTACCAAAAGATGATTTTGCCGATTTCTTGAACGATTATAAACCCAGTTTCATCAAATTATGTAGCCGCTATTGGCAAGCACAGTAATAAATCGTATTCGTCAGTGCTATAATCCGGCGGGCTCAACATAAACTTAAAAATACATCATGGTGATATTATGGTTGAAACATAACAACACAAAACATGAAATATATATTCTCTTATTTTCTAGAATATAAAATATAACAAAGAAACGTAAATAGTCTTAAAATGAACATTTAGAATAATTATTATGTTTAAAACGTTTGAACGAAAAAAGGTTTGAAGAAAGTTATTAAAAATTGTATATTTAATAAACATATATGTAGCCTACTATAGCTACTAGAAACATTACATGTTGGCATAAATGTGGCAGAATTAATACAAGTAGGCATTATAACGTGTTGCAAATGTAATCAAATAATAGGGCCTAATATTTTTTTTATTAGAAACGAAACCAAATTTGGTTGCGTCAGCGATTACTATTTCCAAAATGTCGAGCTCCGTTAAATAATCATAGCAGTAAAATACAATAAAACATTCAAATGATATTCTCAAATCTTAATGTGCTTCGTCAAAAACTAAAGTGATGGTAGTTTGGAGGTTTAACCCAACGCTTGACATAAACAATATTAATCAGAGAATTAATGCGACGCAGCTCCTTTACCAGGCTGTGTAATCCATGAAGATAAAATATCATTACCTGAACAGTATTAAAAGTTTGCTCATCAAGATAACAATTAAGTGTTCACCATCTTTACGTTAAATATTTGAGTATTCAGGAATTGCGCATTATCTAGCTTTCACCAGATTTGCAGAGTGAACATCATCTTGGTGGGTCTAATCTCGTACAAGCTGACCCATTTTTCATGTATATCACTGGTCATGACCGCAGCTCGATCAGCCAGGCAACCAATTTCCAATACCAGACCACTTACTTTTATGATGATGGTGAATTTGTTATAATTCAGGCTTTAATAATATAATAATTGATTACAACCATAGACTAAGTCTATTGCAACGCAACAACTAATTACCCCCCCCCCCCCGATAAATGTATTTAACTTGTTTTAACAGTGTTTAAAAATATTTAAACTATGATCGTAATAAAATTACAGTTTATAATTGGCGTCGACAATAGCTAGCCTATGTGATCGACTTTATTTCCAACTGAAACGTAAATCTAACAATTATAACATGGATCTGTGGATGCGCAATAGTTTACAAAATACTGAAACTTGCAATGACATTCACCAATCATAGCTATTACAAAAATCAAATATCACATATATTCACCGATTAGCACCCATAGTACGTATTGTTGAAACATTTTCTGAACATAGAATACTTTTAATGGGAATATATGATTATGACCCATAAAGGCAATTCAAGCCACGATAAACGTCACCGGGTGAATAATTATGAATAAACAGTTCTCCACGATTCATGTTCGACAATGATTATGCAGGTGACCGACATTTGCAGTCAATCTGTAACATTGATAAATGTTTGCATCATAGATGTGTGTGGTTTTCACACATTTGAGTAATGTCGAAACGAAATGACCCGTTTTAACGTTTACGTTTTAATACGACTATCAACTACTATTTCAGGGTCAAGAAAAAGAAGGAGTGCTACTGTAGCATAGCCTATGATAAAGAATAGGACCTTAAGTATCCTATCTGGTACCACGGTAGGGACCATAAATTCATGTGGAAGAATTTCAAAGAAGACAACATATAAGAACGTCCCACACGCGAATCCTTGCAGTATGCCATTAACAAGTGCAGATGTAAGCGAATCTGGAGCAAGGTCTATTACAGCAATACCAATACCGATGCCCAGTGGGCACGAAAAAGAAAATATAAAATTAGATTTGACAGCACCCAATATGCTCATCCTACTTTGTACTAAACTGAGACCGAGGCTGAATGCCAGAATGCTTTTGTGAAGTATTACTGGCAAAAATATACCCAGGACGTCTTGCTTATTAGGCTGAAGCCCAATAGCCAATCCTTCGAAAATTGAGTGAAAAGACAGAGCTACAAGTAGAAGTAGTGAGCGCATCAAGGAATGTGCGCTGGGATCCACATGGTGATCTTCACCTGCTATAATAGACCTTGTTTGACTGCTTATACTTCTGCCTAATGAGCGGTCATCTTGGCTATCATAGCTACCAGTCCATGCCGACATATTAGGATTTGATGGCGTTGCAGTGTCTTCTATGCCCACAGCATTGTCGCTAGTCCGTTGTATATAGGGCGTAGGCTGGTCCATCGTACTGTAATTCCTAGCTTGTGAAGTTCTCTGTCGCTGTTCTCTATCAAGCTGTTCAGGACCCAGCAACGGTTCATACTGAGGATCAGCAGGTTGATGGGGATTATTGTTACTGCAGGCAAGCACTATTTGTTCTGTGATGAGGATGACAAAAAATCCCAGCACTGTAACAAATTCTGGTAGTGGATAATTAGTTGTAAGTTCTGCTAGATCCAGGGCAATGCCCAACCGCTGCTCTACTTCAGGGAATAAATCCAACAAGCACGTGGCCAGGAAAACACCTGCGGCATAGCAGCTGAGTAAACTTATTATGCAGGCATATCGTAGTCTTGTGGACTCTGCGGGGTTGCGGTAGGCTGCCCTGAACAACAGAGGTAACATGCTGAATAACAACGTAGATATAAACGTGGCGACAAGCACCACTACTTTCAGCATCGTGTCACTCAACCCCATCTTGCCTGTTCTATTTTCCAAATACACTGTGCACACACACCGGCTCTCGTTACTGCGGGTCTGCAGATGTCTTCGTACCGATAGTTATCATCACTCTAGCAGCTCCTGCAGAATAAAAAAGCATTGTATCAGCCCTGATTCCGCTAAAGACGACCAGTGGTTTTTAATTTTTGAAATCAGTTTTAGTCGATGAAAGCATTGATATTGGGAATGAAATGGGTCTTTAGACATCAATGTTTGCATATGTGTGGTCTCAAATTAAACATATATATGAGTAATTTTTCACCCACTTGAATTTGTGGGTCGCGGTAGCGTAGCGCGTTAAGGGTTGACCTAATTGAATATAATAGGCCTACGTGTGTAACCAATCTGACATGCACCAATTAAACATTAAAAGGACTAGCTCAGGCTGAAATCATTAAAAAATCGGTGATTTTATTTTGGCCTATTAATATGACCATATGATGTAAACATGTCCACAGACTAGAACTGCAAAAGTTTTTTAATTTTTTGCGCTGCGCATTCCCCAGTTAGGCTAGATATAAAGACAAAATTCCTGTATTTCTTATTTTGACATGGTTGTTGAAAATAAGAAATAAAGAATTTCGTCTCTATATCTAGCCTAACTGATAAATGTGCAGCACAAAAATTTTAAAACTTTTGCAGTTCTAGTCTACATGGTCTATGGACATGTTTACATTATATGGTCATATTAAAGGGACTAGCTCAGGCTAAAATCATAAAAAAAATCGGTGATATTATTTTAGCTTCTTAAAAAAGTCAAAATAAAATCACCTATTTTTTATGATTTTAGCCTGAGCTAGTCCCTTTAAAGTGCTAATCACGTCTATAGCCATGTTTAGCCTTTTTGCTTGTGCTTCTGACTGCTTCAAACAATAAACTTTTAACCCTTAAAGCCCTCACAATGCATTAAAGCATCATTTTACATCCCTGAAAACAGACCTAATTTTTCTAAAACTAAGGGTTATAGAGCGAAAATTTCCATGAAACTGGTTTACCAATGCATGGCATTTTATTTTTATTTTCAAACCACATCAAATCATCTTCATCCACTACTCGCGGCTTGTAGTGGATGAAGATGACAATGGTAAATTCAGGCTTGAAAGAGTTAAAGTATGATGGAGTTCCGAAAAATAAGCCGGGCCTACATTGGCATATGTTTTTATTCAAACTGTAGATATGAAAGTAATTTGACTCACTTGAACATGTTGAAGTTGTGGGTCGCGGCAGCAAGACACAACAGTCAACATCAAGTGTGGCCAACATCAAGCCTACATTTGGTAAACGTCTTGTGTTAGCTGGAAATTAAATGAACAATCACGCAAGTTCCCCACTATATCATGTACACTAGTATTGTTAGTTTTAGCTGGGATGCGGACGATCTGGCTGTGGTATTCATATGGTCACTTATTTATGCAGACAAAAATCATGTGTCACACCTCACCATATATCCATATTATTGATAATTAGGCATACCGTACTGGTTATAGGCACCAAATTTAAAACCTATATTATCATAATTACCCCCCCCCCCCTCCGTGAGCAAATGGTGTTATACTGTACTGTAGTCCCTACAACTTACAAGTCCAACACAACAAATATATTTTGACACCGTGTTTTTTTAATGTTGGTCAAGCGTCTGCGACATTGGTCCAGCATTAACCAACACTGGGTTAATGTTTCGTCTTTGTCTCAGCATCTTCCCTTGGCCAGTCTCACGCAAGTGCTTACCGCAGGACTGCGGGCTGTGGATAAGATAACTTCTAAGGAAGATGGGTCTCAGAGACTCATCACCATGTATATTTATTCATAAATTAGTCTCAGACTCAGTTAGATCTAGTAACAAGTTATAGACTAATTAACATATTTAAGCACATCACTAATTATGTCACTCACTGTGTGGAATGTGGATTGTAAATTGATGTCAGCTCCAATTTATTTATGACTGAGTCTAAGATTGAGTCTTTACCTCACATAACATGTGTTCGTGATTGGTCATATGACTTTAATCAACATAATTCCATGACGCGCAATACGGGTGTACTATACCTCCGAAAACTGACGTACAGTGATGTATGATCGACTGTATGGATGTATGCACTTAAGTGTATATTACAAAATTAACTGTACACACAAAAACTTATATACACAGGCGCTCTGATACAGTGATACACACCATAGGACACCATTCCGAGCTATTTTAATTGAATGTTCCGAATGAACATGCATTTCGGACTATTATAATTTAAGATGGGCAGTTCTAATGAATCGGACAAATGTTATGGTAACCCCTGAATGGTAACATTTAAGGTAAACCCCTGAGCTATTAAAGCTATATAGGCCTACGATTTTATATTAATGAGGAATACAACTATAAATACATGAAATATAGGCGTCTAATTGTCTCTGGTGATTACTATGGGTATGAATATATGAACAATGTCAATGTGATAAGTGGTGATACAAAAATATAACTTATTTTATTCAGAGTGACTGATATTTATATAACGACTTCTATCTATGATGTTATAAATGGATAAAAGTTTAAAAATAATACATTTGTATTACTAATGGATAAACTCCATTCTGACCTCAGAGATAGAGATCGAGCGGGGGGTTACCTGAGCGACATCTATGTGTGGAGAATGGATGAGCTCTAGACCTGTGATAGGCCTTATGCATCCTATGTGATGTTATTGCTGTTTAACATTGTTGAGTTTTTAGTACCGTAAACTGAGATGACTTTGGCCCTGACATGACTTTGGCCCAAGTGTAAAAAATATATATTTTACAACGTCACAATATGACAATTTATGTGACATTTGTATTGTAATAAAATTGAAAAAATTAGACAATGCTCAAAGGCCGAATCAGCACCTTTTATTGTCTTTAGATTCTGAGTTCATTTCCCCAGCAAACACAAAACATTTTTAAAAGGTCATATGAAAGGTCACAAGGAATTGTTTTACTATAGTAAAAGTCATTCGAATATAAAAAATTCAATAACAATATTATGCAAACATTCATTAAAAATGTTTTTAATTTTTTTAATAATTTATTTCAAAATTATTTTTTTAACATAACATGTAAATATTATAAAAATGTTTTTTTAATGATGATTTTGCATAATATTTTCAATTAACGTTTCTGTTTCTGCTGCCCGACATTTTATTATTTAAAAAACAGTTAGTCGAATATTTTCCAAATATCAATAACATGTTTTTGTGTTTGGGTCAGCGATGGATGGCGCGAAAAAGAGCTCTAGCACTAGACGAACTGGTTCCCAGTTTTCCCGACTCTTGTAGACCTAAAATATAAAATTACGCCAAAATGACCACCCAAGAAGGGCCAATGGTGTTCCGGGTCGAGGGGTTGTGGGACAGGGGGTTGTGGGTCGAGCGTTGAGTGAGGGTCGAGGAGGTTTTGCATGCAGATAATTCATCTAAACGGGACACCTGTCTGACACTGGCCGTCTCATCGGGCATCGGGACTGGTTGATAATGTTGACCACACAAGCATCATGCTTGTACTGGCTGGGGTCCGCCTTTTAGTCAGAATTAATAGCCCGTTAGTCAGAAGACCCGCTAGCAGAAGACCCATTAGTTAGAAAAATAGTCAGACCTGATATTCAGAAGGCCTGTTAGTCTGTTAGTCACAAGGCCCTTTTGTCAGAAGGTCCATTTGTCAGAAAATCAATTTAGCCTACATTACTTTTCTAACAGAGACAATAATTAGGTGAATAACGTATGTTGCGACCTTATATCTGCTGTTTTATTACTTTGTTTATACCAACGTCTAAACGGTTATTATCCACACCTTAAACCGTTGACTACCAGATTAAATGGCTGTTGCAATCTTACTGGGACCATATCCGAATACCCCCCCCCCCCCCATCGCATTATATATGTTTATTTTATTATAGTGACAGATATAACATGTACAAGTATACAATATCAATCAATGATGAAGATGTATATCCAGCCTATCATGGCTTACCAGTCACTTTTGTTTATTGGAAAAGTAAAAAGAAAAATAAAAGATATATTTATATTCATTGCTGTGAACTGACTGTACCTGCAGTCACGTGGGTTCTCTGTCACAATTTAGGTTACATGTAGGCCTAACCTGGTAGAAGTCGTAAAAGCTCAAATTTCTGCAACCGTTTTCTTTAATGGACAGCATCGAAACAAAGGAATCGCATTAAACACCACAATTAAGCCTACTCTCTCTTCTTTTTCTGCAGTTAATTTGCAGGGCGATTTGACTAAGCGAATAAAATAACTGTAATAACCAAGTTTACCATGGGTTCTGGTGATCACACATTTTGGGCAAGGTAATGTAAGATACTGCTTTTATAAATATATCTGCAGTCAGGACTTACTCTGGTCAAGCGTGTCCGTGATATTTACTCAGACCACACCCACCGTCGGCGCAGTGTCCGGATCTATCTTGTACTTATCCTACTCCATAGGCGTGTTTTATGAAATTGTATACTTTAAAACTGGTAATTTTCGCGTGTTCAAATTTTCGCGATTTTTTTATTTTGGAACTTTTCACGAAGATTAGAATTCGCGAATTTTCATTTTTCTTAAGTGCGATGGCGCTATTATAATAGTCATTTTCGCGAGATTCTTGAATTCGGGAATTTGTCCTTCTCGCGAAATTCGCAAAAAATAAAACCTCGCTTATATTATCAGATCTACAGTATTTCCTATTGGTTTCTACGCTTTCCAGAGTGTCTTTTTTTGCTACTATTTATAGTAATAGCAGCTATTTTATCTCCAGTTTTGGTGTGGGAAACATATGTAAGATGTATAGTTTCAATATCATGTATAGTTCTTCTAATCATTTTGAAGCATTGTATACTTGTACATATATTTACATCATTTTCCATTTTATAATATTATGCACTGTAATATAATGTATAGTTCATTGTTAATGCCGCATAAGGCTACACAGACTTTTTGCCAATAAATATCTATCTATCTATTTTATAATCACCAGGTGGTCCACTATTCATCAAATCGCAGAAATCCTACCGTGTCTAAGCAAACACAGGACTTACATTTTAGCCGACATTGGGCGAACGTCTCGTGTTTTACAGGGCCCACTCCGGCAAACAAGAATCATCGACCCAATGTTAGATTAACGCTGGCCCAACGTTAATTTTACATTGGGACAACGTTGGTGTTTGCTGACTTTCATGTTTGGTGTGTTGTTGGATCAGAAAAAAATAGCAGTTCAGAAAACAATTATTACTAATGTCTCATCTTTTAACCCTTTAACCGCCGGTGTCGCATATATTCGGGTTTTTATTTTTTATTAGCACAATAAATACCACCTTTTAAACATGTTAAAGATAAAATGTGACATCAATCAGCAATATTTGAAAACAGTCGACCTCCATTTTGTCAAATTTGAATAATTTTCACTTTTTACCCCTGAAGTGCTGAAATATTTTTTAAATAAACCAAGAGACCAACGTTTTCTTTCAATTTGATATCATTCTAAATGTCTTAGCTCTTTCCGCTTCATTTGAATACCTACTTTATGGGTCCACGGCCACTAGAAATGTTTGATTCTTTCAGTGCGGGGACCGACTGTGGAAGTCAGAATCTGACGTTTATTAAAGCAGCCCCTTGGGATGACATCAATTTTCGTTTTTAGTTTTGTAATGAAGTAGTGTATCCCCCAGATCATGATTTTATTTTTTTCAGAGTTTTTATATTTTTATAAATATTTCTTATTAATATTTCCATGGAACCGCTTAAAACCCAAAGAAACTTTTTCTATACCTAAACACATCTGAAGGACGATTGAATGTTCCTACAGCACTGGGCCACATGTTGATGCCGTCGGCCCAGCGTTGGGCAGACAATAAGTGTTGCAGGTGTATCACCTCATGTCCTGACTATAAGACACCAATCAGACACCAATTAGCGGCGATTCCTTTGATCTCCTCGGCCAAGACGTGGGAATATGTGGTATGAAGTGCTGCATATTGCTGACTTGTTTTGTTTACATGGCAATATACGACCTGGAAATATAACTATTTCACTCTTTTTCGGTGCTTTAAAATTGTTTTTTGACTTTTTTGTATTTTTAGTTAAGATCAGGAGGCTATATGGCTTCATATAAGTTAAATTTTCAAAATTGACAACATTGAAAATGTCTCATCCCGAAGGGGCCCCTTTAGGCTTCCCGTTGAAACGGTCATTTCATTTATATATATACAAAAATGAGTATATTTTGAATACAATCATTTAAAAGTATATGCTAAAATAATTTCATTCAAAATAATTATTCATTTCATTTGCAAAAAGGGAATTTTGTTGAGACTTTAAGGTAGGAATTCAGTCAATTTAAGAAAATGTTCTTGTAGCTAAACGGTTTGAACAATTTTCACAGCTATGCATTGTATAAATAGCAAGATAGCACCCCACATACTTCGCATACAGTTGCACAATTTCAGATGCTAGTCTAGCGGGTGCTGCCTTTGTTATTTATTTATTATTTATGTAATTACAATATATTTATACAGGATATATGCATATTAGCAAAGATTTTTTTTCTAAATATGTGCTCTGTTATGCTTTCAATAATATAATACATTTTTAATACTTTTCTATAAATTAAAACAAATTTAAATATTCATAATCTATTCATAGCTAGCCTTAAAATTCATTTAATTAACACTGCCATAGGAAGCTTTGTGAAAGCACATGTTATTATGTGGATATCAGATACCACTTAAGATCAATTTAATGTTCAAAGCGTCATTGCCATGATAGTAGTGTAAATACCAGTGTCTCGCGCCAACAACTACAGATATAAAACACATTTTTGTAACTGGTTTTATAATCAAAATATAAGTTATTAAAAATGCCATAGGGACGAAGTACTATAAAAGTGTACACAGTATTTGTAACACAAGATATAAAATATAGTTTCTTTTATAGTCCCATAAAAATATAAATGTTTTATTTGCCAAAACAATACAATCGCACATAAAACGTAATACATACATGGATATTTGAGTAAAATATTCTAATTTAAGTATGTGGATCACACTATTTCAAACACGAAACAGAATAGTACCACAAATAATATCTCTGAAAAATCACTAAAAATAAAAATAAAACATGAAACATATAAAATAGTTTTTTGGGGGGAGCAGCCATCCATATCATGAGGTAATACCCTATGTCAGATCATCAAGGCCATAATCATGTAGAGTAATGTCGATCTGTTCCAAGCAGTATCAGAGAATGCCTCCGGCCTGAATACGAGCCAGGCAGACAACGCTTCACAACATTCACAACATTCGTAGATTACTGTTATTAGGTTGATCGCTTAACCAGGCAGACAACGCTTCACAACATTCACAACATTCGTAGATTACTGTTATTAGGTTGATCGCTTAAGGCAAACAAGAGACGTCGGATAAAATGCTTATAACGCGTGGAACATTTTCAATTATTAAACCATACTATATGGCATCAGGCAAAATCAATTTTCACTTCTCCCTTCAGATAAGGTGTGTTGGATGTCATAGTGTTATTTATTAACATATGTACCCATATTTGTCGGTTAACTGATTATCATTCACTAGATGACGCTTCATTCCGCCTAGCATCGCCTTTTAAATAATAGGCAGCAAATAACTTACCCTACAAAGATGGTGTGTATCGTGTTTAGATCAAAGGTGGGATCGTTTTATATCAGGCCTCTGTTTCAGCTTTATAAATTATTGAATGAATGATTGAATGAATGAATGAATGCATGAATAAATGAATGAATGAATGAATGAATGAATGAATGAATGAATGAATGAATGAATGAATGAATGAATGAATGAATATATTATTGAACTGGAAAAGGAGTTACCGAACTCTGAGGCCCGACTTTAGTCTGTTTGAGTGCTTTAGACAAAAAAATGGCCTAATGTTTTGTAGGCCTAAACATAACTGTATTGGTTTTTACCATAGGCCAGAATCCGGAATGTCCAGGATATAAGTATTGAAAGAACCAAGGAGACAGATGTATCTTCAACGTGTAGGCTTATTCCATCCACCACCATCGCCGGTGCTCGCCAACATCCATGCAATACTTGCCAGTAAAACGTGCTGTTTCGTGTCTTTTTCGCTCCTGAACATACTGTGACATTCACTGATAAGTCTGTGTACGCGTCTATGCGATGTACCTGGAACACACAATGTAGGCCTACCCACCCAATACCGGTTCAATATTCGGCTCATTTATGGTTCAATGCCGGTCGATAGTATTCGACGCTGGCCCAGCATTGAAGCAGAACTGGATGATTGTACCGTGTTTGATCTGACTGCTATACAGGTGATGCTTTATCCCCCGAAAGGCCACTACTCGGATAACACGATACATTGGCTCAATTGTGAAATAATGCTGGGCGACCGTTTGCGACGCTGGGTCAACATTATTCCAACTAAAACCCTTTAAAGCAGCTCCTTGGGATGACATCAATGTTCGTTTTTTTATTTTGTAATGAAGAAGTGTATCCCACAGATCAAGATTTTATTTTTTACGGGATTTCTGATTTTTTTAAATATTTTTTATTCACACTTTTATGAATCTACGGAGCTTTTTAAGGGATATCTCTAAAAAATATATTTCAACTGGAAGTATTTGATTGGAGCGCGCCAAATCATTTGGCTTGAACCAAATAATCATTTGGCGCGAACGAAATCATTTGGCTTGAACCAAATAATCATTTGGCGCGAACAAAATAATTTGGCTTGAATCAAATAATCATTTGGCGCGAACAAAATCATTTGGCTTGAACCAAATAATAATTTGGCGCGAACCAAATCATTTGGCTTCAACCAAATAATCATTTAGCGCGAACGAAATCATTTGGCTTGAACCAAATAATCATTTGGCGCGAACCAAATCATTTGGCTTGCACCAAATAATCATTTGGCGCGCACCAAATCATTCGGCTTGAACCAAATAATCATTTGGCGCGAACCAAATCATTTGGCTTGAACCAAATAATTATTTGGCGCGCACCAAATCATTTGGCTTAAACCAAATAATCATTTGGCGCGAGCCAAAACATTTGGTTTGAACCAAATAATCATTTGGCGCGAACCAAAGCATTTGGCTTGAACCAAATAATCATTTAGCTCGAACCAAATCATTTGGCTTGAACCAAATAATAATTTGGTGCGAACCAAATCATTTGGCTTGAACCAAATAATTATTTGGCGCGCACCAAATCATTTGGCTTGAACAAAAAATCAATTGGCGCGAACGAAATCATTTGGCTGGAACCAAATAATCATTTGGCACGAACCAAATCATTTGGCTTGAACCAAATAATCATTTGGCGCGAACCAAATCATTTGGCTTGAACCAAAT